>VCCN01004356.1:3212632-3240262 GCA_006491835.1 Architeuthis dux
ATTTAAAGGTCTCTCCGCTTTTGTTAGATGATGTATTGTAAATCATTATTATTTAAATTTTAAAAGCAACTAATACAGAATTTAAGATGAAGGTAAAAAGTTGTCATGAAAATTTAAATAATGATTTATAAATACTTCATTGAACAAAAATAAAAATGGAGAAATGTATTAAGTACTGTAACTACCAGAAATGTAAACAAATGATTGGAAAGAACGATGGGTTTAAGGGTGTTATCTTGAGCTTCTGCTCCCAGTTAAGGCTCAGTGTAATTGGTAAAGCAGACCGGGCTAAACGATGCTTCCCCTGACTAAGGGATGTGGGTTAGAGTCCCACCTGAGGCTTATTCTTTATTTTCCGATCAATGCTATTTGCTCACTGCTGGAGGGTAATTGGTCTGAGCAAAACTTGCAATAAAAAGCAACGAATAACAAATTCAAGATGAAAATTTAAAGGTATTTACACTGAGATAAATTTTCGTTTTAACCACTAAAAGATGTTTAAAATATAAAACCAACACAATGGTTGTATTGCAACAATATTAATTTCTGCAAAAATGTTTAATTAATTCCATCCCTTCATAATCCAGTAAGATTTTTTCAACATATTGCCAAATTTGTCATCTTTAAAATGAGGCAACTTAAGGGGAATTCACTACTTTTTTTTTAATATACAGTGGAAGCCACTTATTATAAATCGCAGATAATATTATCAAACGGTTATTGTTATCAAAATCAGTCGGTGCCAAACACTTTAAATAAAGTGATCTCTCAGAGCAGCTTCCCCTATCCTTTGCTTGATGTTATCAGCCTCTTATTGTAATCTAAAAGAACCTGTCCCAAACCACACACACCACCAGGTAGAGTTCTGTGGTCTCAAAGATTAACCAAATAAACAATTTTACTGGTCAAGTCAATCCAAGTCAAGCCAGTTCCAAAGCATCAAATGACTTCTCAATTCATAATAACTTGATTATGCTTATATATTTTTATCATCTTCAGGGTTTTTCATAATGTTCATTTGATTCTTAGCATTACTGTCTACAATGCTATTATTTCCATCTGTGAGTCAACATTTTCAGTGTTGTTACAAATTGAATCAAATCACAGATGAAATCTCAAAACACCTGAACATGATCTTTGTTGTTCAGTTGCTCCTCATCTTAATGAACTTGTCAAAAAACAGGCTCAACCATCTCACAAGACTGACATATTCAAAGAATTAATCACCGAGTTTCTTATAAAGCTGGAAGAGGAACTTGAAGGATATTTCCCAAACCTTTCATTAACAAAAGCTTTTTTTAAATTAAGATAATTTAATCAATTTTTGATTCTTAATTTTCAAGAGAAACTGTCAGAATGCCCAAGGGGTACAGAGGAACAAAGGTTGGGAACTCCTTGTCTACACAGACAGTATTCTTTTTCATACCAAACCAATGTCACAGTCCATGGTTTTTCAACAGTTCAAACTTCTCTTGAATCAAAACAAACTAGTACCACTGACACTTGCATCTTTTATAAGCAAAAGTAAAAAATAAAATAAACTAGCATTCCAAGGGAAATTATGAATCACTGCCACCACCCATATGCTGTGTTGGGGGGTGATCAATTAAGAAGTTGGGCTGTGATCACTAAAAAATGTCTGAATTCAGGCACAAACTTGTGATCAATTTAGCATAATCTTACATTGAAAATTGACCCCCCCCCCTCTATTTTGGAGGTGAATTTTAAAAAAATAAAAAAATTTAAAAAAAAAAACGCATTTTCCCCTACTCATTGAGAGGAGTGTGCGTACAAGTTTCTACTATGAATGATTAGGGCTGGCCGAAGTCTGGATACATAGATACATATAAATGTGTGAACACATAAATAACCTAAATCTTTGGTAGCAGTGATTAAAAAGTTAAATGCAAGCAAAATAAGCTAAAAACTTAAGAATTGAGTTGGTGGTCAGATGAATTTCAAGTGCTCTTCTACAATTTTGTCTGGACTAAAATGTCAAATCATCAGCCACTGGAATAGCTTACGTACCTGCACATAGAAATTTATATTAAAATATAGAGCATATAGAAATATAAAAATATTGGTATAACAAACATAACGGATAACTTGGGATGCTATTCTGGTGATAGCCATCACCGAGAGAAGTACCAGAGAAAGACAGAAGTCATTAAATCAACAATACAGTACAGGGAATTACCGACTCATCCTAGTCAAAAATTGCAAATAGGCAAAAAACAAACAATGGTAAAATATTTTCTATAGTTTTGAGAAGGGTCATTAATATTGAAATGGTTCTTCGGACGGTTGAACTCCTTGTTATTTGTGTTGTAAATGCAGCTCACATCAAAATGTTGACTAAATGCATTAGCCAGACAAGCGCGGATTTCAACCCGATGTGGCTTCCACTTCTCAACAAATCCAAACCCGACAGAACAAAGTCACAGAAACACCAGGGCCATGCGCTATAAGGGCTACCCACCCCCTTTAAACATAATTTCTGTTTAACCCATCACACTCAGATTTTATACCTGAAGAAGGCCGAAGAATGGATCGGCCAAAACGTTGCGTTTACAAAACATGTTTACAACACAAATAACAAGGAGTTCAACCGTCCGAAGAACCATTTCAATGGTAAAATAGTTGATACAAAATCTTTTGAGATTTCTTAGTCAAAGCAAAATTAATGAATGTAACTTTGACCAATATAATCCTTGCTTACATGCCAATGTTTTCTATGTACAATTTAAGGTTTCTTGTTGCAATGAAATAGCAAAATAATTAATCATCTACAAACTGATGTATTTTAATAGATGTACGTTTAAAAATGTATTTCCCTACATCTATAAATATATACACAGTCATTTAGGAAATGACATTGTTAAGAGAATAACAAACATTTAAACTTAAGGGCAAATTTTAAAAGTACTATAATGTATT
This sequence comes from Architeuthis dux, assembly GCA_006491835.1. Classification (NCBI taxonomy): domain Eukaryota; kingdom Metazoa; phylum Mollusca; class Cephalopoda; order Oegopsida; family Architeuthidae; genus Architeuthis; species Architeuthis dux. The sequence goes on from VCCN01004356.1 coordinate 3,215,570, forward strand.
AAATCAACATTCACCAACCAAAAGGAAATTACTGAATGCAGGAAAACAAACCTCAATTTAAAAAATGTGAATGTCAATCTTAAAAGGAAGGAAAGAATAGCAATGAGGAGATACCGTTACGTAAATGAAACATGACTATAAAGGGTAGGAGTAATTTGTAATTATAGTAGTGGGAGGATTATAGATAATAAAACCCATAGCATTGGAAAGAATCTGGAGTACATCAGAATTAATGATAATGTGTATCTTGAATGTGAGCAACATCTATATGGGTCGCAAGTGGGTGCTAGGCATAAATTATTCATTTATGTTAGCAAACATATGGGTCATTCCATATCAAATCACCTAATCTTAGATTTTAATGAAATTTCAGTAGGTGATATATTTTGTAGAGAAAATTCAACCATGAGAATTTCAGCTTGATTGAACAAATGGTTCAGAAGTTATGACAAATTTGCTTAAATTTACATGTTGCGAGATGCAAGTATGATTTGCCAAATTTGGCACTTCATAACTATGCTATTTAAGAAGATATCTAGCTGGAATTTGTACCCCTGAATTTTTTCACCCATTGAAGCCATTTCTGGCATCATTTTACCTATATTCTACAGGGTGTCCCTAAAGTCTGGACACAGGCAAAATGCATATTTTCAATAAAAAAATTTGAACAACATTTTATTTAATTGAAATATTAATAAATAACATCTTCAACGTGTTTTCCACCATTTGTGATGCAAAGTTTAATCTGTGGGGCAAAAAAAATATAGTTAGTTATAAATAGTGATATTTCCTATGTGTCCAGACTTTAGGGACACCCTGTATGTGGTTTCAGAGTTATGGGCCCTTCAAAATGGAGAGAAATGGCTTTTTAGGGGGAGTTGCTAAATGTTTGGCCAGCCGTAGAAACTGAACTAAAAAGGTGTTAAAATAAAAATTCCACTAGATTATATTCAGTTGATGTACTGCCTTGTGTAAAACATTGAAACAAAGTTTAAACGCTTTAAATACTTTTCTGATGATCAAAACAGGACAATTACAGTAAAAATGCAAAATGTCTGAACCATTTATTCAAACAAGCTGAAATCTTCAGGGTTGAACTTTCTCTAGAAAAGGTATCACCTACTGAAATTTCATCAAAATCTAAGATGGTGCCCATAGGGACTTAAGAAATATTAAGTGATTTGATATGGAATGACCCATATAGTAAATAAGGCAATGATGATTGTATTCCCCCACCCCCACTTTAAAAGCTACTTATCTTGAATTACAAGAGAAATAAACCTTGAAACCGGCTTTCACAATTCAAATATTTATACTATTTAGTTTAGAAGACTGAACTTCAACAATAGTGTAATAAAATAGCAAAAATTTTAATGAATGACAACTGGTTTATAGATTATAGTGCTTATGTTTCTAAGTTCAATTTTTAAAAAGTTGAAATATTAAAAGGAAATTTTAGCTTAAAACAATTTCAATATTTGCACATTTCAAAAAGAAAGAAATTAGAAAAACCCATCAACATTGTTAAAACATTGCAAATTCTGGCATACAAAAAGCACATTAGTTTTGGAGGTATAGACACATATTGCATTAGACTACATAAAATCTACTTTCCTGTCAAAAGATCTTCTAGATTAGAAAATATTGGGTCATAAATCCAGATTTAGAAATAAATAAAGTAAAATACAAAACTTATAAATTTGAATAAAATAAAAATAAATAAATTTCAAAGTAACAAACAATAAACTATGAAAATGAAAAATGTTGAAAATTATTTTCAATTTTAGTGTTCTAGACGTTATAAAATATTAAAATTCTAAAACTTCAAAAGTTTTAAAAAAACCTTTAAAATTTTTTTTAATAACGTTTTTATGAACGTAGTTCCGTCTTGTGTATTGGGGTATGTCTTCCGATGTACATGTTACGATCTTAGTGTCTAAACTCAAAGTGTTTTTTATTTCTTTAGCATTAACAGATTTAACTGCTAAACTAATCTGATTTAATCTGTTCATGTGGAGAGTGGTTTCCACACAAACTTTACAGAAAAGAACAGAGTTTAAACTTTTGTCTTTCTCTTGTGAGAAACAGGAAAAGTCACTTTTGGACAAGATAGTCACTAACAATGAAAAATAGAGTACGAGAAGCCAAAACTAAGAAAATTATGACTAGATGCAGGACCTATCTATACACATTTATGCATACTAAAACATTACATATTGTCTCCATTGATGGCTACAAGGTTTTCTCTCATCAGTGGAATAAATAGTAGATATAAAGAGAAAACAAAATACACTGATTGGGGTTTGACAAAGAACAGTATAAAACATCTTTCCCATGTTCTTACCAATGTCTAGGATCAAAGAGTGATATTTCTTTCTCGAAATGAAATTTAAAAAATCATTTGCAGTTTTACACTATATTAAAAAAATTTAAACCTAATGAAGCCCCAAACCTTTTCACAACCGGGTTTATTTTTAAAAAATAATTATTGCATGTGCGCGTGCACACACACACACACACAATTTCTGTGAAATTTTCCATAGAGATTGTGTGTGTGTCTGCAGAAAATGTCATTAATAGATTATGGGCATTGTATCTCACTAAGCCAGAGGAGCATCACCATAGGTAAAAGAACAAATTTAAAACATTTAACAGCCCCTTCCTTTAAAATTGTTTTGGTATGTCAGTCAGTGACTTATAGGCACTAAAGGCATCAAAACAGAGGTAGCTCTAGCTCCCAAAGAGCTAAATCAGTAAATTTCATTTATTTTATGTCAGCCCGTCAGTCAGCAAGTTATAAAGGCACTAGAGATGCTAGCGCATCTAAAAATGGCACATTTAAAAAGCAACAAGCAAAAACAAATACAATAGAAATAAACAAATAGAGAAAAGCAAGGCTAGAAACCTTGCAGAGAGTTTAATTTGTAAAGATTCACTTTAATAAACTCAGATCGTCTAAAATATAAGAATGAAAGACAGAATGAGGGGGGGGGGCATTCCTGCTGCAGATGACCTAATTTTGTTGTTCTTTGTCCAATCAAGGAGGTACTTGTTGCACAGTGATTAAATGAATATTTTGCTTAAAACTATAATATAATTTATTTAGAGATATTCAAGACTACTAGGTATTTGATTAGATACTTTCTCTGCGTCCTCACCTAAACCACTCCTGACATGGATTAGAATAACAATGAAAAAAAATGTAGGATAAATCCATATTCTTTGCTCATGGGTGAAAGAATGAAAAAAATAAATAAATAGTCTCAACTAACGTGACTTCAGCATTTTTCTAGATTTTAAATATGAATAGAATTTTCTTTCATATCAACAGTTTTATGTAGCAAGATTCACTTCATTTTATATTGACAAAGGAGGATACAAAAATGTTCATTGCCAATAATACATCTTTACAATCAAGAAAGTAGGTTATGGCTTCCCTGTATAAAGCAGTTTCTTTAATCAACTAGTTTTCCTAAGAACAGGCATATGGGGAGGGAAGCAAAAAGTTCAAGTAATAATTTCTTCTTTTTCCCCAACATTAACTTGATTGAACAACATATTTACTATTTTGTTCCACTTTCTGCCCAAAAAAAAAAAAAAAAAAAAAAAAAAAAGAAGTAAAGAGGGATTGGGCTAGCAATGTAAAAAAAAACCCACTTGCTAAAGATAATTTGTGCACAAGTTGAAGGAACAAGTGGATTCAGGATCTGCTATCTTTCAGGCAACTTCATAATTCCATCCTCACAGGACTATCTTTTTCTCAGCAAAGAACTACTCTATGTTCCTTTTACAGTTTTCTAGAGAATTGAATTTTTTCTTCTTCGTCACTAAGAGAATTCTGTAAAGACCAGAATAAATGGTCATCTGAAGGTGGAACATTTGGTGAATACGGTGGATGTTTGAAAACTTGCCAGCCAAGCTGTGACAATTTTTGCTTGATCACCAAAGAAATATGCAGTCAAGCATTATCTTGATGGGATATTATGCCCTTTCTGTTAACTAATTGTGGACACTTTTTCATCGATTGTTGCATTCAATTGGTCTAGTTGGGAGCAGTACTTGTTCAAATCAATCATTTGCTTCTCCAGAAGGAGCTCATAGTAGAGAATTCCCTTCCAATTCCACCATGTACACTGCATCACCTTTGAATGTAGACTCACATTTAATACAGTTAGTGGTGGATCATTTTGCTTGCTCCACAATCTCTTGCATTCCACATTGTTGTAATGTATCCACTTTTCATTGCCCATCCAGTAAGTTTTTCATTTAACTTATGTGGAAGCCACACATCAAAGCAACTAACATCACCAAGCGGGTGCAAATGATTTTCAACACTAAATTTGGATATTTTTAGTATATTGGTTAGCTCCTGCATTGTATAATGTTGATTATTCTCAAGTAATGTCTTGATTTGATTTGATAGTTGTCTACTCAACGATAGAGCATCATTCAGCAAAGAATCTACAGCACAAAACTTCAAACCACTTTTGACATGTCCAATCATTCACAGTAACTCTTTCCATAAACTGCACGAATAGAGTTTTTACCTCTCTTAAAATAAATTAGCATAATATGCTGAAAATATTGCTTATTTTCTTTCATCTTCAATGTTAGAATCAACAAACAAAAAGATGCCAGTTTTGACAATTTAAAAAAAAATTCACTGATATGACAGATGTCACAATACAATTAAAAGCAATCTTTTTTTTAATGCCATTTAACAATATTTAATGGCTCCCAATACCATTTAATGACAAAAACTGAATAAACTTTTTGACCAATGCAATAATTACAGAGATTTTCTATATATTTTTGTTGCACAAAATCCACCAACCACTAGTGTGGCTGAGATGGTAAAGGAATAACCCACATAAAACAGACCAAATTTCATTCTATAACTTTGATGTTCATGACAATAGACACAAAGAAATTAAAACAGAACTGATAGTGATAATATGCAAATGAAACTAAGCTTTATGTGCATATTTCCTTGAAGTTTTTACATTTTAATATTTACTATTTTTAGGTCCATAACAAATGCTCTTAATAATTTAGTTATTTAAAAGCTTTCAATTTTAAAGTTGTGTTACTCTAAACATGAAAATATACTATAATCCCAATCAAATAAAAAAAATAAAAAAAAAAAGTCAACACAGCTAAAATTTTACAAGACAGAAGAAAAAAAAAAGAAATGCCCATTGCTTTCATTAGAAAAAGCTATTTATGATATTAATTTTTGTAAAGTAGCCAGAATATGAAAGGGCAATGAAAAAGAGAAAAGAAAAGTCAATGTTAGGACAAATTATCAACTATTTTCTCTTAATTCCCATTACCAAAAGAAGTGCCCATCCACAAATAAATCTTCAAAGTGACCTAAAAACAAACTCTGCCAAGATGTTCCTTTTGGGTCATTTTGCCGGTCCCAAGCCTGGGTAAAGGAGGGGAGTGGGCGTAGGGCTAGCAACCCAACCCCGTAAATTGCTATTGAAACCACAGCAGCATCACCATAGTCATTGCCCCAGCGAGAGCCTGGTAGGGAAGATTCATCTTCAAAAGGGCTCATGACGCATGCTGGTGAAAGCCTACGGGAAGCCAATTCACCAAACAACCTTCTAATGACAAAGGCAAAAACCAGATAGGGACCTGGAACATCAGAACCCTATTTGATCGATTGATTTGTTTAGCAGCATATCAACCCTTGATGGGTCATTTAATGCCAAAATCAGTTTAAAATCCCCAAAAGTGTCTTGCAACTTTGGTCAAAGGTTGTTTCTTTTTTTAATTAGAGTTTTGCGACTTTGGTGAACGGTTATTTTTTTATAAAATAGAATCTTGAGACTTTGGTGGCACGTGTTTGGTGGGGGTCAACTCTCTGTAGGGGATGCAGTCGGCGTATTCTAGGCCCCTATTTGAGGGTGGGAAATCAGCTCAAGTGACAGACTGGAATCCATGAGGTTAGAGAAGAGTTGGTAGTCCAAAGCAGACCTGGAAAAGATCAGTCAAGAAGAGGGAGGCAAAGACAGCTGGACTGATATGGGCCCAGCAGAGGGTTATTGCCCAGAACAGAGTCCACTGGCATGGTGCGGTTGCAGTCCTATATCCTACAAGGAGTTCACAGTAATAAACAACAAAGAACCTAAAAACAAAGATTAATAGTACTAACCAGTTTTGCCAACTCAAAAAATATTTTTGCACTAAATTTTTTTTTAATTGTCAAAAATGGCCAAAAAGCTGCTAGAAATGGTCGAAAATAGCCAGAAAATTGCAAAAAACAGACAATGTTTTAGGCAAAAGCACGCTAATTTAGCACTTTTTGCATTGCCAAAACAAGAAACGTGCTAAATCTAAATTGGCAACACAGGTACTAACTACTCAAAGCTCTACATCATTTAATCATCATAACTAAGTGAAAAGGAATTCAATTCACTTTTAAAATATTACCCAGTGACATTATGAGGTTGCATTCAAAAGATAAAAGTACTGAGTGACACCTAATAAATAATTGGCAATCATGATATTAAAGAGATAAAGTTACTTTAGATTGGTGCTCCTTTATCTCTATCATGTAAAATAATTATGTCCTAATCAGGTATCTGTAAGCTTTATCAAGTGAAAATAATATGTATTCTCAGTAATGAAAGAATAAAGACAGGATGGGGAAATTTATAGCTTTGTTGCTATAAATCCTAATAGGGTTTATTTTTAATTGTAGGCATTTAAATCTTTTTTTGATTGGGCACAATTCATATTTTGTAACGAAAATTAAAACATTTGATAAAAGAGGGATACATACAAATACTCCTAGATTACCAATTATAACAGCATATTTATTTATTTATATAAGACACACACACATATATGATAGATAATAGATATGCAACACACTTGTGCATAAATATCGTTGTAGACATTTGTTTTGATCCGAAGAGAGCTCAATACAAAAGTAGAGCGAATGTTAGAAAAAAATCAATTTTAATGGTTCATTACATGTGAATGAACCATTAAAATTGATTTTTTATGTCTTTATAATTATCATATTCTGTTGGATATTAAAATTGTCCATTCTTTGAATTAGCTTTACTGTCTCGACAGACCCCCATAGCTAGCTCGGGCATCTGTCAAACCTATGACCTATGGTATCTGCTCCTATCCGCGCCACTCCGGTGGACCATAGGAAGTAACCCCCGGGTTTAAAGGGAGCGGTCGACCCTGGTCAAGTCACACTTCACCTTAAAACTACACTGCTCAGGCTGGAGGTTTACTCTGCATATTGGCCCAGCCGTCAAAATGCTGTGGAAAACCATCCCCAAAATCTTTGTTCACGAAGCCAAGCCATTCATGTATATATAATATTGGATGTATGATACACTTAGGCATCAGTATCCTCGTAGACCGTAGTTATGATCTGAAGAGAGCTAAAAAAACAAAACAAAAACAAATCGGAAATAACACTCAAATGTTCATTGTGAAAATCTATGTGAAACCAGCAGTACCGCTTGTAATGAACCATTAAAATTTACCCCCCCCCCGCCACACACATAAAAAATTCAAAGAATGGACAATTTTAATATCCAACAGAATGATAATTATAAAGACATTTTTAATTGAGAACCTATATTTGCTCAGCACTGGTTTGAGCAATTGCAAAACAAGCAGCCTAAATCGTGTAAATAAATAAAGAAACAAGGTTGTTTGCTCAGTGGTAGAGCAGAGCCGGCATATAAGGCTGCTTCCAGGGTGGATGCAGGTTCAATCTCCGCACGACACTCGTTTATTTATTTACACGATGTACGCCGCTCATTTCGCAATTGCTTACACCGGTGCCGAGCAAATATAGGTTCTCAATAAATAAAAAATAAAAAAAATGTCTTTATAATTATCTTATATATACATACACTCTGTAATGCTGAACTATAAGACGAATGGTTTACAAGGGTATGGAGGACTACCACTCAATGCAACTCATCCATGCCCGATAACAGTCCATATTGAGCTTCAATAAACAGTCCCCTAGCCATAATACCAGCGCATTCGACGCAGTGTAAAATCTGCATTTTCTTTTTAATCAAATGTCCATCTAATATACTGATATATATTTAGCTCACTCCCATGAAAAAAATAAAACAGCTTTCCAAATATATCCTATCTGATGTCCCCTTCCCAAACCTTAAAATAGCAATGAATTTCTTGCTTGTCTATACACAATCTAAGAAGGATTTAACTTTGTTTTCTCAGGACAGATTAATTGTTTACCAAAATACTTTTCCAAAGCATTGATCATCAGATTAACATCACTGCTACTGTATTCAAGTCAGAGCCGTCTTCAATCATGAAGAAAATTGATTGAATAGATATTTTACCAATTTAGCTATCAGCTTTTACATAGAAAACAGAACACATGCAAAGTAAAAGTCTTTGCAAAAACATAAGTATCTAATCAAAATAGTTTTGACAAAATACATCAAAATTTTAAATTTATATTTCCAAATGAAACAATTGGACAAAATGTTTCAAAAATTCAAGCAATATTTTTGTAAGAGTAAAAAATAATTCTTTTTTAAAAGATAGGTCGATTGAACAGCTATTCACATTGTGTACATACATCTATATTTGCTAGTAGTTTCAACTAAGAACTACATTTTTACCAAGAAACCCATTTATTATAATCATGGAATTTTAAACTTATTGTTATCAAAATCAGTCGGTCCCAAATACTTTATTTAAAATGAATTAAAACTTATTTTTTTATAATGTAAAGTTGTTTATAACAATGAATGTAAATTGTTCCAATTTTTAAATCCTTTGCTTAATGTTATCAGCAGGTTATTATCTAGAAGATCCAGTCCCAAACTGATCACAATAAGCAGCTTCTTCTGTATATTCTCTGCCCAAAAACAGTTATTCAACTTGACCAATACAAAAGGACCCAGGACCTTCTGCATGTGAGGCAGACCTGCTAACCATTACACTATCCAAGCAAACGACTACTCTATAATTAGCATTTAATAGTTATCTCTCTTGAGAAATCGGTCATTATAATATAGATAAGATAAGGGTGAGCGCAAATGCAGATCCCACACTATTATTAAATTGCAAATCAGGTTTTTAAGCACATTTTAGAGGAACCTTAATTCAAAACAGTTGGCTACAATGCATTGTTTTGGCTAATTAGAGTTCAAACAGATAAACAGAATTAGACTTTTAGTATTAGATAGATAAGGAATTAGATTCTATTACCGCACTGTATTTTTCATGAAAAACTTTCATTTCATTTGAGCTAATCAAAAGTAATTATACTAATTGAGATTGGGTGATTTTCTGGAAAAAGAAAGAATTCTATTAGCCATCTCTGGAACAGATGATAATAGCCCAATTCTGTTCATCTGTTCCAATAATCCGTGTTTATACTAAAATGTTAAACAGGGCTTAAGGAAAAAAGTTTTCAGATTAATGGCAAAGAGAAATTTTTTAAATATCTTAGATGTTAATCAAGTCTACTACCAACCCACCATAATGAGTTCCTATACTACCAACACCATTAAGTCATACAGTAGAAATCAACAGGATTATGGCTGTATTTACTGTTTAAATGAAATGTAAACTAATTGGAAGCCAAGGAGAAACTTATGTGTGTACACGTCTATATTTACAATTTAGTCCACTATTAAATCCCCTTCATCGCAGGAGTTTTATAAATTTCAAAGCCAAGTATCAGAATGTAACCCAGTTAAAATTGAATACAAGCTAATCAGAACTTAGAGCTAATCAAAAGCATAGTTATTCAAATGGTTCTTTGGACGATTGAACTACTTGTTATTTGTGTTGTAAACAACATTTCGGCCGATCCATTCTTTGGCCTTCTTCAGGTGTAAAATTCAAGTGTGATGGGTTAAACAGAAATTATGTTTAAAGGGTGGTAGCCCTTATAGCGCATTGCCCGGGTGTTTCCGTCTTTGACTGGTCGGGTTTACAACACAAATAACATTGTGCAAAGAACCATTTGAATATTAATGACCTTTCTCAAAACTATAGAAAATAAAAACAGTTGTTTATGATAATTATAAAGACATTTATTAGTTGAAAACCTATATTTGCCCAGTGTGAATGAGCAGCCTGAATTGTAAACGTGAATAAAGAAACGAGCTGTGTTGGATCGAACCCGCATGCAAACTTAACGCTGGTTTTGCTCTACCAATTGAGCTAACAAAGTTCTCATGGTAGGCAGGAGTCTCGGTAGAGCAGAACCTGCGCATAAGGTTGCTGCCAGGGTGGATGCGGGTTCAATCCCTGCACAGGTCATTTCTTTAATCACATATACGATTCAGGCTGCTCGTTTAGCAATCGTTTGCCAGGTTCTCAACTAATGTCTTTATAATTATTATATTCTGTCAGATATAAAATTATCCATCATTTGATTTCATAGTTGATATGTAAATACTAGCAGAAGTACCTGGCCTTGCCCGGGTTTATAAATACCCAAAATAAATACAATCAGGAGTTGTCTATACTGTATTAATTGCTTAAAAAAGATATTGACAATATTATAATATATTATAATAAAAAAACTCATCTGAAAATATTAAAATGATACTTGAAAAGAAACGTAAATATTAGAACAAAAATCAAAAAATGAAAATGTTAAAATGTATTCAAATATTATGCTAAAGACGAATATATATATTAGATTTTATAAACATACAAAAGGACAATAAACTATGAAAATGAAAATTAATTTTCAATTTCAGTGTTCTGGATGTTATAAATGTTAAAATTCTAAAACTTCAAATTTTTTTTTTTTTTAAAACTTTAAAATTAACGTTTTTATGAACGTAGTTCCGTCTTGTGTGTCCTCTGATGCACATGTTACAGCTGTTTAGGCTATTTTCAACATCTTCCTATTACAAAAGGAAGAACTAAGCTATTAGTGTATGAAGGTTTCGAAGCATAATCATAAGGTTAAACATACACCATTTAAATAGCTAAAAGCTATATTATATCATCTATCCTAAGATTATAAATTAGCTGTTCTGTTAACTCTTAAATTCATTCTATTAATGAAAAATACAAGGGGAGTAACTTCTGATTGCAGTTTTTGGTAATTTATTTTTTCTTTTTTTCTTTTTCTTTAAATCGTTCACAAAAGAGTTCTATTTTTTTTAAAAATCCTACAGTTACAAGCAGTCTATGAATTTAAGAGTTAAATACCCATCAGTGGCCAAGTGTAGAACTACGCATACATTTTAAATTTTTAGTCCAAGTGCATTGATGCACTGGTTCTAGTTTATCAAAGTTAAGCAATGTTTTGTCTGGTCTATAGCAAGCCGATGACTATTAGAAGGTAGTGTCTACTAGAAAATAATGAGAACATTTGATATTTACAAATTCTGCAATACACAGACAAACTTGGAATATCTCTGCTAAATATTTATCCATCTCAGATTTTATAAACTTACAAAGGCACTGTCTGCTGTGAACCTCATACTCATGAAATACATAACTTAAATGAAAATGGAGCCATGTGCGAAACTAAAAATCAGGAAATCTAAAGAGACACACCCTTTGTGCCTCAAGCCACACTTGGTAGAAAGTACTTATCAAAAACTTGTTTGTAAACACAAATAAAAATGAAGAGAATTTAGGAAACCAAATTTTAGAGCAAATCTACATCCTGATCCAAAAGATTAATCATACGAACCGTGAGTCACACATAGTATCAGTAGCAGCAATCAACCAAGCCTGTTATATGTATGATAAACGTCAGCGAAGTGACAAGTCAGGACTAGTAAAAATCGAAAATGGATGTTAGTATTAATGGTTTCTGCTTCATGTCTATCATTTTTTCTATCCTTACAATGTAAAAAAATAAAACTTTCAAATATTTGTGTCTCCTTAGAGGAGTGAAAGCATTATATGAACCAGATCTCAAAATTAACATTGTCCCGGGGACAGTAAACATGTGTTCGGGACAAACAAATATCTTCCCCGGGACGCCTCCGGGACTGAAGTGAATTAAAAAAAAAAATTAAAAAATTTTAAAAAAAGATTTTTGTTAATGCTGCTAGAAAATCTTAAAATTCATTTAGAACTTTTGGAGATATCTTGCAGACAGGATTGGTAATGATGTTTTTGACATAACTACAATGTAGTATAAAATTGTGCATGGATCCACTCAAAGATTTAATCAGTTCTTCCCTTGTCTACTGTCCATCCTTCCAGAAAATCTGAAGAAAATTCATTTAGAACTTTGAAATATCTTGTGGACAGGAAAAATGCGAACTAACAAAATACAAATATACCAACAGACGCAACCAAAAACATACTTCGTTGACAGAGGTAAATTATAATAAGACCTTGAACTGTGCAGTTTTGAACAGTAGGGAAAATTTTGGAACAAATTAACTGCACTAATCAAGGTATACCTGGATGTATTGGGTTAAAATGGAGACTAAGAAATATTCCTGGTCTTTGTGAATGCGGTTTGTCTATCTTAAGACTGTTTCTGGAACAATCTCTCTTCCCATCCCAATACAGGGAATACGCTGTCCTGAGGACGAACAAATATCTTCCCCGGGACAGAAGTAATTTTAAAAAAAATCTTTTTTCTTTGTAAAATCACTTCTGTCCCAGAGGCGTCCGGGGAAGATATCTTTTTTTTCTTCTTTTTAAAAAGAATTTGGTGAGAATTGTTATTGTCATTTTTTTGTTTTTGTTACAGTAGAAAAAACAAAGTCAACTCCAGGTTTGGACCGGAGTTTGACAATTATTTACTTCAACATTTTAATGGTGTTTTAACAAGTAGTGATGCTACTAACAACGATAGATGATAATAAAGTAAAGAAACAACATTTTGATTTTGGGACCGTTTACATTTCCTTCGGGAAGGTTAAAATTGTTTTTCGGGACGATAGTGAAAAAAGTTAGTCTGGAGCCTTGCCAATACCTTCACTGAACAAACGTTTACCAAGATGACAATTCATGGCCATCCTAGAACAAAAATTTAAAATACAATAAAGATGTGTCGACAAAGCCGAACCAACGACTATAGTGTTGAGTGGTTAGGAGGAAAGTCCTAAGCATAGTGCTGCATTTACTGACTGTCATATACAAGAGTGAGGATCACACATCCTACCCTTGACTTTAAATAGTTGGGTCGACAGGAAGGAAACAGTTTCATAGACAATCCCCATTCTGGAAGGATGAAATTCCCTCAACATGATCAGACCAAAAACCTAGCTGCACTTTTACTATACACACAAATAACGGTCCTTCTCACTGGTATTAAGGCTAACATTTCAATAAGAATTTAAATAGAAGTATAACTAAAATGTGTGGCGTTTTTTTTTTCTAATATAAAATTAATTTTATGCATGTAATAATGAAATATCAAAAGAAATGTTTTAAAAAAAAATGTTAAAAAAAAAAAAAAAATTTTAAAAAAGAGAAAAGAAAAGATTTAATACTTTGGGGGGGGGGGATACATTAACTTCTTTTTAATTGGGTTTTGATTAGTGATGTACCAGAATATCAATCCGGTCAGATATCCGGTGCCAGATTCACAAAAAATTATCACTACCAGTTTCAAATTTTAGCCACCCAATATATTTTAACAGACATGGATTTAAATTTTTTACTTAGTGAATTTTTATTTTTTCAAGATGGTAACCAAAGTTTCTATTTGATAAGTTTTGAGCCAAACATTTTGGTAAATATGAGATTTAAAATCAATCATAGTTAATCATCAGAGAAGCTATATTATATGTAAAAGTAAAGATTATTCAATACAAAAGAAAATATTTCAAATCACTTTAACCATTTTATATTTTGACCAGATTAGACTATAGTGTTAAACTGATCTTTCTTCATTAGAAATAAATATAAAGTTTTGTGTATATGCCCCTTATGGCATCAACATATAAACACAAAGTTTTTTTTTTAGGATCAACCCAACTGGAGGACGATTTGAGAATTTGTAATGTTACAAATAATCTGTTAAGTAAGTATCATGGGTTATTCCCTTAGGCAGAAGATTTCCGCTAGGGGGCACTGTTTTACGTTCTGGTGAACGAGCAGCAATTACTTTTTGTGTTTATGAGTAGTAGAATAAGGAGCTCGGTAGGACACACGTGTTTGACCGACTGCGGTCATTAATATGAATAAAGGATCTCTGTAAGTACATAATATTGTTGCATTTTTAATCTGTTAATATCTGTCGTTAACCCAAGCTTACATAATCATTATTCTAAGATGAGTAAATTCCAAACCTTTAAAAAAGCAAGAGGCTTGCACTCCTTGAATCACAGGAACAAACTAAATAGACGTGAGGTCTAACATGTAGGCAAAGTTTTCTAGATTCCACAACTGACCAAATGATCTGAGGAATTTATGCAGAAAGTGATTTCTAACACAACAGTGTAGAATTGACTATCAAAAAAAAAAAAAAAAAAAAAAAAAAAAAACAAACACCAGCATTTAACTAACCACTACAAAGAAAACAAAACTGGCTACTGCTATTTTTTCTATATTTATTTATTAGAATGAAATAAGTCCATACGTATCTCTATAAATTTTCGTTAATGTTGTCAACTTAGCTCAGTCAGTAGGCTCAAAGTTGCTTAGCTTCAGCGATCTTACGAGAACCGTTTTATCCAATGTGATTTGACACCAGCATCTAACTAACCACTACAAAGAAAACATGCCTGGCTACTGCAGGGTCAAACTCCACTCCAACTTCTATTCTGACTGAAGATAATTACTGCAACCTTTGTATTGTATAAATAAAAAAAATTATGAAAATATCTTTTTCTATATTTATTCATTAGAATGAAATAAGCTCATGTGTATCTGTATAAATTTTTGTTAATATCTAAGACTTGTCAATTTAGCTCAGTCAGTAGGCTCGAAGTTGCTTAGCTTCAGCAATCTTACGAGAACCGTTGTATCCAATGTGATTTGGGCGTAACCCCTTAAGTCTTGGTGAGAAGTGCTTAGCAGAGAGAGGCATTGAATACCATTTTTAAAGTCTTTGGTATGACTCGGCGGGGGATTAAACCACTGCCTACCAAACTGAAGGGGAGCACTATCACTGGGCCATGGTGATCGATTAAACTTCTATTTCCCTATACAAATGCACACTACCAAGATGACCAGACACACTGACATCCAATGCTGTTTTCATGTTTATTAGCTCTATTAACTTCATCAATTTCATTGTCTTGTTTGTTGTACAATGTTCCTGCAAGTGTATCAATAAGTACACAAGCAGTTTAATGATAGGATTACAGAATGAAGACAAAAAAACCTGTCTCTTTTTATTTAATAGATAATAGATTTAATTATCCTGAAATTCATCCACATTAAACCAATGATTACCTGGCTTAGGAAATACTTAACATAAGCAAAAATTAACTCACTGATTGCTATTTTCAGGGGGAAGAGAGAGATCTGTTTATTTGAATAAATACAGATTTTCATTTTATTTTACATAATCTATGACAGTGGTCACCAACCTGGGTTCGCAAAAAACTTTTAGGGGTTCTTGGAAAAGAAGGGAGGGGGGTGTCAGACAGGGTCCGTCAGTAAGGTTGGACAGAGAAGCTTGATCAAATTTGTTAATATTAGGTAAAACAAATAAAAGTTAAAACATTTCGGTTTTGACAAAAATTTCATTTTGTGAACAATGTCAAACCATTTCTGCTCTCCAGAGATTGTTAGGTATTGTTTATATTAACTTTCATTATTAATTTACAGTGCTCTATTTTTATAAAATGGTATAGTTTTTTTATATAGGAAAATGAAAAGATGTGTACGTATATTAATAGGTAAAACATTAACAACACATTATCAAGTTTAAGGGTTCTTTCTAAGTGTCTCTAATATTTGGGGTTCGTATCGTGAAAAGAGGTTGGAGACCACTGACCTATAGGAGATGCGAGAGGCATAACGTTTAACGGCATGGACAATGGAATCAGCGAACCCTGTTCAAACTCAGGCCAAGGCTGTTTATGTTCACTTTGCACTAATGCTCTTGGGAAAGGAATGAATCCATCTCTTCTCCCCCTCCATCTATGGGCAAAATAGCAGAGCATAGCTTTCTAGCCTTGGGAGGCAACCAGTCTTGGAGAAGGACAACTCTGAATTCAAAAACCAGGGGCAACCGGAGTGCTACACCCTAGTGCCGACGCACACTCAGCTACGGGTGGGTCCCTGACAAAAACCTCTTTCCAACCGGCAGGCCAAGCAAGTACAGCACCACTGTTAGTAAAAACCACAATGTTAACATACAGCTCAAGGCCCCCCAGGGTGTCGATCAAAGACAACCTAGTGTGCCACATAGACCCAACATGGTCGTACACTCCAAAGAATAGACATCTGTGTGATAGGATGCAGGAGGGCTTCCTCCTTTGGGAATGAGAAAAAGTCTGATGATATTTTCTTAAATTCGTTTTAGTTAAGAGTTTTCAGTTTTTAACACTAGAAACAGAACCAAAACAGAATTACATAAGTATAAAATATGCAAATAAGGATGTCAAATACCCCCTTTTCCTAATGCATTCCATCAGGACATAATCTGAGATTGCATACAGCAAATATTTAATATGAATTTCACAAAACAGCATTGATCAAACAATTCCAGCTCATTGTCAGTTGTCAACAAGAAACAGGAGTGTTGAAACTAGATATGGGAGAAGTGTTTCAGTAAACACTCAACATATGCAAAGAGGGAGAGTGTTGAGGCTCATCTGGTAAAAACTATTGCTTGACCAGCTGATTGTACCTCTGCTGGCCTGATTGTGTGTTAATGAGTGGACAGTGGGCCACATACAGTGTTGCCAACTCAAAAAAATATGTTCGCACTAGTTTGACTGCTAAAAAGCACTAATTTTTCAAAAATATCCAGAAATGGCCAAAATTACACTAAAAATGGTCAAATATAGCAAAAAATGGCCAAAATGTTTAAGCACAAATGCTCTAATTTAGCACTTTTTGCACTGCCAAAACAAGAAACGCGCTAAATCTAGTGTGTAGCTGGCCACATAAAAGCCTTAAAACAAAACAAAAGCTTGGAATATGGGAATTATCCATTTTAATACATCTAGTTCTATTTTGCCTCAAATCAATGAATAACGCATTCTAGAAGATCATTTGTGCTTAACGATGCCAATTAGTAATCAAAGAACTCAGATTAGCCATAATCTATTTAAATCAAGGCATCTTTTAGATCTATTAAAAAAGACAAAGAATCTTTAAAACATAAAAAGTAAGCATAATATCCTAATATCTGCTCGCAGACCAGATCTGGCCTGTGGGGCGTGGATTGCTTACCCATGGCCTAGAAGCTGGTATGTTAACTTTGAAGAAGTCACATCTCAAAGTAGAAAATCATTTTGGTAACTGTTTTTAACTTGTACTCACTAATCATGCTTGTAAAGTCATCATACACACTTGTGTTATTAACAAATAGCAACATTTACCCAAAAATATTGGTTAGTTTGAAATAGTGAAAGATTTCACATAAAATTAGAGAAGTTTTACTTTGTAAAATCCCAACAGTTACAAGGGAAGGAGATGATGTACACAGATATATCAATAAGACTAATGAAGAAAGAAGAAAAAATAAAAAAAATAAAGGGCATTCATTTTACACAACAAATATTTATTTTTCAATAATCTTTGTCAATGCACTTAACCCAACATTTCTCCATTAATCAGATATATTGAACATTATTCAGTGAAAATTTCATATCAAAATTCAGTTAATAACTAAAACTACAGGCTTATTGATCAACCATTATACATTCGTTGTTCTATTTATTAATAACTTAAAGTGTACATGAAGTGATTAAGCCACTGCTAATTTAATCCAAATAATTCGATAATGAACTCAAAAAACTTACAAAATGGACATTTAAATTAAATTTGATATTGAATAATTGCTCAATTTAGAAATTTACTTAGTTATCAAACTGTAAAATAGTAAATAATTCTGCAAAGAATGAATATTTCACCTCTGCCAAGGATGTTGGAAGAGGTATATGTATTCACTCATGTATGTCTGTGTGTCCACAATATCTCCAAAAGTTCTCAATGAATTTCAATGATTTTGTGGAAGAGTGGGCTAAGGTTAAGGAAAAATTGATTAAATTATGGGGTGATCCCAAAAAGTTCTGATAAATATATGAAAATGAAAAAATATCTATGTATTCACTCACTATTTGACCAGACAATATCTCCAAAAGTTCTCAATGAATTTCAATGACATTTTGTGGAAGGATGGGCTAAGGAAGAATTGATTAAATTTGGTTTATGTTTATTCATGTGTTCACACATTTATATGTATCCGGTCCTCGACCAGCCCTAACCATTCTTTTTGTACACACACTCCCCTCAATGAGTAGGGAAAATGCTTTTTGTTTTTTGAAAATTCCCCTCCAAAATAGGGTTTTAGTGGGGGGGTTCAATTTTCAATGTAAGCTTATGCTAAATAGGTCACTAGTTTGTGTCCGCTTGTGTTTTGAAAATTCAGACATTTTTTAGTGATTACAGCCCAACCTTTTAATTGATCACCCCCAACACAGCATATACGGGTGGCAGTGATTCATAATTTCACTTGGAATGTTAGTTTTTCATATATTAAGAAAAGGTAAACAATAGTCCGAAATATGAAAAATAAAAGCAGTTGCATCCCCTTCATCGTAGCTATATATGAACAGATTTTCTTTTAGTTTTTAGTTATTGTATTGCACTGGCAGAGGTATGCACTCAAAGTGCTTTATAGTTTAATATTGCGAATCCTGCTATAATTCCACAAATGTTTGTTTGTATATGACAGCGTAACTCAGGAACCACACAATATATCCTCATGAAATTTTCTGTGTGTACAAATGCGACCAGGCATGTCTTTAGCAGCTAGTTTTTTAAAAATCTCGGGAGAAAAAAAAAGAAAAATATCATAATGTGGGGGGTCTGCGTTATGCTCATCCCAATAATAACAATCTGATTTCCATCTACCTAGTACTAAGATTCAGATTATCTGTATGTGACCTCTAAGTAGCCGAACTGGTGCATTGGTGCCAGAGATATTGAATTAAAAGGTACCTTTCCTATACTGTTCACAAGAGACTAGACCTTTGTTTTCATCTGAGTTTTTGCAATGCCACCAAAGCAGGAGACAAACTTCTCAAGTAGTAATTAGAAACCATCAACCAAAACTGTCACCACAGGTTTCAAGCTGGTCCAGCTGGCTATATATATGTGTGTGTGTGTGTGTGTGTGTACCACGCATACAGCCCATACCAATGGAGTTAGAGGGCTGAAAATGTCAACATTTACTCCTTATGTCTAGAAAAAACGTTTTTTGAAAATTTCCCTCTAAATAGGTTTTTAGTGAGGGATTCAATTTAAGTTTATGCTAAATTGATCCCTTAGTTTGTGTTCGCTTGTTTTTTTTTAAAATTCATACTTTTTTTTTTTTTAGTGATCACTGCCTAACAGAAAGGAGAGAAGTAACTTATTCATTGATCAGCCCTTTTCCCAATTTTTTTTTTAATTGATCACCCCCTAAATGGCATGCTGTCAAAAGACGTTGGTCACGTTACGGTTTCTATGGAGACCGGATTTCTATTTATTTTTTTTTTTTTTTTTTTTTTTTATTAACTTAAACCTACAATTATAATTTTCAGATTAAGCTGGTTCTAAAAAAAAAAAAAAAAAAAAAAAAAAAAGAAATGATCCATGCTAACTAATATTCTTAAAACTACACGGAGGACACTTTAAATTCGATCACGGAAGCCTATGACTAGACAGGGCCTAAATATAGACATATTGCCACATCTTTTATATCTTCATGCCATATTATTTATAGTAGTAGTAGTAGTAGTAGAATAGTTTCAAGTTATTTCAATTCTGAGATGGAGCATTTCCATTTTTTTAATTTTTGACTAATTTATTGACATTTTTTTTATCCCAACTTTCTAGGTCAAATACTCTCGATTGTTAAAGTAGCGTGAAGTCAGAATAAAGAAATTGCTTCTTCATCTGACTTCATGCAACTTTAACTGTTGGAGAGTATTTAACCTAGAATGTTAGGATAAAATGCAATCATAAGAGGAACAAGCCTGGCTGCAGCGGGGTCAAACTCCACTCCTACTGAAGATGATTACTGCTACTTTTGTATTGTAAATGAAAATTATAAAAATTTTTTTTTTTTTAGTATAAATGTATTAGAATGAAATAAGCCCTTGTGTATTTGTAAGATAAATTTCATAGATATGTAAGACTTATCAATTTAGCTTGGTCACTAAGAGACCAGCCTACCAATTAGTGATTTCAAATTGGCAGGGGAATGTTAATTTTTACTCCTCTAAATTTGGTGAGGGTTGTTCTTGTTACAGTAGAAAAACAAAGTAAACTCCAGTCTCGGACTGGGGTTTGACAAAATGCTTCACTTCAGGATTCGATTAACTTAATTTTCTCAATAGACATTCAAAAGTAATTTTTGGATGGGGTTGTCTTAAGTCAATGAGTGATTGCTGCAGAGCAAACACTATCGTTTTTGGTCCCTAAATATTTCCAGTGTTATATATATATATATATATATATATATATATATATATATAAGTTTTGTTTGACCTAGTTTAGACAAAGTTATTGACTGTTTTTATTTTAATAATTTCATCATCATTTGTGATTATTTACTTGAAAATAGGAAATAAAATCTTTAAAATTATGATCAATATTGAGAGATAAGTTGAATAAACCTTGAGATTTATTTGATGCCATAAAAGACCCCATTTCAATACCAGCAGGGAATATTAAGAAAAATAATTTTAGTGTATTTACAGGTAAGCATTTTATGTTACTGAAATATGTAGCTATAGTATAGCAGAAAAACAACTTTAACAAAACATACAAGGACAGCATAATTTACCACTTTTAATTTGTATCCAATAGTATAGCTGGAGCCCAAGGCCATACATATTACAGTAATGTGTATGGCTTTACTTGAGTCCAATCCCCCTGTAGCCATCTTGAGTTGGGTGCTAAACAAAGATATTCATCTCAAAACATCCAACTTTAAGTTTTATGATAATTCTTTCTTTCTTTAATTAAATTACCCGTAATAATATTAATGGTGATGATATTTGTATAAGTATTACATGGTGTATGGTGTTAGGCTAGGTACAAATACTGGTAATCTACAGCGTCTGGGTTAACATTTAGCCTACCAGATACCTCACATATAAGACCCAGGGGATATTTTTTAGCCATTTTTTGGGGGGGAAAAAAAAGGCAGTCTTATATGCCATCAAATACAGTAGCTTAATGTGATTGGAATGTAGTTGTGACAAGTTTCAGGCCTTTTCAAGTCACCTGCATGTACCACAGAACTTGAGTCCACAATTATAGGCTGCCCCAGGGCTCCAGACTAACTTTTTTCACTACCATCCTGGAACAGTCACGATTTTAACCGTCCCAAAATCAAAATATTGTTTCTTTACTTTGTTATTATCATCTATAGATGTTAGTAGCATAATAAAAACACGATTAAAATGTTGAAGAAATAAATAATTGTCAAACTCCAGTCCAAACCTGGAGTTGACTTTGTTTTTCTACCATAACAAAAACAAAATGACAAGAACAATCCTCACCAAAAAAAGATTTGAAAAAATTTTTTTTGTTTAAATCTTCCCCGTGAAGCCTCTGGGACAGAAGTGATCTTGAAAAAAAAAAATTTTTTTTTTAAAAATTCACTTCCGCTCCGAGAAATATTTGTTCGTCCCGAAGGCATTTTTACCGTCCCCAGGACGACGTTAATTTCAAGCCTTGGGCTGCCCTTATATTTGAGAATCAGGTATCCTGAAACAATGAAGCCATTTGCAAGTTATTACACGATCAAATTTTATTGCTCATTTTTCAACTTGTACAGATTTAATCAGCATTGCATGTGTTATAAAAACATTTAGTCACTCGCTTTCAGCACATTTGATTTTTTGTTTAGTTTTTGGTAATTGAGACAGGTTTTTACTAGAAAGCTTTGGAGGATAAAAATTATAGCATAGCACATTCAATGAATGTGCTTGACAATATATCTCAAGAGGATTCAATTATAACTTATATTATAAGTAATAATAATAAATTCAGAGAGAAAAGAGGAAAAAATGAAATGAAATATTAAAGTTAACTTGTTTTTCTTGAATTTACAGTTTAGTTTCCAATGGATTTGTCATTACATTTACTCTAAGGAAAAGAAAAAACAAAGTTAAAAATCTGATTCTATCATTAAATTCATTTACACTGTAAATTTTTCTCATTAGTAATCAGGCAGAATTTGTTCATTAGAGAAAAGTTATTACATTTTAGCATAAGCAAATAAAGAATTAGAGATTTTATAAAAAGTTCTTAGAGCAGTGGCTCTTAAACATTTTGCTTCATGCCCCACCAGGACAGCTCAAAAAAATGTTATATCCACCCTAACTATAGGTACTCCAATGGGTTTTTACAGGAAGATCTTATACATCTGATGCCTGTTTCCCCTTATAGGTCTTGTTATTCTGAACATTTTGATATCTCATTTGCCTCTACTCCTATTAGTTTGCAGACTTACAGCAAATTGAACACTTACACAAAAGAAAAATGGCCTTTTCAACACCCTATAAAACTGAAAGCCATCATCCCAACATAAAACTGTGTTTTTCATATCCTGAATACATATATTTGTTAATATAAAACAAATTTGGTGTAGAAAAGGTTTAATAATAATGTTAAATTCAGAAATTTATCAAAATTTATTGTTTTAAATCGAGGAGAATATCTGTAAAGAAACAAATTCTTTGTAAAAATGAATACTTGAAAAAATTTGAAAGCATCTATGTTTTAGTGCACTTTAGTATAAAAAAACTGGACAACTTGAATACACATTAATTAAGACATCAAGTCCGAATATCTGTCAATTTGTTGTATAAACAAAAAGTTGCTTCAAAGAAATTAATTCGCTAGATACCTCTTCACTATTGCTGAATGAGTTTGAAAATAAGTTATATTATTTATTTATTACAAAAATTAAGTTATGTCTACAGGTACTAAATACAGTCTATATAATATATAGACTGTATTTAGCATATACATATGTTTGGCTCTCATAGCAACTTAAAGAGAAAACACTGTCCAAAGAAGTATCAAATACGATTAAAACGAGTTGCCGATTGCTAGTGAAGTGAATAAAAACATGTGAAGCGTAACTTTCATTGTTTTATTATGCTTGTTTTATTATGCTCAATTTAGCAGTTGTGATGGCCTTTGAATAATGGCCGTGGGCTATTATTTGGTCCATTTTTTACACCCAAATTTGGCTGTTTTTCTGTTTTACCGCCCTGGGCAATCTTAAGGTAGATCCAGTACTAAGATTTTTGTAATCTCTTATTGGGTGAAATTTAGTAACAACAGTTAATATACAGTTAATGAGTTGAGCATCAGTTACTATGGAATCTATAGTAAAATTAGAAATTAATATTAATCAGTTAAGCCTTAACACAACTCAGTTTTGAGCCACAGAAGACTTTTCACATCCAAATTGCCCCCCCGTGTGGGGCATGCGGCCCACATTCGGAATTACTGTCTTTGAGGGAGCATTTTTAAACACAGATCAACAAGTGATGCGACATGAAATCCATTAAAAATACAGAACCACAAATGGAATACATTTCTTTCTTCCTCAAGGTTCTGACACACCCAAAAATTTGATACCTAACTCAAGCCAACCATGTTATATTTAAGATCAGAAAAGGCTTTTCACCAAAAGATAAGTTTCACACCACATCTCCTGATAATGACTGGAGACTTGCTAATGGAAGCAGCAAGCTTTAAATACAAGGAATGAAGGTACAGCCTAGATAGACATTACAGAAAACAAAGATAAACTAGAATTCCAAGGGAAATTATGAATCACCACCACTCATATGCTGTGTTGGGGGTGATCAACTAAAAAATTGATGAATTTTCAACAAAAAAAAAAAAAACAAGCGAGCACAAACTAGTGACCAATTTAGCATAAGCTTACATTGAAAATTGAACCCCCACTAAAACCCTATTTTGGAGGGGAATTTTCAAACAACAAAAAAAAAGCATTTTCCCTACTCATTGAGGGGAGTGTATGTACAAGATTTCAAGTTTCTACTATGAACGGTTAGGGCTGGGCAAAGTCCGGATACATATAAATGTGTGAACTCATGAATAACCTAAACCCATTTTGGGTAGCAGTGATTAATACACTTTATTGCCCAAAAGTATGGTGATTAAAACTTTGGACTACAGTTCAGGAGGAAGAGGGGAGGTTTGATACTTGGAGGAAGGTAGGTGAGGCTCCTTAGCACACTTACAAAAAATTGAAAACCAGAACAGGTGGAGCTTTTATAAAGCTAGCAATAATATAGCAGTAAACAATGTCAAGTGAATGTCACATTACAATAAAATATCAAGGTCCTACTGGGTGAAGGATCGAGAGAAGTCTTCAGAACTTCCAGGAGGGATACTAGTCATCATAGTAAAGACTAATGGGAACTACTTAACGATGGTGGTCCTGATTGGAATTCAGCAGATGTCACACAGAAATGCTGTCATTTTTTTTTTTTAAATAAAAAGGATTTTTTTTACACAAGAGACAAAAATTTAAGAAGCAAGCCAAAACTAATTTATTTA
>VCCN01004356.1:3312551-3338718 GCA_006491835.1 Architeuthis dux
ATATATATATATATATAAATATATAAATATACACACACAGTGTTTCATATATATGGATTGTTGATGGAATGCATAATGTGGTAATGACAATTGTAACGAGGTATCTGAATTGGTTACTACATAAAATTGATTAACACAAAAGAGAAAACTTACTTTATATTCTTTTTGAATCTCATATCCTTAATTTTCAAATCATGTTTAGTCACACAGGCTACAAACTGACCCTGAAAATAAAGATTCAATTTTAAAACATGAAAACAAAAGAAACTATAAATCGTAAAATAAGCAGCTATTTATAATATCAATAATGAAAACAAAACCTTCAAATTTTTGTATATATTCCCAGCATCTGAACTAAATTTATCCGGGTAAAAATTGAGACAATGCATTAATCCAAGAGTGGTTTGAAACTACTGAACTCATTCTTTATGTTGCCATCACAACCTTTCAGCAGATCCGTTCTACAGCCTTCTCCAGGTGTACAATCAATAATCACTTCCCAGAAAATGGTAGCAAATATAGAATACAGGTCGGGTTAGTCATGCAATAGAAACCATCATGCGGCCAATGTCTTTTGGCAGCATGCCATATTGGGGGTGATCAATTAAAATTTTGATAAAGGATGATCAATGAATAAATTACTTCCCTCATCCTTTGTTGGGCTGTCATCATTAAAAAAAGTTTGGATTTTCAAAAAACAAGCGTGAAGGCTGCCAGCACAAACAAAGGGAGCAATTTAGCATACACTTACATTGTAAATTGAACCAGCATAAAAACTGTGGGGGGTCTTCTAGACATAGTAAGAGGAAATGTTTAAATTTTCAGCCGTTCTAGCGTCATTGGTGCAGCCTGTATGGGAGGTAGCCAGCCAGGTTCTTAAAAACTGAAGAAATCTATGGTGACAGTTTTGGTTGATGATTTTTAATGTAGAAGGTTGTAGAATGGATCGGCTGAAACGTTGTGATGTCAAAAATAACACAAATAATGAGTTCAGTAGTTTCCAAGGGGGTGGGGAAAAACAGACACAGTACAATGAAATAAGTGAAATGGCACGTCAACGTTGCAGCACTGGAACGATACCTTCAAGGAACACCTCCTTGCTTATCACCGGTATGTTATCACCACTGTCACAAGATCTGAGATGCTACCAATGTACAACTACAACGTGGCTTCGGTTGGCATACCAAGAACAGACTGACGAATTGTCGCCACCTGGCCTTTTATAGACAAAAGCTCGCCACATCCAAGTCGCTAGCACTTTATATACGGGTCTCTGACACTTCACCTCATCTACATCTATCAACGACTTGTTCTTTCGATTCTTGGACCTTGCACAAAACAAACAGCACACCATGCAAGGTCATTTTGCTCTGGGTAAGTGTATCTCCTGTTCTTCGCTACAGAGTTCAATAGTCTGAACAACTTGGATTGATAATGACTCTTCTCATAATTATATAAAGCATTGTCTTATTGATAAGATGATTTTAGAAACCAATATAAACTATGGACTTAGATACTTCTGACATGAAAACGTATCCATGTAGGGTTGCCATTCAGGATACGTTAACATTGCAAATTATTCTAGCTAAGAAAATGTAGATGTATATGCAGGTTGGCTGTTAATGAGAGTGAGAGCACTGTACATAGCAGTTAGCCTGTTGATACAAGTAAATAAAGCCAAAATATTACTCATGTATAATACGAAGCCCCAGTTTGGTGTCTGATTCTGATACAAAGTTTCTTGCATTGTACACAAATAAATACGGTAATCACTGAAGAAGATTTTCAAACTAGTTTTTAAAAGAGTAAACATATTTTTGAGGGGAAGGCCCAGTCCAGCATCGCCGTTCCAGCGATATGACGGGTTCAGCACTGGTACCAATTCTAAGGACCATGACGATAATCTTTTACAGTTTCCGTTGCTACTAAATGAAGCTTACAATCCAGCTCATTATGTACTCACTAATCTGTGTTATTTATTATATAAAATGTTATTACACTGTTTTTGCAATATGAGTCCTTTTCAATATTCTTCTTAACTCTTTCCTCCCTGACAGCCAAATTTTCAGTGATTATTCCCAATGTATCACTTCCAAGTCCAGTGAAATAAAATCATGAAAAAGTTCATTGAAAAAGGTATTATTATTGATTGATTGGCATTGTTATGATTTAAATTTAAACATGGTTTTTTAGTAATTCTTTTTTTTTTGTGGCCTGGGAAATAATGCAAATATGAGATCACACTTCTACATGTGATCAGGGCATGAGTGAAATTTATTATCACGCCTAGAGGCGTTATCAGGGAAGAAAGAGTTAATGCCTGTTTAAAATAAACACCAACTCTTTCCACCTTCGTCTTATACTGATATGCATACCAGTATAAAATGAAGGAGGGAAAGAGTGGTTGAACAAAATCCTCTCTTTGCCAGTCTAATACTATTTATACTACTATTACATTCATTCTTACATAAGCAAAACAAAAACCACTTACAATAATTTTTCTTATAGATTTTTAAAATAATGTTATACTACAGAAAATAAAATGGTACATTTTTTTTATAGCTAAATTTTAGGACAATGTCTTTTCTATTTAATTTTACAGTGATTTTCTTGTTACTACAGAAATCCAATTTTTAAAGCTACATTTTAGGACAATGAATAACATAACCTTATAAATTTAAACAATTTTTCTATCGATTCTGTTAATTAAAAACTTTTAGCAAACAAACATTGCATATAGTGCGAATTGCTCACACTCAGTGTATTCAACGTGTAGACTGATAACGTCTTGGCTAGCTTTGTTGTTAGTCTTGTGAAACTATATACTTGTGGCGCTGGAACGGCCTGTGCTGAAACAGCATTGTTTTATCGGCAACTCTGAACCGATGGCAATGAAACGTACCTAACCATTTTAAGCGACTATGTATACAGTTATAAATTTTCAATAAAAATTTCCAAATTATATACAAACAAAGCTGTTTATTATAATCATGAAAGATGTTATAAAAATCAGTCTGTCCCAAACACTTTATTGAAAATAAAGTAAAAATTATCCATTTATTATAATCAATTTTTATATCCTTTGCTTAATGTTAACTAAAAGACAGTCCCAAAGTGATCACAATAAGCAGCTTCCTCTGTATCAGTCAAACTTGATTTTTTCTTAGCTTTTTAGTCATGTAATATAAATGTACAATGTTTACACAAGATAAGCAAGAATTTGTCTTTCAAATAGTCATAGTTTAGAAACATAACAAAAAACTCTAAAATATTTTTATCAATTGACTAATTTTTACCTTCATCTTAATTTTCAGTTGATTTTATACAATCAACAACAATAATAATAAAAATTGCTCTACCGAGACTACTAGTTCTCATACCTAAACAAAAACATGGTGCTGAGAGTCGGTTGTAAGGAGGGAGTTTAAAAGTATACATCAGCTTCTGCAAAACCATGAAAGTCTCTGTGGCTGAATGGTTATGGCAGCCAGCTATATACTGGACTCTGGCAATGAGTTTGCGAGTTTGATTCTCACTGGAGGTTTACCGTTGCCATAGAAATTACGGCTCGAATTGAAAGTTTTTTTCCTTCTTTTTTTTTTGGTGTTCGTATATTTAAATTTTATATGACCGTTGAATAAAAAAAATAAAAATTTAACAGACAACTCTGTCTGTTCCCGCAGTCATTATAAGAGAACGTATTGCCATCGACACGTTGGAAAAGCCAGCTGGTCTCGCACGATTTGTCATGGCGTTGAGCAGATATGGAGCCTATTTTTTGAATGAGCTTCAATGCCTTGGGGCCTATCAAGCCAGATGTTTCAACCGCTACAGGTACAAACTCGTACCTATCAGTCAGTGAGCGATATTTGTCTGTCTTCCGTTCCTGATCAGATCATGTTGCCGTTTTTGAAGGAATCACTGCAAGTGGCATCCCAAATTAGTGGTTTGCCGGATGAGAAAGGGAAAAAAGAAATTGAAAGTTGTAAAATAATAATAAATAATAAAAAAGTCTAACCTTGAATCCAGCGCCAATACAGTGTTCATCATTTAAGCAGCCCTTGATCAAAACTTGCAAATTTTTGTTTGTACCAATCTCATGAGACACCAAATCATAAACTGAAAAGAGAAATTCAAACATCAGGTGTTTTTGTGGTATGAGATGAGGTGTCATTAAAAACAAGGAATTGTTTTGGATAGAGCCACATACAAGCAACAACAGAAGATTAGAAATATTGTACTGACCAAATGTTTTTTTTTAAGAAAAAAAATAATAAAAAGATGACCGTTCACCACAGCCCAGTATTCTAATACAATTCTTTTAGCGGTAATCTTAAAGAGGAAGAATCAATCAATGTGAATGATAAAATAGATTATAAAGTATTTCTAATGAACCTTCTATCATGTTACATCAATCATTATCAGTGGCGTAGCAAGCGTCCTCATAACCCGGAGGCAAAGAGAGCTGGGGGTAGATGCGCTATATCCTATAATCCTATAGTTATTAATTAACAGGCATTACAGGCCAGAGGAAATTTTGCGCCCCTTCATACCTGTGCCCTGGGGGGCGACTGCCCCCTCTCACCATGCCACTGACCATTATTAAAACAAATAATTTATAAAATACTATAATTGATAACCTGCTTCGGATTACAATTGAGTGTATTTTAATCACCGCTACCAAAGGTTTAGGTTATTCATGTGTTCACATATTTATATGTATCTACGTATCCGGACTTCACCCAGCACTAAACGTTCATAATAGAAACTTGAAATTTTGTACACACACTCCCATTAATGAGTAGGGAAAATGCTTATTTTGTTTTTTGAAAATTCCCCTCCAAAATAAGGTTTTAGTGGGGGGTTCAATTTTCAATGTAAGCTTATGCTAAATTGGTCACTAGTTTGTGCCCATTTGTTTTTTTTGAAAATTCAGACATTTTTTAGTGATCACAGCCAAACGTTTTAATTAAGCACCCCCAACACAGCATATGTGGGTGGCAGTGATTCATAATTTCCCTTGGAATGTTAGTTTTATATATATTTTCAAATGTATCATTATTATCAAGGAATTTTTTCATAATTGGTATAACAATTGATGGTTCATTAGAAAACTTTTTACACTATTGACTTGTGAATATTTTTCTATGATCAATTGCTTTATATCATCTGATAGCGGTCTTCTTTGATTAGCAACCATTTTATTTTCTAAAATAAAAAAGTTTTAATTTTTTGTACATATTTATTGTATACTATAATTTTCATTCACACATATATATTAGATACATAAACAAGGACTTTTTATTTTATACATACATAATATTAAAAGGAAAAATAATATAAAAATTATCATTTAATAATAATAGTATATTCCATATGGTCGGATGAAATGTCACAGTAGGCCAGAAGTGGCCTGTGGGCCATAATTTGCAGACCTGACCCCTGCTATAGACAATAATGTATATTGAACCCACAACCAGCCATGGTCTAGTTCTTTAAATGTAAAGAAAAAGACAAACTTACCTCCTGATCCATGACGCCTCAAGAAGAAAAGTATATTTTTTGTGCTATTGCATTCAGGGAAACTGAGCATTGCATAAACTGGAGTACTCAGTGTGAATCTCTGTAAGCAAAAAAAAAAAAAAGAAAAAGATAAATAATTTCTATTTAAAAAAAAAAAAGTTACATAATTTCCAATTATAAAATGCTAAATAACTTGCATTTAAAAAAAAAAAAATAAGTTAAATAATTTCCATTTAAAAAAAAAAGTTAAATAATTTCCATTTAAAAAAAAAGTTAAATAATTTCCATTTAAAAAAAAAGTTAAATAAATTCCATTTAAAAAAAAAGTTAAATAATTTCCATTTAAAAAAAAGTTAAATAATTTCCATTTAAAAAAAAAAAGAAAAGTTAAATAATTTCCATTTAAAAAAAAAAAAAAGTTAAATAATTTCCATTTGTTTGGCCAGGAAAGCAACTCAGTAATTGCAAATATCGAGTTGGCCAAAAAGATCGCTTGGTTTAGCAAGTAAAAATGAAAGCATTTTAAAAAAGAATTGACATTAACTTTATTTAACAACATATTTACGATTTTGTTTAGTCACAAGATCCATTAGCTTTGATTTTATATTCATCTGGGAACTTTGAAGGAGTGAATTGAGGCTATTGGCAACAACTTGATAAAATGAAAACGGCTAACTGGGTTCAAATTTTGATTACATATGCTTTGAACAAATAGAAAGGCATGAATCCAAATCTTTGTGGTGCTCTGTCCCATCTCCAGTCATCTAAATACGACCATGTTACTGGCAAGTGAAGTTTGTAGACAACAAAGAGACAAGATAAATGAAGATATGAACAATCTCCCCTCTCTCATAATTGACCAGACACTAGCAACACTTACAGCTGATATATCCACTGGGAGAGGTGTGGATGGCCTAACAGTTAGCAGCACAGAAAATGGAATCGGCGAACAGAGTTCAAACTCCAGCTGAAACAATTTGCGTTCACTTCACACTAATGCCCTTGGGAAAGACATTAATCCATCACTTCTTTCTCCAGCCATGGGTAAATAAATAGCAGGACAGATTGAGCTCTTCAGCCCTGGTTGGCAACCAGTCTAGGAGATGGACAAACTCTAAATTCAAAACAGGGAAAGTCCAACCCCCCTTCTGAGTGTAGTGAGAGGCTGGCAATGGACAGAGTAGAGAACATGTTCCCAAACTGTACGATTAACTTTAATGGGGCTCTGGTGAAGCTTAGTCTGGTCTAACAAGCCAGTAGTGGATTATAATATAATGGCTCAAGTAAAATAAAGGATAAAAACAAACAAACACAAACGGACGAAATAATGTGACCACAGGGTGTTAGTCTGCGTTCTCACTAGCTATTAAACTGCTAATTCCCAATAGAAACCTAATTCCAATTTCCCAATCAAGCTGAGCTCCGTTTTGATCATTTTAGGCTTTTTTAAAATACATAAATGCGGACCTCGGAAAACCTCTGAATCCTATAAAAATGGCGGGGAAATCAAATTCCTCGCTAACATCCTGGACCACCATCTCCACCTCCCGCTGACATGCACTATCTATACCAGTGATTCCCAAATTTAGGTAGTCCAAGGGGAGAATAAGGCTAGTAGGTAAAAATAAAGGTTGTGGTGAATGTTTTTGCCTTATGGTTAGCAGGGGATGTTTGATGCAAGATGGAGTATAACTGTGCAACCAAAGGTCTGAATTTTCATTACCAGTGTTGGCTATTAAAATTATTTTTAATTTAGTTATAGTGTTAGTTTTTTATCATTATGTTTAATTGATTTTATTAACTTCAATAAAATCTTTAATTTTCTTAAACGACTGCAACGTTCACGTCCCAGAATTGATTTTGTGGTAATTCTATTTTAATATAATTAGTAGCGACACCTTGAATACAGATGGATTATCTTCTTTTTTTTTTTTAGATCCATAGTTAAAACGTGGAATTTAATGTCTGCATATGCCGGACTTAATTGGGAAGTAAATTAATCCTCATGGCTTATGTTTGGTAGACAAATTTATGTTGTTGAATGGAATGAAAAGAAAAGTAACACCATTATGTGAATATCTTGGATTTAGAAAAACTAGAGCAGTGCCGTTCCAAAGGTACATTCTTGGATGTGGCTGGACTTTACAGTGTGTGAAGCAGCCTGCCATAATAGTCATGTAAAATAATTTTCCGTCTGTCGTACAAAACTACGGCTTTGAAGTATTTACTTCTCTTCAGAGTTGCAAATTTAGATCTAAAATTTTAGGTAAAAGATGTAATTTAAAATTTTTTATTTTCATTAGATTTCTCGAGAACTGCCGATTAAAACTCGACACTGCAATGCCTGGTAGACTGACTAACATATCTGGCGAATTTCAATTTTGTACAATGGCCAGTTGTTGAGTAATCGCAGTACATACACGCACACAATTGCAGTTAGATCATTTCTAGCCGAGTTGTTATCTTTTGGGACAACATTTTAGTTTGCTACACATTAAATGTTTTTTGTTTATTTTTACATAACAGAGAATAATGCTAAAAGTGAAAGATTTACTAATTGCATTTTTTTGCAAATTCAATGTATATGAGGTTTTTGAGCCCTTAACAGCAATGATGTTTACTCAAGAAGTTAAGACTAATTTTCAAGTACAATTTCAAATTAGGACATAATGCAGCTGATAACACCAACAAAGCATTTGGAGTGAACACTAATACAGTGCGAACTGTTCAGCGTTGGTTCAATGGGTCTAGGTCTGGAAATATGGTTACCAATAATAAACCTCGATAGAGGCTCAAACCTGTTCCCAATGATGAAGAATTGTCGACAGCTGTGGCCAATGACCGACGAACAACAGTTTGAGCACTTTCTGGAGACTTTAGGACTTCAATAGTGATGATATCACACCATCTCAAGGCAATAAGAAAGGTTAAAAAGTAGGAAAAACAAGTCCCATATGAAATGCTCCATGACTGAACCCACACCTTTCAGCTGACTGTATTTAAGCTTAGAGAGCTGGGATATGAAGTCTTGCAGCATCCTCCTTATTCACCGGACATCTCTCATACAGATTATCACCTTTTTAAGCATTTTGAACTTCATATCCAAAATAAAAGGTTCAATGATAGGGAAACCATAATTTGT
The DNA here is from genome assembly GCA_006491835.1 of Architeuthis dux. Taxonomy (NCBI): domain Eukaryota; kingdom Metazoa; phylum Mollusca; class Cephalopoda; order Oegopsida; family Architeuthidae; genus Architeuthis; species Architeuthis dux. The sequence continues at coordinate 3,321,217 of VCCN01004356.1, forward strand.
GCTTTTACTGACCGCATAAGAATTTTCATAGAGATGGCATATTATCATTAGAGGGTCATTGGGAAAAGGTTATTGCTTCAAGGAGTCACATTTTCTTTGAATATTTGCTATTTTTTGTTGTTTATACCATTCTTCATCTTACTATTCAAAAAACAATATTTCATATGTAACAACCTAACAAGTCTGGTTAGTCACTCAATAGAAACCGTCACGTGACCAATGTCTTTTGGCAGCATGCCGTGTTGGGGGATGATCAATTAAAATATTTGAAAAAGGGGTGATCAATCGCCTTTTGTTGGATCACCAAAAAAACAGAATTGTCAAAAAACAAGTGTGAATGCTGCTGGACACAAACTAAGGGACCAATTTAGCATAAAATTATATTTCAAATTGAACCCTCCACTAAAACCTTATTTAGAGGGGAATTTTAAAAAAAAAACAAAAAAAAACGAACCCTATTTTTTCTAGACATAATAAGGAGTAAATGTTTAAATTTTCAGCCCTTCTAGCTCCATTGGTGTATGTATGATACATACATAGCCAGCCAGACCTACTTAAAACTGAAGAAACAGGTGTCGATGGTTTCTAATAAAAAGCTTTCCCACTGATTGTGAAGAACTTACCTTTAATAAAATTCCATCATTGTAATCCCAGAAAATAATTGTTTTATCCAAAGAGCAAGAAATAATCTGAAACAAACAAATAAATGAATACAATTTTAATCACAAATTGACTTGTAATTTTTAAGACCAAAATTCTTTTTTCAAGCAGTGTTTGTAAGTGTACACGTGTGTATAAGTTTATACAATTACTGCTCCAATAAAACCTTTATCGAAAGACGACACTGGGTTCAGGTCGGTTTTGAAACTTAAACATCAGTACCACTAACTCAGGGCACTCTAGCTATACCCTATGATATCACCAAACTGAGTTGGTTCTCCATTAGTGTGAGAATGCCAGATGCAGACTCTGCTCTATCATGGAACTTCTTTCCAATACAGGCATACAAATTTAGGCCGTTCTTTGTTCTTTATTCTTTGTTCTTACTTGATGCTGCTTACATCTACCAAGAAAATTGTAATAAAAACAATGAAATGAAGACAAGACTATCCAAAAACTAATGAAAAAAAAACTTCATTTTAGGATTCAAATAACCTGGCAATTTGTTAGATTTAAGGAACTTGTATAGATTCATTGAATTACAAATTCGGTGACCAATCACTGCGGCCCAGCAGTAGTGCGCTCACCTCCAGTTCGATTGATTGATTGTTTTGTTTAACAGGACATCAACCCTTGGTGGGTCATTTAGTGCCGAATTCAGTAGGAGGGGCGTGGGGGATCCCATGTCCCTGTGACTAGAGATTTGAGGGTGGAGAATCTCTAATCCCTGTCACCGAGACAAATGCCACGAGGACCGGGATAAGGGGGGGGGGGTAAATCCCATGTCCCCCGTGACTAGAGACCCGAGTGGGGAGAATCCCAAATCCCTGTCGCTGAGACAAATGCCAGGTGGCCAAGATATCATGTGCAACTTCTCCCAGGACGATACCCGAGCATGCCACAATGACATCCGAAGGGCCATGGCGGTTTCGAAGAACAGATACTACACTTTGATCTTAGCCAAAAGGCTACAAAGCAACTTTGCCCTCCAGTTCGGTAGACAGTTGTTCAATCCATCACAGAGTCATACCAAATACTTTTAAAAAAAATGGTACTAGTGAGGAACAAACTTTCTGGACTATAAGACAAATGATTTAAGGGTATTTGAAGGATTATCTAATCTAATCTAAGCTCCATAACTGTCCATGTTGAGCCTCGGTAGTTGACCCTCTAGTCATACTACCACTTAGCTACTACAAATACACAACCATTCTACTAACTGAAATATTATGGCCAAAATCACATTGGACACTCCGGTTCTCATATGATCGCTGAAGTTAAGCAATGTCGAGCCTAGTCAGTACCTAGATGGGTGACCATTGGAGAATATCAGGTGCCGTAAGCAGAACAAAGCTTCAACAGGCCTGGCAAGCCGGGAGTGTGTCTTACTAATAATTGATCGTGTGTATCTGACACTGCGACACCCTCGATGAGGCTATAATTTTTACATTGACTGAAAATGAAAATCTGCTTACCTGCATTTTGTTGCTTGGGTGAAACTGGACTCCAGTGACGTCCTTTGTGTGTCCCCTTAAATTGTGGATGCACTCGGCCGTCTTCATACTGTAAACCTTCACTACGGTTTTGGAGATGCAAATGAGCCATCTAAAAATAAAGATAAAACAAGTCTGGTTAGTCACTCAATAGAAACTGTCATGTGACCAACATCTTTTGGCAGCATACCGTGTTAGGGGTGATCAATTAAAAATTTAGAAAAAGGGGTGATCAATGAATGAATGCCTTTTGCTGGGCAGTGATCACTAGCATGAATGCTGCTGGACACAAACTAAGGGACCAATTGACCAAAAACTAACATTGCAAATTGAACCTCCCACTGAAGACCTATTTTAGGGGTAGGATTTTCAAAAAAACAAACATTTTTTTCTAGACATAATAAGGAGTAAATGTTTAAAATTTCAGCCCCCTACCTCGGACTGTACGTGTGATACATACATAGCCGGCCAGACCAGCTTAAAAAAGAAAATATGAAGAAACCTATGTTGACAGTTTCTAATAAACTAGCTGTTTATGTAACTTGTGATATCACAGGTAGGTCTAAGAGAAAAAAATGTCTAAACTTTCATTCACTCTAATGATTACATATATAGTTGTTATGATATCCTACCACCAAAATGTTATTCTGGGGTCAAACACCTGTGCGGAAATGTAATTGACCCCGGTCAACTTAGGAAATGTGTATATGTGTAGGTGTCCAAAACAGGATATGGGGACCGGAAATGACACCTGCTTAGGCATTCGAGAAACCTATAAAGCAGACCCGAACAGAAATCTCGACACTGAAAGAAGAGATAGACATCAGCGGAGCCGTAAGGCCCGAAACCGCTGTCCCTGTTGGGGACAGACTGACGGTTCTCCTTATCTCTCTTCCACTCTTCACTCTCCGGCCGACAAAGATGTATGCTATGAAATAAAAATATGCCCAGATATTTTTACAAGCAAGTCTTCGAGTTTCCGTTCTATCCAAATCCAGGACATTCGCCCCACTATACAATAAGAGAAGTAATCAAACATGGCTGTCAGGGAGGAAAGAGTTAAATAATTATTTGAAATTATTCTTTGTTGCAACTTACTTAAACGGAAGGAGGGAAAACTAGTAATCTTATTGACAAAGGTGGGGTATGAACTTGACAAGGTTGGGAACCACTGATCTATACTATTACTCTGCTTGTTTGTATGTACGACCATTACACTTTCTGATTATTATTCATTCTCCTTGTATCTTTTATCCTTTCACTTCTACCTCCCAACCCACCATTACAATGAATGTAATGAACAACGGTAAGAATGCAAGAGGCTGCTTATGCTTGAATGGGAGCAAAAGGGACTCAACTTTCACTATAACTGTCTCCTTCCACACCCACCGTTGCAATGTAATGAACATGGGTAAAAAAAGAAGAGGATGCTTATGCTTGAAAGGGATTCAACCTTCACTATAACAGCCATTCATTCATTACCCCTCCCTCACAAGACAGAAGCCTAAAAATTAAGTATTATTAGTAGTAGACCACAGGAATATATACAGATAGCAAAAGTAATCCATAATGAATGAATGAATGGCTTCGCTTTGCGAGCGAAGATTTTGGGGATGGCCCTCCACAGCATTTGGACCACAGACGGCGGGACCAATGTGCGGAGTAAACCGCCAGCTTGAGCAGTGTAGTTTTAAGGTGAAGGGCGACTTGCCCAGGGTTGATCCTACCCTTTAAACCAAGGGGTTGCATCCTATGGGCCACCGGAGTGGCGCGGATAGGGGCAGAGCCCATCGGTCGCAGTTTTGACAGGAGTGTCCTTCTCCTGACAGATGCCTGAGCTAGCTAAAGGGGTTTGTCGCCCCCTTGCGGGAATGTTCCGACAGTAAGTCTGAACTGTGGTTAGACCACTCAACTTAAGTTCATAAACAGTGTTGCCAGCTTTGGCCAGATGGGGAGATAATCCTAGCTTCATCTAAGAAACTGGACATCATGGAGTTAAGCCATGTTCTGATTTTTAATTTATAGCAGATATTTTTCTGTGATATTTCTATGTCAGTATGCACAGTAATTTGGAACGCTGAACTACACTGCCCTCAATCTGGATTCTAGATGTTTTTGAAAACATGGCTTAACTCCATGATGTGGGACACTTACCCAACAGGCATAATTCGCTTAAAAAAACCAAAAACAACTTATTACTAGTTTAAATACTTATTATCTTATATATTATAAATTTCGTTATATAGACTTACTTAAAGATTTAAGAGCTAAAAAACTTATATCTGAGGTCGATACACTACTTACTACCAACAACAACAAACAGCTTAAAATTAGTGATTGAATTTGATCATTGAGAATAAAAGTTTTAATGATTATCAATAATAATAAGGTTTAAATTCACGAAATTAAAAAAAATATTTTCAAGGATTTGAGAAATTAGACGTAAAAGATTTATCCCTTTTCTTCACAATCAAGTCGAAGTCTCAAGTCAACTGTACGATTTCCGATACAACAAGGATGTATAAGTACAAGTAGAGATTTAAGAACATAAAAACAATGATTTTAGTAATAACTTGATTAAAATATAAATACTCACTTTGAATCGTGTGAACATATTGGCCGAAAACCAACAAAATATCCCGATCCTATGCTAACTACGGACATAGCGACTTTCGAGATACACGTGCTTTGAAAAGAGACACGTGCTACAAGGAAAGACAATTATCTTACAGGGTCGTCAACCGAATTACAAGAAAACCACTATTTTACCAGATCCTGAAACGAACAACCACTTCATACAACCTGAAGATAAGATGAGTCAGTTAAAAACTGATTTTGTTATCTGTTAAATAAAAACTTAGAATTTAGACAACATCAATATCTGAGAGTTTATTCTATTAGATTGAATTATATTTTTAAATGATATCTAATTAATTTAGAAATTCAATTCAAGATAGTCTGTCTCTTGGTAATTATAGAGCAAGCATTTTTATTAATTTTTTAAAATGGTAATTAAAAATGAATTCTTCACTAATTATGGGAGATATCTTTGTAATTGTCACTGTCTCTTTTGTTGTTTGGCGAATTTAAAATCAACAAAAGAGACAGGAAGATTCCTCAGAACAACATTTTCATTTTTTTCAACTGGTCTACTGATATCGGGCAATTTCATGTGGTTCAAGAGACTGTGGTTGTTTTTTTTCACTTTTTTTTTTATTCAATCTAAAACTTGATAAATAAAATCAACAAAGGATAAGTTAGGGTTAGTAGGTAGGTTTAATGTTAGGGTTAATATGTAGGGTTAGTGTTAGGGTTAGTAGGTAGGTTTAGGATTAGTAGTTAGGTTTAATGTTAGGGTTAGTAGGTAGTGTTAGGGTTGAAGTCGAGGTTGCTATTTTTAGGGTTAGGGTAATAATGTGAAATCCAGTACAGAATATTTCCAAACTGGTTTTCTTTGTGTTTTTTTCTACATATAAACTCTTATAAGTAAGATATAAATAATTGGTCCGAGGTACCATGCATGCTACAAAATGTTGCCTTTGCATGGGCCCAAGAACCTTCCACTTGGTTTGTCTGGATTGTTGGATCATTTAGATCCACAAAATGCTTTCCTACTGTAACAAGAACAAGAACAACTTTATGCATTTTGTCGCTGCGAGCAACTTCATCAGAAGAAATTTGAATACTGCAGAAAAGTGACACTATTCATGCTGGGTAGTAGAAATGAAATGAAGGGTGTTCTGTATGCTTAGGTGACCGGGTTTGTTTGGTTGAAAGTTACCTATGGGTCCCTGAGCTGGTGTGGTGTGGGTGTTTAGATTAAGTGGGTCTGTGTAGGAGCTATAAAGTGGGTGAGGGTAGGGGCAGAGTGTTTAGATTAGGTGGATTTCTTGTGTAGACTGTTAAGTGGGTGGTGGTGGTTGGTGTGATTTATGTTTCCTGGAAGTTCTGTCCAGATAAATAGTGGGTCTATGGGGTCAAGTTATTGTGTGTCTGTATGTGCCTGTGCATGTGTGTTCCTTCTATTGAATCGGGGGTGGGGTGGGGTTTTGGGGTGGGGTTCAGGTGTGTGTATATAACGGGGTATGTATATGCTTATATACGTATGTGGGTGGGCGTATATATACAATACAAAGGTTGCAGTAATCATCTTCAGTCGGAATAGAAGTTTGTTTTCTTTGTGGTTGATTCAAACTAATTTCCTCACCTTTTTTTACAGTATTTTGGACGTGTACTCTCCAGACTTCTTCGGGTGTCTCTTGTGTTCTGGAATGTTGTCAATAAATCTTGGTCAGAAGGAGCATGTACATTTGAAATTTTTAAATTATAGTTTTCGATCAATTAAATTAATGCCTGCCAATGAACAAGAAGTAAGCTAGTGTTATAAACTCTAGATGACAGGAGTTGGCTTGTGCTATTTTTAGAAGCACTTCCTGCTTGTCTATACAGTTGACCTTGGCGTGAACGTCAACGTCTGGGATTTGCTGCACTTTTAGATAAAATCCATCAGTTAGAGTTAACTCCAGGACAAGACTGGTTGACCTATTTGGCGTCTCCCAAATCAGTGCCATATCTAAAGATCAGCTAGATCTTCTAAATGCTAACCACACTCTATTCTATTTTTCCTCCCTATTGTCTCAACTACTAACCAGTACTAAAGATACTAACTAATGCTAATACTTAAGAAGAAACATATGAACTTGTGTTTCCACATTGAAAAAAAAGGTAGGTTTTCTATTATATATCTTGTTTGACTTTGTGACTTCCTTCGAAGCCCAAGTCATCTCAGCTAGGATAAGGTTGCCATATATCTGTAGTTTTCCTTTTTCATTTACTATCAGTCTAGTAAAAATTACTACTACACCAAATAAGTCGGTTGGAAAAATAGCGCCCACAATTTTCAAATCTGGTGGCATCACTGTAACGTGTTTTTGATTGTTAGTTGTGTCATGACCTACGGACGACAGGAGTTAGTTTGTGCTATTTTTAGAAGCACTTCCATCTTGCCTAGACATTTGACCTTGGGGTCAACCTCAGTGTCTCGAGTTTGTCGTGTTTTTAGGTAAAGTCACTAATCAGAGCCAACTTGTGAACGAAGCTGGTCGCACCTATTTTGGCGTCTCCTAAATCAAGCATATCTAAAGATCACCTGAATCTTCTAAATGCTAACCACACTATTTCTATTTTTCCTCCTTATCTTCTCAATTACTAACCAGTACTAAAGCCACTAATTAAAGCTAATACTTAAGAAGAAACAGACAAACTTAAGAACGTGACTGATCACCTTGTGTTTCTACATAGAAAAAAAGGTAGGTTGTCTTTTATATATATTGTTTGACTTTGTGACGTCCTTAGAAGCCCATTGTTCATTATTTTTACTAATTAACATTGTTTCTCATTACTGCTACTGTCATTGTTTTCGTCAATAACATACTTCTAATGTGTGTATTAATTGGCTTTAAGGATGGGTTAATACATATTGAAATAAAGAACCACAGAGAAGATGTGTGGTCCAATAACTGCCTGATAATAGGTAGTCCAAACAGTCAGTTTTTTTGGTGAAAATGTCACAGTAACCCTAATTTTCCCCTGTTTCTCAAGTGTCCATTCTCCATAATCTGTTGGTGTCTTATTTGTCACCGTTTGACTTAAAAGGAATTTTACAACGAATTTTCAATTTAATGTGTTTACAGTGCCCAAACTACGCTGTGACAGTTTTTTTACTGTGGTCGAAAAAAGAAAGGTGTCTATAAATAAATGATTGCTGACACCTCCTCCTTCGATGTATGTCTTTGGAACCAATATCACCTAGTAGAAAAATAGATGTTCTTCAGTTTTGTATAAAAATGATGGCTTTTCAGTTTTATAGGGTGTTGAAAAGGCCATTCTTTTGTAAGTGTTCAATTTGTTGCGAGTCCACGAATGAATAAATAATCATAATTAGTGAACTAATAGGAGTAGAGAGGCAAATGAGGTATCAAAATGTTCAGAATAACAAGATCTATAAGGGGAAATAGACACCAGATGTATAAGATCTTCCAGTAAAAACTCATTGGAGTACCTAGTATTATATGTATAATGTAAATACTTTGCTAATGATTTTTACTATAGAAATGCATTGAAAATCAGGAGAAACGGATTTTCACGAAGAAGAATTGAAAAAGAGAAGGAGTAATTAGGTTAATTAACAGTTGTATTTCTATTTAAACTGGATATTTTGATAATCTGGGTTTTTCTGCGAGTCACATCAGCGGGGTTTTCCTTGAAATACCACTATTAGCAATCTAGGTGTGACAATGTCACGTTGTCAAAACAGCAAATAATCTGCAAGTAACTTCCGTTTGTTTCTTTCAGGCTGAATATTTCATATTTGTTATTCCCATTTTGCTAGAAACAGTAAAAGTGAAGAACGTCTTTTGGTCCAACAAAGAAACTTCTTGGGAAATACGAACTCACCTCGGAATTCGATTTACAAGATTGGAAAACAAAACGTAAGTAAACTTTTTCTCGTAGGCACTGAACTTTAATTGTATACAAATCTGGCTGCTGTAGTGTCATACCCCACTCCTACTTCTATTACGACTTAAGATTATTTATTGTATGTTTTTAATGTTATGTTAGGGTTTACATCGAATCCGCGAAATCGCCTAATAGTTTTAATCTTTATCAAAAGTTTTATTTCATTGAAAAGTTTATATAATAAAAATTAAAAAAGTAAATACGTAGTTTTATTCGCTAAATTAAGCAATTTCACGGATTCGGCGGAATGGGTAGGTTTGTGCACGCACCTTTCTGCCATAATAAATAACATACAATAAATCATCTTATGTTAGTGTTTACGCCGAATCCACGAAATTGCCTAAATAGTTTTAATTATAGTTTAATTAAAAAAAAGGACAAAAAAAAAGTATTTTTTTTACAATGAAAACTTTTCATTGAAAAGTTTATATAATAAAAAAAAAAGTAAATACGTAGTTTTATTCGCTAAATTAGGCAATTTCACGAATTCGGCGTAGCTACAGGTATGTGCAAAATCGATAGAAATCAAACACCTATTTATTGGATTTTAATGAAATTTTCGGTATTTACGTATGAAATGGCGAATTTAAAAAAAAAGAAGTTTCCATTTCAAATTTCGAAAAACTATAAAGTCTTTTTCATGTGATTATAATATGAAATACCCCCACACTTACTTAGGTTGTTAATTAAATTTAGTATAACTTATAAATATGGGCAGTCCTGATTTTTACATAGATGAAAGATAAGTCCGTGAAAAGGTAAATTCTGTTTTCGATTTTTAAAAAATTGACCCCCAGTGTTCTGTAAAAAACCCTTACATACAAAAAAACTGAAAAATTAAAATTAAAATAATACTCTTCTTGGTAAATTTTCATTTTGTTTTTAAGCTGATATAAATTATCGCTCTTTCCCGTAAAATTCCGAAATTCTTATTAAAATATTTTCAATATTCGGCGAGCTTAGTTTTTTGGGAAAATAAAGGTGTATAGAGAGAAAAGTATAGAGAAAAGGAATTTAAAAAAAATGATATTATGACCAATTTAGACCCCCAAGCGTACTTTAAAAAAAATTTAAGGTTCAGGTCTCTGAGATTCGACAGCACGAGGGCGGGTATGGAAGGCAATACTCGATAATAAGCGATCGATAAATAACTTAGATATGATTTTTTTGGTATGCCAAATCAGCCATTTTTCGGCTTGATTTTTTTTCATACTTAAACACTAAACAGCAGATAGCCGGAAATCTGGCCATTTTTTAAAACTCAAAACATATATATTCAATATTTTAACCATAAAGTTAGCCGAAAGTAGAAAAGATTTAACCGATTTTAGCCATTTTTTAAAAGAAGTTTTAGGCGAAAAGAAATCAACCAATGTACGGTCAAGTTGTAAATCAGTCACCCACTTTAGAGCCAATTCAGTCGCTGTCCTTATATAAAAGATACTATTTCTAAAAAGAAAAAAGAAAAAGTTTCAGGAAGAAACGAAGGTCAGGGTCAGTCAAATCAAACTACAGGAAAAATATTTTTTCATAATTTTCGTACTTAAGAACGATAAAGCAAATTTTAACCGAAACTTTTGCTTTGAGAATATTTTTGAAGTCAGGTACTAAATTATTTTTTAAAAAATCCACTATAGGCCGGGGGCCAGCAGGGCCTACCGTGCACCCCCTGTGATTCTACATTTAGGGTACCAAGATGTTCCCAAGATAAAAGTTGGGAAGAACTACCTCATTTGCATAAAACAAAATGGTCGCCAGCATACATCAACAAAACAGAATTTCATATCTCGTCTCCCAGTTGACATATCTGAGTACTTTAAGAGGCTAAATCATGGGTTTAAGACATGAGGAATTCAAAAATCTTTACTTTATTTTACCCTAAAACATTAATTTATAGGTATTTCAGGATTTTACAAGGAAATGTCTTTATACTTTATAGACAAAATTGTGGATATAGTTAATGAAGGAGATCTTACGAAGAAAACTTCAAGTACACAGTCCAAAGTCTATGGATCCTAGAATTAATTTTTGATTAAAGTATATATATATATCGTTAGAAAGAGGATTATGTCAGCTTCCAAACGGTACATGTTCCCAATTTGTATCTGTTGGGCTTAAAATGTTACAGCCCAAAACGCTAAGCTAAGTATTCATCATTTTACGAGAAAACTTCAAGTCCACTGTCTAAATTCTATGGATCGTAGAATTAGTTTTTGATGGAGGTATATACATGTATATATCGTTAGAAAGGAAATTTTATCAGCTTTCCAACGGTGTATGTTACCAATTTGTATCTGTTGGGATTAAAAAGTTACAAAACGTGAAGCTAAGTACTGCATTTTACGAAGAAAACTTCAAATACACAGTCCAAAGTCTATGGATCGTAGAATTAATTATTGATGAAAGTATATCTATATATATATCGTTAGAAAGAGGATTATGTCAGCTTCCGAACGGTGCATGTTCCCAATTTGTATCTGTTGGGCTTAAAAAGAAGACAGAACAAGATAACACGTGTGATAGGGTTGATTAGCCTGGTAAGAAGTGCCCCTTCCCTGTTCCCACTTCCGGCTCCCGCTTTTTGGGACCGGAAACGGAACAGGGACTGCTGGGAGTTTTCCTCGGCATGTTTATTAATACAGATATATTTATATAAACATTATACTAACTTAGCCGACAGACTCATGTGATGCTAAAATTTGTTGCAATCAACTATGTTCCCTTGCGTTTGTTTTTGCCTATTTTGTGTAGCCGTAGTGGATTTCGTAGAATTCATCACGTAGTTCACTTAATGTTATTTTTATCAAAATGTTGGTTACATACATATTTAACAAAATCTCTTTCTATTTCTTATCAAATATTCGATCAATACGATCGTAAACGTAAAACATTTTAATTAAATAAAAAATTAAATAACATAACTCTGGGAAAATAAACAGAAACTAGCTACAAAATGTTGAAAAAAGATATATAAATAAAACGCTACACCACGAACATGAATTAACTAATTATTATTGTAAATTGTATTAGATTTCCATATTTTGATTCTATTTCATTTTAAATCACGTCTAAATATTCATTTTCGCCTTTCAAACCGAAACACAGCTGAAATGTCTGGGTTTGAAATATTGGCGTCCGATTTGTCTGGGTCCGACTTGTCCAGCTCTGACTTGTCTGGGTCCGACTTGTCCAGGTCCGACTTGTCTGGGCTGACACGTCCTCGGCCGATTTGTCCTAGATTCATTAAATGTATGCAATAAAAACTAGTGTTCTGTTTCATAAAAGTTGAAAACATAATTTACATTTCTTACAGACTATATCATATTTTGAAATTAGTATTTTAAGCTTTTCTTTTTAAATCCCAAAGAAATCGGCTATATCAAAAGATTTGTTTGTAAAAAATGGGACATCCTGGAGTTGAGGCATATTTTCAACAGCTGATTGGGTAGCTCGTATTTTACCGTCCCAAATTGTTTTGAGGGTCTCAGAAAAACATCTGGTGTTGGGATTAGTGCTTTGTCTGCTTGAACTTGAAATAACCCCCCTATTGAAAATTACTAGGAGGATTTTTTGGTTTGGAACCGGAAGTCGCTTACTGACGTCAGATTTTGCCACTTTATTCGACTGGTTATAATGTTATCATTCACAAAACATAGGACTGCCACACTGGCAGAAGGATCGGAAATAAAGAATAAGCTTCCTGCAAGACTTGAACTCACGTCCCTCTTGCCAGAGGGAAGTCTGCTTATATGCACCAGCAGTGTTGCCAACTCAAAAAATATTTTCATGCTAGTCTGGCGGGGAAAAAAAAACCCCCCAAAACCCCAAAAGATATTATAAATGGTCAAAGGTGGCCAAAATGTTTAAGCAGTTTTTTGCACTGGCAAAATAAGAAACGTGTTGAATCTAGAACGGGTCTAGTGCAACCAAAACAATGCACATCAGGTTGGTGCAGTGCAATGGGAAATTTGATTTTACAGTAGTGGCTTGGGAAATTTTAAATCAGTATTTAAACAATTAAGGAACCAGATTACAGGTATCCAGATTAATGAAGGTGTACTGTACTATTAGAAACTGTCAAACAAAACTGTCAGCATAGGTTTCTTCAGTTTTTTTTTGTCTTTTTAAAATCCCCCCCCCAAAGGTTTTCAATTTGCAATGTAAGTTTATGCTAAATTGGTCCTTTAGTTTGTGTCTGGCATCATAGACACTTGTCTTTTGAAAGATTCAGACTTTTTTGTGATCACTGCCCAACAAGTAACTTATTAATTGATTACCCCTTTTCCCAATTTTTTAATTGATCACCCCCAACACGACATGCTGCCAAAAGACGTTGGTCATGAGTTTCTATTGAGTGACTAACCAGACCTGTTATTTCTAACTATTTTGCATATCTTTTCTCTTTCAGAATGAATTCTATTTGGGTTTTATTTATTTTCCTGGCACTTACTTCGGCAGTGCAACATTCTGGTGAGTAATTTTTTTGTCCAGTTTCTAAAGGCAGATTTTGTGATGACTTGGGCCTCGAAGGAAGTCACAAAGTCAAACAAGATATAAAAAATTCAACCTACATTTTTTTTCTATGTGGAAACATAAGGTGATCAGTCTGTTCTTTCAGTTCATCTGTTTCTTCTTAAGTATTAGCTTTAGTTAGTGGCTTTAGTACTGGTTACTATTTGAGACAATAGAGTGGAAAAATAGAATAGAGTGTGGTAAGCATTTAGAAGATCTAGCTGATCTTTAGATATGGCACTGATTTAGGAGACGCCAAATAGGTACGACCAGTCTTGTCCATGAGTTGACTCTGATTTTACCTAAAAGCATGGTAAATCCGAGATGCTGAAGTTTGCGCCATGGTCAACTGTCTAGACAAGCAGGAAGTGCTTCTAAAAATAGCACAAGCCAACTCCTGTCGTCCAGAGGTTATGACACATTTTTTACCATTTAAAAATCTTTTTTTTATGTTAATGTGCAGTGTTACAACCAAATTGTGTTGGATACACTGTTTCTCGTATGATCACCAAAGGTAAGCAATATCGAAACTGGTCAGTACCTAGATGGGTGAATGTCTGCTCTGGGAATACCAGGTGCTGTAACCAGCTGGGGAGGCATATTCTGCAGCCATGCTGATATCCAAACATGGTGAGCACTTTGTTTCTTTGGATGCCTTCAATGTGAGGGGGTTATCGGAAGTTACAATACCAACGAACGCGAGATACTTTCTTCAGGAGTTTTCAAATACTGGAATTGTGATCTAATGTATTTTGCAATGAACGTATTGACTTGTGTGCAGAATATGCAGTGTTACGACTAAATCACATTGAATACATCATATAGCGGAAAAATATGCATGTGGACTCGAGAGGATAGGAAGGAAAATATGTTGTGTAGAGGAAAAATCTATGTGATTATTAATATCTGACACCAAAAGATAAATGATGGTGTTTAATGTTTCCTAGCTACAATTAAAGTTGTGGCCTGATGTTCATCGGTAAGGGGTTGTGAGTAGTAGATGTGCCTATGTCCCTATGGGTGAAACGTGTGTCACTCACTTGTGCTAGTGTGTATGTAAGTTAACCCTTGGTGTGTCAGCTACTGTGATGTTAGCAAGAAGTCAGTGAGGGGAAGTGGCTGGACAGTGGTAAAGGAAAGGGAACATAGACAATGTGGAAATGGGGTGAATTGGAGAAGGAAAGAAAGTTGAAATTGGCATATGGACGAATAGATAAAAAAACAACAAGCATGGTAACATATGCACAATGTTTTATTTGTAAAGTAATAAACATGTTGGATTAGTAAATGTTTGTACCTTACTTTTTGGACATCCCTCGTACATGAAATATACAAAGGAAGTTGGTAAGGTTTGTGAGGGTTCTACTTAAAATTTAGATATAGTTCTAAGGAGTAGAACTGAATGTTTGTATTTGAGAGAAAGTATGTGAGATGTGTGTTTTAGGTACTTAAAACTGCCTCTGTGAATAGTGGTGTATGGTTTGTGTGGTCGTGTTAGAGTGTTTGTGTGTGACAATCAGCAAATCTCTGAAAATGCGTCATGGAGATCAAATGTACATGCTGTTCTGGCGTGTATGTAAAAGCATTTGCTTATATGACAAAATGCTGTTCTCTGATTGGTTAGAAAATCCTGGCGCCTAGTGTTGACAGCAAGATAATTGATGTCAGATCTTATCTTGGTAGTTTTAGGCGGGAATCGTCGGGAGCCTATTTTTGAGTGATATTTTTCCTAAAGCATCCGAAAGGGGTTCTCAACTGAGAGATCTATGGAAGATCATAAAATGGTATGAATGTTTGGAAACCGACAACCGTTTCTCAAATCATCAACGTTGAACCTGGTCAGTACCTAAACAGGTGAACGTCTGCCCTGGGAATACCAGGTGCTGTAACCAGCTGGTGAGGTATTCCCTGCATCCATGCTAATATCTGGAGGAAGGTCAAAGTAATCACTTACAGACAAGCAATTAGCAAGTTTGTTACAGTTTGTCTGTTTTAAAAAGCAAATTGATCCCAGAAAATTTTAGTTTATTCAATTTTTTTTTGGGGGGGGGTTTATAGTTTTACACCTCTGTCGAATGGTCTTAAGTAAGTATTTCTTTTCAGCTTGTATTTTATTTTAGATTCAGCATCTTTATTTTCTAACTACACGTGTTTATCAGTAGACATTTTATTTATTTTTTCCTAAATTCTTCTTTCAGCAAATTTATAAATTAACTATAATATAACTTTCTCCGATCTTTCTTCTTGATAACTACAACAGATTTTCAAAAAAATTCATTTCTTTTCATCCTTTTCAGCAAACTTGTGCCTGCCTCCAGTCAGAGACTTCAGTCACATGGCTGGTAGGCCAGTTATATGGTCAGCCTTGGATCTAAGATATTTTGTAACAAACGCATTGACTGTCATGTTTAATGAAACTTGCTTTAAAGTAAAATTGCTGCCAAAATATATATATAGTAGAAAAATATTTTATTGGTTCATAACAACCTGTACAGTTGGTTTCATGAGAAATCAATCATCAGATGAATGGTTCATCTGATATATATATATATATACTCATTTACAATTATGCGTCAGTTATTCTGCATAACTTTTTTAATAGACCTCTGTTTCCAACTGAAGGAGGCTCAATACGTTAGTAGAGCAAATATTATAGGAAAATATTTATTGGTTCATTACAACCTGTACAGTTGATTTCACAAGACTTCGATCTTCAGATGAACAGTCACTGTTGTTTTGTTAATTTCTTATATAGCTACTAAAATATAACGGAGAAAAAAATGGAAAAAATAGGAATAATAATAAAAAGGAAAACAGAACTAACTGAAGCAGGGAAATACTATGGTTCATTCCCCCTTTAAATAAACATGTTTACAGGGCTAAAATATCAACACTAGAAAACCCAAAAGAGGAAAATATATATATGTCCCCCCTTAACCATGCTTTTTGTTCTTTCCCCACGAAAGATGAATTTTGCTTTTAGGGTTTTTTTTGTTGTAGATATTTGATAAGTTTATCTTAGTCTGATTCAAGGCCACAATAGTGGAGCACTCAATGAAGACTAAACCTACAAAAATAACGAATGGTTTGAATGATCTGCTTGCTAAACATTATTCTATGGTAGACACCTTGACCTTTTTGCTAAATATTTTTAATTTTTACAACTGGATATTCTGGTATACATGACTTTTAGTGTCTTAAATCCTGACAAATCTTTACTGTCAAGGGAGGTAATAAAAATTATAAGAAATTTCAATTAAAATGTCATATTCTTTTCCCTGTGACAGGCGAACCAACCAACACATCATCATCATCATCATCAGCCGTTATAAGTCCACTGCTGGACAAAGGCCTTCCCATCCCCTTCCATGACGACCTACCTTGTGCTAACCCCTGCCATGTCTTACCGGCAAACTTTTCTATCTTGTCCCTCCATCTTGGGTCTGGTCTTTTCCTACTTTGTTTACTGTCCCATGGGCACCAATCAGTTAGTCTTTTCTCCCATCTATTGTCATCTCTTCTTGCTAGGTGACCAGCCCATCTCCATTTTTGCTGCTTAATTATTTGACCTCCCTCTAATCTATGTTAATCTTTTTCTATCTCTTAGTTATCCCTTAGTTAGCTTGTTTGGTTAATTTCCATGTTTCGCATCCATAAGTCATGGCTGGTATTATTGTACCATAGTACCTCGTATAGAGGGGGTAAAAGAGTGGAAGATAGATAGATAGATAGATACATAGACTGGTAGATGGGAGGATTGTATTGGTGTGGAAAATGTCATTTGGGTGCATAGAAATAAGAATGAACTCAGAGAGCAGTTCTCGACCGGGCCTTTTATAGGTACGTGTCGGTACAACTCCGTACGCCCACCCCTAGGGTGCGGGATGAGGGGACAGGAGTCCCTTGATATGCTGTCCGTCGCATCTCAGATGTGAGCCATGACTCCCTCAATTGGGAACGATCTGAACAACAGTAGTAGTGAGTAGTAAGAGTTTAAGAGTTTGATTGACGTCTTTAGTAAACATCGCTGTCTAGCCTTTAAGAAATTAAGCAGTTATCCATAGTTACAAATGTTATGATTTTTTTCTTACAAGCCTTGAAAAGAACAGTTAACCCAGCTAACACTATTGTAAGCCAGCTTAAATAAATATACGTATTGATAATTTTGAACTCTGAGTTTTTATTTGTGAGTGAAAAAGTGTATTGACCACCAAGTTCCTTGTAACATCAACAAAACCCAACAGAGCAGATACAAAATTCAGTTACACACCGTACGGACAAACCTGTGAAGTTACGACACCCAATGAATCAGCTTTGC
>VCCN01004356.1:3456312-3485040 GCA_006491835.1 Architeuthis dux
CATTTCAGTAATTTCATGAAATCCCCAGTTTCACAATCAGTAATTTTAAAACCCTCTTATTAAATTTTAAAACCCTCTTATTAACGGACCTCTAATCACTAGATTTCAGAAATACTGGATAAAATCTGTTCATTGCAAATATTTTGTCTGGATGGAATATTTGAAATTGCCAGTCTCGTCCATTAGTGTGCGAAGTGACCGGTAAGCAGCAGACACGGACGGCACTGCTTCATGACTTTTGTTCCACCTTCTTTATTTACACTCTCAGTGGAGGCAGTATTTATGACTAATTTATGACACCTGGATTTATTGTGCTTTCTTATATTATAACTTACAATGACTTCCAAACAAAGAGGTAGTACTGGGGTTATCAGTAAATAGAATTATTCTTATTTCCCTTATTAATAATTATTTTATATTCTCTTTCAATGTTATTTAATTATATCTATGTACTGTGTTATATACACATTTGGGATATTTTTATGTTTTTTCGGGCTATTTTGTTTCTTTTATACATAATTCGGTAATACCGGACAATCGTCCTTAAGGGACAGCTGCTCCTTCATGTTAGTCTGTTAATAAGAGGGTTTACAGTAGTTGGAAGAGGTATATATATTCACACATTTTTGTATGTCTGCCCATACAATATCTTCCAAAAGTTCTCAATGAATTTCAATGAGATTTTGTGGGTGGATTCAGGAATTTTTTTCGATTGGGAGATATTTTTCATATATTAAGACAATAGCCAATAGCCCAACATAAAATACAAACTTCGACAGTCAACTCCCCTGCTTCGTAGCTATATATGAACTGATTTTCATTCAGTTTTTAGTTAGTGTATGGCGGTGGCAGGGGTATGCACTCTCTGAGTGCTTTCTAGTTTTCTTTTATTTATAACTCTTAATGAAAAAGACTAGCAATCAAGTTGTTCTATTTTGCATTGTTTATTAAAAAGGAACGCCTTTCAATTATGATTGCAATTAAAATTCCTGTTTTTAATTATTGGAGATTAATTGTATCTGATATTTTGGTTGGCATTTTATTCTTTGCTAATTATAATTCTACAATTGCTTCTGAGTGAATTTTCTGGCATACCAATTTGCAGAGGCAGGGTAGGAGGGGGCTTTTTGCCCCCCCTCCGGGCTCCCAGTGGAGGGTGCCACCCAAAAGCATTATAAATAATGGTTCACCTACTGCATTTCTACGGCACGCGGACCAGAGCTGGCCTACCAAGGGATATTGACCAGCCCGCAAGCAAATGTTGAGATAATATGCTTACTGTTTATGTTTTAAAGATTCTTTGAGTATTTTTAATAGATCCAAAAGACGCCTTGATTAAAATAAATTGCGATTAAATTGAGTTCTTTGATTACTAATTGGCATCATTGGTAAAGCATAAATGATTTTCTAGCATGCGTTATCCATTGGTTCATCTAATAAAATGGATAATTCCGATATTTCAAGCATTTTTTTGGCCCACCGTCCACTGATTGATACACGATCCGGCCCACAGAGGCAAAAAGGTTGCCGATCCCTGCACTAAATGTTGGAGGAGGCCCCTTAAGGACCCAAGTCCCGTGGGCCCCCAAATCTCTAGCTATACGCCTCAGGCAATTTGGCCAGAAGTGAAGAAAGCCATTATTTCATCACTAAATGACTCATTGTCTTTCCATTGCTCTGTACTTTAAGGTTGATTTTTAATTGCCTCTTTGCTGCAGTCAAGGGTCTCATTAGTCCTCACTTGCTGAGGGCAACAATTTGTTCTAATGACTCTGACCATAAGAGGTAACAAAAGGACTCTCATGTTGAGTATATTTTGCCAACAGAAGCATACCTAATGATTCAGAACGCCCCTGTTTGCTAATACAAAGGAAGCCGCTTATTGTGTTCACTTTGGGACAGGGTCTTTTAGATTACAATAACTGACTGATAACATTAAGTGAATGATATAATGAGGATATATAGAGCAGTGTTTTTTAAACTATTTCAGTGTCATTCATCCTCAAGTCTGTATTACAAAATCTCATTCACCCGTGACTAAATTTCCTTATGTTTTTGATAATTTTCATCTTGTTCGTCCTTGTGTAATTTTATACATAATTCATTTTGTATCACGAGCAAAAAGCATAAATCAACTCATTTCTTAAATGTTTGTTTTATTCATGGGTTTTGAACATCCTACAAATATGTAAAGAAAACTAGGAGTGACAAAAACTCAACAAATTATTAGAATTTTTCTAGTTTACATAAAGTTAGCAGACAATGGTCTTAGAACTTAGAATTAGATTTTTAGAAATAATATTTTCTTATTTTGTATGTTTACTACAAAAATGACTTTCTTAAGAATAGAAAAAATATAAACTAGCATTCCAAGGGAAAATTATGAATCACTGTCACCCATATATGCTGTGCTGGGGGTGATCAATGAATAAGTTACTTTTCTCACCTTTTGTCGGGCTGTAATAAAAAAAAAGCTCTAAATTTTCAAAAAACAAGCGGGCACAAACTAGTGATCAATTTAGCATAAACTTATATTGCATATTGAGCCCCCCTATAAAAACCTATTTAGGGGGAAAATTCTCAAAAAACAAAATAAATTATTTTCTCTACTCATTGGGGGGAGTGTATCTGCAAAATTTCTAGTTTCTACTATGAACGGTTAGGATGTTATGGGAAAGTATGGATACATATAAATGTTAGAACACATGAATAACCTAAACCCAGCAATAAACCAGTGTTGTGGGTAGCAGTGATTAATATCTGAGTAAATTAAGTCTTTCACCCTTCATGTTTCATTGACCCCCAAAATAATGTCATTCACCCGTGGGTGAGTTATTCACCCTTGGGTGAGTCATTCACCCTCGGGTAGGTCATTCACCAGGTTAAGAAACACTGATATAGAGGAAGCTGCTTGTTATGATCTTTTTGAATGAACTGTTTGGGACTGGAATATTTTGATAATAATGACCATAGGATAACATTATCTGTGATTACAATAAATGGCTCCCTCTGTACTTGGTTTGGGGATCGTTATGAGTGTTGGATGGATCTTTAACTTGTCTTGTGTGCTAAAAAATTGTTTTTAGTCTATGAATTCGGATCTAAGTTTTGGAGGCTTTTTATTTCTTTTTTAAATTATAATAAATCTAATTGCATCAAAACAAATGTACAAGTATACCTCGATTAGTGCGGTTAATTTGTTCCCAAATTTTCTATACTGTTCAAAACTGCACTATTCCAGGTCTTATTATAATTTAATGTTCTTTTTTTTTCAATTTATACTTTGTTACATTAATTTGTACAGCAATACCTGACTGTACTGCATCAAAACCCGCACTAATCAGGGTATTCCTGTTTATAAAAATATTTCCAAGTTGGTTGCTTACCTTCATGGGCTAATCATGGAATACGGTTTCCTTTACTAGCATAGTGACCGATTACTGTGGTAGAGTTCTCGCCTTCAGTTTGGTAGACCATGGTTCAATCCACTGCCAAGTCATACCAAAGACTGTAAAAATGGTAGCCTCTCCGCTAAGCAATCAGCACAAGGACTAGAATTGAGGAACCTCTCCCTGAGACTAAGGGGTTACGGTCAAATCATGTTGGATACACAGGTTCTCGTAAGATCACTGAAGTTAAGCACCGTCGAACCTGGTCAGTACCTAGATGGGTGACTATTGGGGAATACCAGGTACCGTAAGCAGAACGAAGCTTCGACAGGCCTGGCAAGCCAGAAATGGGTCTTACTAATAATTGGCCGTGTGTACTGAGTATGACAAAATTTGAATGATGTCTGCTCAGGCCACAGAAACCAACCAGCAGATGTCGTACAAATTTTGTTGTATAGCTACATTCTTCCTTATCCATAAAAGCAACAAAAATAAGATGGAATAAATATTTGTCAAAAATTGACAATGTTTCTTCTAATAAAGGATGAGTTCAAATAATGACAGAGACGACTTTATTTTCCAGTCTATGTTGCTTATCTAATAGATGTAGAATGTATTTTTTTTAAATGTGATAAAAAGCAACAGAAATAAGATGCAAGAAAAACAGTCAAAAATATGATAACCTGCATTATAGTTGTTTTTTCAAACTATTGATGATATGACTCTGATGAATAATTATCACAAGCTTTTGTCACAGTATAGTCTCGGATCTGTAACCTGTGACAAAGGCGTTGGCAGAAATACATGCTCTCTGGGTGCTTTCTAGTTAAAATGTTTGGTTCATATTACAACAAATAACATTTGTTGGCCCCTCACAACGGATATCCATGTTTTAATATGTTCCGTCCATTCGTCTCCTCCTTTTTTAGCTGATGACCAATTGGTTGAGAATGTCTGACCATTTCAGATATGTAATTACGCTCCCCTGTCCACATAATTTCTATATATTGTCTGACGTCTTGGGTATTTGAGGATATGTGATAAATGTCATTGCTGTTCTAGTTTGTCTATCGCATCAACAGTGGAAATGTCAAGCCAATTTAGTTCGTTTAATACGGGGGAAGGTTTTTTTCTGTCTCTAATACTAAAAAAAGCTAAAATTTTTATTAAATCAAGACTTGAAATCTTTCTTGGTAAAATGTCAAATTCTATTTCAGTCTCAAACATAACTTAAATAAGACAATTTTTCTTTTGGGATAAAAATAATATGGAAGTTTGAATAGGTTAACTCTTGGAGACATATTTCTTTTCTTCGACTTTGAACTACTCTGCCCTCTGTTGATCAGTCTGGGTACTAAACAAAATGGTGGGACAGAATATAAATGTCTGTGCTCCAAAATATATGAAGATAAAAAGGAGGTATTAAGAATGACTCACCATGCAGATACCAACACTTAGTAGGATGAAATTTAATACACAATGTTAAGAGTTGAGATTTCTATTAATCACTGCTACCCACAACACTGGTTTATTGCTGGGTTTAGGTTATTCATGTGTTCTGTCATTTATATGTATCTATGATAATTATAAAGACAATTATTAATTAATTAATAATTAATTGGGAACCCATATCAGCCCGGCATCAGTATTAGTGATTGCTAAACGGGCGGCCTAGATTGTATAAATGAATAAAGAAACGAGCACCATGCAGGGATCGAACCCGCGTCCACCCTGGAAGCAACCAATACACTCATGAGAGTGCTGTTAGCTCAGTGATAAAGAGCTGGATCACGGTTGGACGGGGGTTCGATCCCCCCTCACATCGCTTGTTTCTTTATTCATTTATACAATCTAGGCTGCCCGTTTAGTAATCGCTAACAACGATTCTGTCGGATATAAAATTTATCCATTCCTTGATTTCATATGTATCTATCTATGTATCCGGACTTCACCCAGCCCTAACCGTTCATAGTAGAAACTTGAAATTTTGCACACACACTCACCTCAATGAGTAGAGAAAATCTCTCATGGCAAAGAACTGTTCTAGATAGGTTTGCAGCCATCCAGAGAATTGAATTTTTATTTTCTGATAGAAATATCTCCTACCCATCATTTGAAACCATACACTTAAACTAGTTCACTTTTTAATAAAACCTCAGATGAAATAGATAAACCTTAAACATTTATTTGTACTATTAAATGTCTAATAACATGACGAAAATTTCAGTGATTAGTGTCCGTATAAATGTTTTTTTTTTACTTGCTCATATTCTAAATATATTTGTAAAGCTTTTCTTTTGACACATCCAAAAATTACTAATTATAGTGGTTTGATTTGAAGATGATGGGTTGAGCATTTCAAGTAAAATTGTATTTCTTGTCTAAAGAGCCAGGAAAGAATTACTGCTTCCTGTTGAGATTCTGACTTTTCTACTTAGAGGTGTTATTTGATTCCCCTTTACACAGAAACTACCTCATCTTGCCTTCTATCTTGCTAATTAAAATTGGGTCTATTGAGATCCCATTATAACTTTCCTATTTCTCAGGGTTCAGGCAATTTCTCTCACCCATTAAGGTCTGGTTATTGCTTCCTTGTGATTGTAACAATTTAACTTAAGAGGTGGAAAAAAATTGTGTGGTTGAGGACTTAACATTGAGCATCACTTGTTTTTAAAGTGCTTGGTTCTTGACTTCATGTATTTGACGGTTACACAAAACAATTGACTCCATTGGTCCAGGGTAACTCTTGGGTACTGCAAAAGAATTCTTGGACCTTCTTGAAGAGTTACGACTTGTCAAAATGGACTGGCAATCATCATATATATATAAGTACCACATAGTATCAGTAGCAGCCATCAGCCCTCTCCCTCTTATTAAACTACCTAACTTTTCAGTCTTCTCCCTTCATACCCTCTTATTAAACTACCTAACTTTTTAGTCCTCTCCCTTCATACCCTCTTATTAAACTACCTAACCTTTTAGTCCTCTCCCTTTATACCCTCATTAAACTGCCTAACTTTTTAGTCCTCTCCCTTTATACCCTCTTATTAAACTACCTAACTGTTTAGTCCTCTCCCTTTGTACCCTCTTATTAAACTACCTAACTTTTTTTCAGTTCTCTCCCTTCATACCCTCTTATTAAACTACCTAACTTTCTTTTCTCCCCTCCCTCTTCCTGCTGTCTGTCACACTTATAGTATCAGTAGCAGCCATCAGCCGAGCCTGTTGTTGTACACTTATGATAACCGTCAGCAAAGCGACTGGTCATGGACTAGTAGATGTAGTTAGAAAAGTAAAATGTATCTGTTACCTGAAATCTATCATACCAGAACCTGTGGCTGCACTTCAATGTATCTAGATGTTTTTTGAACTTTGCATGTCTGACTCAAACCTGTCAAGGTTGACAATGGGCATAACAGCTATTGTCAAACTCCAGTCCAAGTCATAGACAAGAACAATCCTCACCTAATTCAGGGGAGTAAACTCTTCACTGTTTGTCTGTTAAGCCAAACCAATATATAAAATAAACATTTCACTACCATGATTTGAAATCATGACCAAGTGATCAGCAGGCGGTTCTCTTACTGACTGAGCCAAACTGACGAGTCTTACATATCTACAAAAATCTTTTACACTCGTTATAAATTTCAGTTTTCTAAAGGAAAAATTCAGAGCTCTTGTATTTTTTTTATATAAGTATATAAAGTTTGAAAAGTATTGATTTTATGAAAGGTAAGCTCAGCTTATCAATATTTTTTTCAAGGAAACCGACTTCCATTTTATATTTTTTATATTAAATGTCCTTTGGGTGATGGGGGACTGAAAAAAAAAGAGTATCTTAGAATGTTCACCAAAATGAACAAATAGTGATAACTAAATCAATCTTTATTATTATTGGATGAAGTATTGTAACAAACCACTTTTTATTAAATTTGACTAATTTTTTAATCTTCATTCTAGTTTTGTTGCCATAGAAACAGTGGCCCGAATTAATCAGTTGTATAAAAACAACTAAAATTAGGATGAAGGTAAAAACGAGTCAAATTTAATAAAATGTGGTGTGTTACAATACTTCATCCAATAATAATAAAGATTGATTTATAAAAAAGACTACTAGGTCTCATATGTAAAACAACATAAATATGGCGCAGAGATTTGGTTTTTGGGAGTGAGTTTATAAATGTAAATCAGCTTCTACTAATCCATGAAGTATTTGTGGCCGATTGGTAAAAAGCAGCTAGGCGTAAACTAGTCTCCCATGGGGTGTGAGTTCGAGTCTCACCGAAGGCTTACTCTTTATTTCTGATTGTGCTGTTATTCGTTGCCATAGAAACAGTGGCCCAAGTTAATAAGTTGTATAAAAACAACTAAAATTAGTATGAAATTAAAAACTAGTCAAATTTAATAAAAAGTAGTGATAACTACTTTAAGATTATAATACATATAATTTTTGAATACCCCAATGTGTCGTTAACTGTACATATATTTTTATGCAGGGGTTCACTGTACACTACCCAGCCTTCAACAAGTGTCAGTATTTTGAAATATCAGGCAATGTTAAGATAGGGCTGTTCTTTCCCATAAAGCAAACTTTATTTTTCTGCTTCATATCATCTGTTGTATTAAAATCCTTTTGAAACCTTTATACTCAAAACAGCCATATTCTCTTCAACTGTGTTCTTTGAAAAGGAATCTGAAATATTCATCATGGACATCTGTGGCTTTTTAGTTTAATAATATTGGACATCTGTGGCTTTTTAGTTTAATAATATTGGACATCTGTTTATCTAAGACCCTGGAAAAGGCTAGGGTAACCTAGGGTGGTCTCACTCCTAAAAAGGAGGCCAAAGAAAGTAATCTACTATTGATGGGTGTGGAAGAAGGATTCAGATTCCTGTAGATGGCAGATTTGACTAGAAAAGTCAGGGTATGGTATTTCCTGCTTGCCTGCCTTGTGTCCCCCCCTCTTATAGCTTGGAATAAGAGTTGTGGGTTGTATCAGTGGTGTGGGTTAAAACCGAACTGAAGTGTTGAGTGGGAGAAGTTAGGGCTTTCACTTATTCTTCTGCCTGGGTTCTTAATGTCAGAGAGTTCTGAGAAGTCAAGGGGTGTTGGCTGTATAAGTTTAGTCTCTACCCATCTCTCTTCCCCCTCCTCTGCTAACTTCTGCTTCTTCTCATTCTTTCCTGCAGACTCTTGACCTAGAAGCAAGTAGGTCACTTTGAAATTTCATACTTGAAAAAGGAAGCAGAACATAAACCAAGTCTTTAAGTCTCTTACCATCTGCAGAGGAAATGAATCTCTGACATCTTTCTTTTTAGTCTTGAAGACTTATTTCTGAAACCGTTTTAACTCTATAACTATTAACTTTATAAAGGCTAAGTAGTTTATCTCCCTACTTTTGCTGGTGACCAGAAAAAGTCACAGGAAAAAAAAGCTACAATGTACTCTAGGAAAATGTACTCTTGGTTTCTGGCTAAGCATAGGAAACATTTTTTTAATAAAATATTTTAATTTATAGTAATAAAATTGTCAACATTTTATTAAAATATTACTTATTTTATTACTATGAAATAAATAAATTAAAATATTACTTATTTTATTACGTTATGACTTTTTTCCCCATGACTTTTCTCTACAACCCTTTTTCTGCCTTTCAAAGTTAGGGTTTTTTTTTTTTTTACACTTATGGATGTTTGAAACCCTCAGCATCTTTGAGTGAGCAGACTTGTGTCTCGTGTCTAATTACTTTGATCTTGGTGTCTCTCTGACCCTTTTCTTTTAAATAAAAGGTTCTACATCACTTCTATAAAGGAAATATTCTGGCGGACCCCTATTTTTAGCATTTAGTTTTTAAACTAATTAATGAACTACAATAATTTTTTTGATAGCTGTGCGATGGATGATGTTGTTTCTCCAGGGTTGCCAGATTAGTTTTCTCAAATTCAGACACGAGTTTTCCAAAAATTTGACAAACTCTGTCAACCCTGCTCCAAATCTGTCAAATTCGGACAGAAAAAAATGGATGGCTAAAAATAGCTGATAGTGACTAAAAGTTGCTAGATTCGTATCACAATAATTAATAGTGGCTAAAAGTAGGTAGATCATTATCAAAATAATTAAAATAAATAGCTAATAATGGCTAAAAGTATCTAGAATATTATCACAATAATGAAAATAGCTAATAGTGGCTAAAGGTAGCTAGATCATTATCACAATAATTAAAATAAATAGCTAAAAGTGTCTAGAACTGATATCCGATATCTAAAAACAACAAAAAATATTTAAATTTAGATATAAAATATCAAAGTTGGCAAAGCTAAATCGGACAATTTTGGATGTCCGACTCTTAAATTGTTTTGATGTCCGATATCGGACATAACTGGCAACACTGTGTTTCTCTGCCACAAGATTTGCAATGTCAGATTCAGAGAGAACACTGCTGTGGACCCCCTGAGTATTATTTGACGAACCCCAGTTTCAAAACCAGTGTTTCTTAAACTGATGAATGGTTCACCCGAGGCTGAATGAAGTTATTTTGGGGGTGAATGAAACTAGAGGGGTGAACAAAAGGTGAATGAAATTGGAAGAGTGAATCACTTAATTAACTAGTAATTTCTCTAATTATTTTTGGAATTCTTTCAACAACTGTTTGCATTTTTAAAAAAAGGATTTCAACCTTCGTAGAATCGAAAACCAAAACACGGAATTTACTTCAGTAAGTTGATTTGGTAATGCAAGTTTCTGTGGTGAAAGAAACTGGACCACGGTTTGAGAAATTTGTCACAAGAATTCAGAAACATCCATTTTTAATTCTTATTTTTTTGCCACTTGTAGTTTTCTTTATATATATATTTATATATGTTCAAAAAGTTGAATAAAATAAACACTTAAGAAATAAGTTAACTTATCAATCTTTATTATTATTATTATTATTGGATGAAGTAATTGTAACACATTATTTTAATTAAATTTGACTAGTTTTTGCCTTCATCTTAATTTCAGTTGTTTTTATATACAACTTTAAACTCGGGCTGTTGTTTCTACGGCAATAAATATTGCAACAGCCCGAGTTGAAAGTTGTATATAAAACAACTGAAACTAGTATTCCAAGGGAAATTATGAATCACCGTTACCCATATATGTTGTGTTGGGGGTGATCAATTAAAAGGTTGGAAAAGGGGTGATCAATGAATAAGTTACTTCTTTCGCCTTTTGTTGGGCTGTGATCACTAAAAAAAGGTCTGAATTTTCAAAAAAGAAGTGGGCATAAACTTACATTGCATATTGAACCGCCCTCTAATAACCTATTTAGGTGGGGGATTTAAAAAAAAAACAAAAAAACATTTTCCCTACTCATTGAAGGGAGTGTGTGTGTGCAGAATTTCAAGTTTCTACTATGAACGGTTAGGGCTGGGCGAAGTCCGGATACATATAAATGTCAGAACATATGAATAACCTAAACCCAGCAATTGTGGGAAGTGGTGATCAAATAAGATGAAGATAAAAACTAGCCAAATTTAATTAAATAATAAGTTAATTTATGTTTTTTGTTTATGTAACAAAATACATTATATACAGAATTATACACAAGGGAGAAAAGATGAAAATTACCAAAAACATAAGAAAATTTAGTTGAGGGTAAATGAGATTTTGTGGTTAAGACTCAAGGGTGAATGACAGACACTGAAAAAAATTTAAGAAACAGTGTTCTAGAGACCACTCCTTCCCTGAACTCTGGAATGGGACATTTAGCTTTGGATGACAGCTCTGGATCATATTACCAAATAAACAGCTAAACTATTTCCTTGGCATTTCTTTTAGATACAAGAAATGGAATTCAAACTTAGATATTGCTGAACTCCCGGGAATTTTTCCCCTGGGTAGGAGATGGGTTTAGATCTGAATTTTGGCACAGCTGTTTAATGCTTGCACTCCCTCCCCACATGCTGCAACACTGGTAAAAGAATGCAATTTATCATTGCAAAATTGCGTTATCATTGCATCCATCCCAGAACAGCGTTTTGATTTACTAAAAGAGGTTTATAAATCAATCTTTATTATTATTGGATGAAGCATTGTAATACACCACTTTTTATTAAATTTCACTAGTTTTTACTTCATCCTAATTCCTAAAACCAACTAAAATTAGGATGAAGTAAAAACTAGTCGACTTTAATAAAAGAGGTCTAGTTAGTCACTTAATAGAAAACATGACGTGACCAACATCTTTTGGCAGCATGCTGTATTGGGGCAATTAAAATTTGGAAAAATGGATCAATGAATAAGTTACTTTTCTCATGTTTTGTTGGGCACTAAAAAGTCTGAATTTTAAAAAGAAAACAAGCTTGAACTCGGCTGGACACAAACTTGGGGCCAATTTTGCAAAAACCTATATTGTTAATCTGAACCCCCACTATAAACCTATTTTGGGGAGCAATTTTGAAAAAACAAAAAAAACGTTTTTCTGGACATAATAAATTTTAAAACCTTCTAGCACAGCCTGTCTGTACACGTGATACATACATACATATATAGCCAGCCAGCCAAATCAGCTTGAAAACTGAAGAAACCTATGTTGTCAGTTTTTGTGACTGTTCTGGTTGATGTTTTCTTTTTGATACTTTGAGGTTTGCTAACATAAACTTTAATAACTCGAAATCCTTGTACATTTAAGACATTAAATTTTCTAATTTATTTTTCAAGTAATGTTCACTCCTGATTTATTTTTCAAGCATTGTCAACCATTATTAGTCTTAACTTTAGTTGCTTTCAACTACTTAGACCGCCTGCACTGTTTACTCTCAGTCATGGACTGACAGTCTGAGTAGTTGCAATGAAAAGCAACTAAAATTAAGATGAAAGAAATACTAGTCAAAAATTAATAATGATTGGCGATGCTTCAGGATAATATTAGAACTGTGATTATTGTTTTATTTTTCACCTAGTGCCAAAATGGCCCTATATATTTATTTCTGTGCCATTTGCTCAATGATGTAGACTGATCTGAGTCGTTGCAATGAAAAGCAACTAAAATTAAGATGAAATAAATACTAGTCAAAAATTAATAATGGTTGACAATGTTTCAGCTAATAAAAAATGAATTTAGATAATATTACAACTACAAATAAAAGTAGTTTACATAAAAACAATAACAAATATGGTGCCAAGCAATTACTACTGCTGCTGATGTCTTGATTTCATTCTTTTATCCAATTTTGTGGCCTTATAGTTTCAAAATTATTTTTTTAAAAGACAAAATATGAAGAGTTGCAGAAAATCAACAGACATTTATTTTGTTCGAGGTATGCATTATTTGGTCTGCAATAAATATATTTATACTAAAATATATATTTGCATAATTTATCCATACATAAATAAACCCGTTATTTTTGATGGGTACTCTGCTACTTCTGGATATATTTAGTTTATTCAGTACTAAACAATTATGTAAAAAATCTATTGTAAAATTACTCCTAATTTATGGAGTTGGTAAAAAAAACTTTTCTTAAATTTCGATTGAAAATATTTTATATTTTGGATATAAATTCAATGTTTATAACTATTTTCTCTTTCAGGAATTCCTTGTTGCCTATGTTTTCATCAAGATGGCCAATTCTCCTCGCCCAGGCGTTTGGATTCTGGAGAAATCAACCAATTTTGGCAAGACCTGGAGTCCATGGCAATACTTTGCTGGGAACCCAACTGAATGTAACCTTTGGTTCAATCTGACTGCTAAAGATGTCCCGGATGTAGATGATGAAGCAATTTGCACAACTAAATTTTCTAAAGTTGTTCCCCTGGAAAATGGAGAGGTAATTTCTATTATTTTACCTTTTGTTACTTTTTGTTACTTTTTTGTTAAAGATTTTTCAAAGACTTGAGTTACTAATGCTAGATATTGCCTTTAATTTAATATTAAATTCTTTATTTATTTATCATACACACTTTTGTTGCTTCAAACACATTTTTCTTTTACCTTCATAAACTTATTGAATCTAGATTTGTAACAGTTAACATGGTGGCCAAAGGGAGATAACTCTGTCTAGAAATCTTTCTTGTCTGCGACAAATGACTTGTCTTAGACAAAATTCATTATTTGCAATACAGAGGCATAACTAAAGATTTGGGGGCCCAGGGGGATTGACTCCTTTAGGGGCCCCCTCCAACATTTAGTGAAATTTGTTAGTAGAAATGCAATAGGTGAACTACTATTTATAAAGCCCTTTAGGGGCCCTACCTCCTCAGTTTTGCTTCTGACTTGATACCTCTTTACTCAGAAACTAGATTTACCTTGGCTTCTATCTTGCTAATTACAATTTGGTTTATTAAGATCTCACTTTCTTATTTATCAATATAATATAATAATGATATTATTTATCAAGGTAAAGGTAGGTAAAGCTTAAGAGACATCTCCTAATGGAGGCTGCTGACAAAGACTCGGTTTCAGCTGTGTCAGCTTAGTGATCCTTGCAAGTTTCAGGTCTGGTCAAGACCAGGACTTTATTCCTACAAGTTTTTATGACCACCCCCTTGGCAGGATGCAAGTCCATCGAAGGGATACCTCCATCTGAATCATACAGCTTAAAGTGTACTCAATTAGCAGCTGAGTGCACAGGGAAATTTGTGCTAATGTAGTTATCAACACTCTTTGCTCATACCGGGAATCGAACCTGGGACCTTCTGCATGTGAGGCAGACATGCTAACCATTACACTATCCAAGCTTATTTATCAAGGTTCTAGCCAATTTCTTCCTCTCATTATGGTCTGGTTATTGCTTTCTTGTGTCTGTAACAATTTAACTTAAGAGGTTGAAAAGTATTGTGTGATTGGGGACTTTACATTGAGCATCACTTGTTTTTAAAGTGCTTGACTTCATGTATTTGACAGTTACACAAAACAATTGACTCCATAGGTAACTCTCGGATACTGCACAAGGGTTCTTGGACCCTCTTGAAGAGTTATGACTTGTCAAAATAACTTGCAGTATCTAACTATAATAATACAGTGTGTCTTTGATGCTTGGTTGAACCAGGTGTCATGCAAGGGAAATAACTTTCATATTTTCATGCAAGAGTTACTTCCCTTAGACTTTCGTTATTTGTGAGAGAAAGATGATTGTACACAATAATATTTGAATTCTGTGACAATTTTTCAATTGAAATAGTTTCACACCTATTTATATTCTTAGCTGTAACATAATTGCAATTACAAAATTATGTAAATATTTCCGTCATTTTTTGACGGCAAGGATAAACTAGTTATTACAATAGTAAGCGCTGAAAGTTTGTCACTTTTCTGGTAATATTAAGTAAGTTTGTCCTCTTACAAGAAAGGTGATTCCCTTTTCTGGATTAATTTGGCTGTCTTTGAAAATTTCAATTTTATTGATTTTTCTCTAAAATTAATAAAGAGTTCAGGGTAGAAATTATTGTAATAAGTTTTGTTTATAAAACTATTCCATAGATATAAGACTTTACTTCCATTCTTATTGAATGGAATATTAACTTTTTCTTTTTAGTTGCCTACAAACTCATTTTCCCTTTACCTTCATAAACTTGTCTAGAATTGTAATAGTCAAGATGGTCGCCAAAGGCAGGTAACTCTGTCTAGAAACATTTTTAGTCTAAGACAACATAGCCTGTCTTATATTCATTGTATGCACTTGGCATAAACTTCATCTTTCTGAGCTGACTCTATAATATCTTTAAATGCAACTTCCTTAAACTTCCTTTCAGATCATTGTATCGCTTGTGGATGACCGACCGAATGCCTTAAATTTCTCAAATTCCCAAAAGTTACAAGACTGGACTAAAGCAACTTCTGTGCGGCTTAGAATGATACAAACAAAGACTCTACTTGGCCATTTGATGGCAGTAAGAAGACAAGACCCCACAGTCACAAGAAGAGTAAGTATAATATCTCTGATGTACTTAAAACTTGTTTAAAATCTTAGTTTTGATGTGTGTTCTTTTTGAGGTTTCGTGTTGAGGTACCATATTTCCCTGTGTTGAAGATTCTGTTTTTTATTCCTGAAATAAATCTTGAAAATTTACCCAGTATCCTACAGACCAGAGTTTACTTTTTTTTCATAGGTCTATCCTAACCCCAGAGGAAGGTAATCTACTCTAGAGAATTATTTGAACTCCTAATGAAGTGTATAAATTATACTTACTATAAAATACTAAATAAGCAAAAGTATCATAAATAATTTTAAAAAATATATGTACTCACTGGAGGTGCGATAACAGTGCGGACAATGGAATCAGTGACCCGAGTTCAAACTCAAGTTGAGACTGTTTATGTCCACTTTACACTAATTCCCGTGGGAAAGTCATGAATCCATCTTTTCCCTTGCCAGCTATGGGTAAAATAGCAAGGCAGACTGGGCTCTCTAGCCTTGGGAAGGCAACCAGTCTAGGAGATGGACAACCCTGATTCCAAACCAGGGAGTGGAGCCCCCTTAAGATGGTTTGACATCCCCCCGGCAGTTCCTGCAACCAAGCTCATGCCAAATGTATAGCTCTCTGCTTTGTACTACATCAGCAAGGCTGAGAGGGGTTTCTGTCAACTGGGCATCCCAGGATCTCCATATACTTTGCCCAGGCTTGTGCCCTGGAGGGGACACCCCAGTCTTGTTCCATTGTCTGTAAGGACAAAACAGAGGCCATTCATTCATATGTATTCACAAAAAATTCATTTCCATATTGGTAAACAATGGTAGACGTGCCAACAGACTAGTAGTAATTTAGATGTTGTATATCAATATAACCAGTATTTTCACTCTCCTCAAACAATATTAGGCCTTGTCGACTGGGGCCTAGAATACGCTGACTGCATCCCCTACAGAGGGGTAAGACCCCCCCAAACAGGGGCCACCTGTTTTTGCACCAAAGTTACAAGACTCTAATTAAAAATAATATCCGTTCACCAAAGTAGCAATACTCTAGTTACGGAAAAGTAACCTTTCACCAAAGTCACAAGGCTCTAGTTAAGGAAAAATAACCTTTCACCAAAGTCGCAAGACTCTATTTAAAAAAGAATAACCATTCACCAAAACCGCAAGCCTCTATTTAAAAAAATTTTTAAATGATTTTGGCATTAAATGACCCATCAAGAGTTGATATGCCACTAAACAAATCAATCAATCAATCAAACAAACAACAATGACTTTAAGGGAACATTATTAAGTGACAAGAGAAACTGTGATAGATTAAAAGGGTTCCCCAGTAAATCTTATAATAACTAGACTATTGTAATCAAACACTCACCCTCCATCTGTTTTGGTTATCTTCAGTTATTCTGTGATGAAATGTGTTGCGTTCACTCGGCAACGGTGATGATTGGTTTTCATAGTTTTAAACATAGAACTTGATATTAAAGGAACATTATAAGATCATAAAACAAAATATACGATTTGTGAAAAGGGTTTCAACTGGGAAGGATACATGAAACACCAACACCGTTTTTTCACAATACTATAATACAAATTGTTAAGAACTCACAAACCATCTTGGTATGGTTGGTAAAGATACTGAGACCATAACTTTGTTTATTCTTTTTTACTCAAAAAGTTTGTAAGTCAAATTTAAGGAGCATCTTTGATACCGGGAAATACAGTATTTATTGCTTTTACATTCGGTCTCTTAAGACCACACTTGGAAAAAAGAAACAAAAAGATGCTGATATAAGAATTTCTTTGCTTGCAGTACTTCTACAGTATTAAGGATATTTCTATTGGTGGTCGATGTGTGTGCAATGGACACGCAGAGAGTTGCGATAAAGCTGACCCTACTCAACCGAACAAATTGCTGTGCAGATGTCAACACAACACTTGTGGTCCTCAGTGTGAAGTCTGTTGCCCAGGATTCGTCCAGAAGAAATGGCAAAGAGTTACGACCAACAAAGACTTCATGTGTGAACGTAAGTGAATCTTAGTTTTGGAAAACATCCTCGGGCACAAAAACCATCTATTGAATGCATTAAGTTAATTGTAATAGTTTTATTATATATATTATCACCATTACCCTGGGTATGGCGAACCCGTCCCTGCTTGGGCATCATATATCTTTTTCACCAGTCTTTTCTACACTCCTGTGTCTCCAGCTAGTCCTTTCTTGCTTTATGAATTTAAGAGTTAATGGAAATATATTTAATGTATTGTTTTTATGCACACCAGACGTAGATAGATATTGAATATTTATATTAAAATTAAATGTGAAATGAAAATATCCATTTTTCAGATACCTACTTTCTATGGTAAAAAAAAAAAATGATTCAGTTTAGCTAACCTGATGTACACAAAGTAAGGGTACAGTTTAACATTATACTTACATTATAAATCGAACCCACTCCTAAAAACTTAAAAGGTTCATTTTTCTCAAAAATGAAAACTTTCTGGAAGAAATGAATGTCATATTCAAAGCACATCAGAAAACATATTTTTCAATTTTCTTGTGTATTTCTATCAAAAAGCTTCCCTTAGAATTGGTGTGTCTGGTGGACCTGGAAGCCACAACCCTTATATCTAACTATAATATAACTATAATAGAAGAAATCTGTGTCTGTGTGTACCATGATTACTCAACAACCGGCCATTGTATGAAGTTGACATTTGCCAGATATATCAGTACACAAGGCATTGCAGTGTCAAGTTTGAAGTTGTTTGGATCAGCGGTTCTTGAGAAATCTAATAAAAATAAATACAAAATTAAAGATTATAGATCTTCATAGTTTCTATAAATTACCTCCTTTGACTTCTGCTTTTTAGAATTATCTAAATTTAGATATAAAATATCTAAATATAGATATAAAATATCTAAATTGGCAACACTGAAAAGAAGAAACCAAAATACTTTGAAGCCGTAGTTTCGTACGACGGACGGAAAATTATTTTACATGACAATTATGGCAGGGTGCTCCGCACAACATGAAGTTCAAAATATGCAACTTTGGAACAGGGACTGCTCTAATTTATTTAATTTAAAGTCTTTCCTCGCTAAAGGGAGGTAATCATGAATAATTATTTCCCTTACATCTTCAATTCTTCCCATTTAGTTCTTTTGATTTGTCATTGTCATTCTCTCCATTCCAGGTTGTAACTGCCACAGACATTCTCAGGAATGTATCTATGATCCAGAAGTTGG
The DNA here is from genome assembly GCA_006491835.1 of Architeuthis dux. NCBI lineage: Eukaryota > Metazoa > Mollusca > Cephalopoda > Oegopsida > Architeuthidae > Architeuthis > Architeuthis dux. Next base: position 3,474,849 of record VCCN01004356.1, read on the forward strand.
CGAGAAGAAATTGTCACTTGACTTGCACGGAAATTACGATGGTGGTGGTGTCTGCCAGAACTGTAGGGTAAGTAGAAGACTTATATATTGGGGTCTATACACTTATACTTAGAATTTATTCTTTTTCATGTTTATTTTTCGTGATACATACGTCCTAGTGAACTTCTAAAAGAGGTCTCCGGGACATATATATCCTATCGATCATAGGAACCTTTGGTGTCTCGCAAGGGCTAAGCTACTCTTGTGAAATTATCCTGTTTTATCTTGTTTATAGGTTATAGCAGTTAAATTTAAAGATTAACTCTTAAATTCTATTAAAAAATTCAGATCTAAAATCAATGGAATAACTTCTAATCGGAGTTACTTCCCTTGCACTTTTGGGTAAATTTAAAAAAAATGTTTTAATTCAATTCATAAAAGAGTTCCCTTCATTAAATTCTGTTCATTGACGAGTTCCACTGTGTTCATGAGCAGTTTCAAGCAGTTCATGAATTTAAGAGTTAATTTTCTTTGTAGTTTTCATTAAAATTGTCAAATATTGATCTTAATTGAACAAAATTTCCATTTTTCAGCACAATACTGAAGGAATTAACTGTGAGAAGTGCAAGGCTGGTTTCTACAGACCTCATGGTGTAGAGAAAGATGTTCCAGATGTCTGTCAACGTAAGATCTTTACTATTTTATTATAAAAAGAAAAATTAAAACTAGAAAAATTAACAATTTCAAGACTGCCGTGCTGTTTACAATCTTGACTTTTGCTTAGGTATTAATAATAATAATAGGTTCCCCCATGCAACAAGGCATATTGGACAATGTTTTGTCTCCGTTTTTTAAACAATATGGGATTTTTTATTTTTATGACTACTTTTAAATTTAAATTTAAAAATTAAAATAATAATGATTTATAATACTTGATCTAATAAAATATTTTTAAAAAATTAAAAAACGGAGAAAAATATGGGATTTGTTCATTGTATGTTTTTGAGGGGCTGGGGTGCTGGCCTTATACCATACCTTCCCTATTACTCAACTGATCTTGGGACTGGCTATGCCAGCTGCCAAGCTGTTTCTTTTCTATTTTTCTGTCAGAATAACCTTCTTTTAGATAGACTGCCCAGCTATTTACCTTGGGTTGCAAGAGATTAAATTCATATATGTCCGGTCTTTAAAAACAAAAATTTTAAATCAAGGGAAATAACTCTTTTGTCTTTGACCCCAGTATTGTATCAGTAACGTCTTTTAATTATGCAAACTTTAGGCTTGGATTTGAAAGCAATTTTTAATTGAAGATTTTCTTTTCCAGCCTGCCAATGTGACTTGACCTTTTCAACAGGATCTTGTGAAGAAGGTTCTGGACGCTGTCTGTGTAAACCTCAATACACAGGTGAAAACTGTGACAGGTAAACAACTTTAAAGAAAATTTTTTTTTTAACATTGGGTTACCAATATGACCACTGTGCCCACAAGTCAATACATACTTATCCTAATAAAAAGAAACAAACATACTGGTAGCATTTTCATCAAGGTAACCTTTTACTACCACCACTGCTTAATTTACGGGGTAAAAAGAAGCATATATGGGTGGTGGTAAATCATGTTGTAAATAATCTTAAAGCTTTAAATTATAATTTAGCAGCTGACTTTGAAGAAAACGGCAATCGTGTCTCTGTTCATAGTTTGATGGGATGTAGACATTGTGCAATTTATGAAGTCAATAAATCTAGTCAAATGTATGCATGACGTGTCTCTGTTCATAGTTTGATGGATGTAGACATTGTGCAATTTATGAAGTCAATAAATCTAGTCAAATGTATGCATGACGTGTCTCTGTTCATTGTTTTATTGGTGTAGACTTTGTGCAATTTATGAAGTCAATAAATCTAGTCAAATGTATGGTCTCGCTTGGCCGGTTCCAACTGGAATAATTCCTTTTGGAAAAGCATCCTTTTTTTGTATCCTAATCAAGTAACTCCTGTCAAGGTTCAAAGGGAACACGTTGAAAACAATTTTAACTCAATGGCGGTGATTCATAATTTCCTTTGGAATGCTAGTTGACTTTTGATTATCTGCGGTTGTCTTTCTTAGATCCCAATACCCACATTATAAAGGGGACAAGTATATTTATATGAATTTTTTTAATACTTCCTTAATCTAATGCACAATGTCTGCTTCTCAAAAATGCCAGACTGGCTCAGTGATTGATTTGCATAATCAAAAACTGTCATATCTTACTTTTGATAAGGTATTTTCACTAATCTAAATCTTTTTTAAATAGCCAAAAGTGTCCCAAAACAGTCAAAATACACTAAAAATGGTCAAAAATAGCTATAAAGTGCTAAAAAGCGCTAAATTTGACAAAGGTCCATAATTGTGGAGCATTTCTGGTTTGAGAGAACAAAAAGCTAACTGGTTATATGGCAGGTACTCATAATACAGCCCCCCCCCCATTATAATATTGTTTGTTATGGTGCAGTTTGCTTTATAACACAGGTGGATGGTGGACACTAAAATATTAATCTAGTTCCAAAATAGCTAGATCTAGCTCCAAAATAGCTAAATTGGCAACCCTAGTTATCATGACTTGGTTGTGACATGATTGGCTTTCTTGGACCCACAACACTCACGTTATAACATGGGACGCCTGTCCTGAAATCTGAGACTTAACACTTATATTACACAGAGGAAACCACTTATTGTGATCCCTTTGGGACAGGGTCTTTTAGATAACAATAACCGGCTGATAACATTAAACAAAGGATCCCAGAATTGGAACAATTTACATTCATCATCATAAATTCATTATGCTAGTAAAACTTTACGTTATAAAAAAACTAATAATAATTAATGATTTTCAATTCATTTTAAATACAGTGTTTGGGACCAACTGATTTTGATAACAATAACCGTTTGATAACATTATCCGTGATTATAATAAATGGCCTCCTGGATTTAATTTTTATTTATCTTTCCAGATGCAACGTCGGCTACCATACGTACCCTGACTGTTTCCCCTGTGATTGCCATATCAATGGTACCGAAGAACTTATTTGTGAGGTCAATGGTGCTCAGTGTCCTTGCAAAGACAACTATATTGGCCGAAAATGTGACATGTGTCGTACAGGATTCTTTGATTTCCCCAACTGCGATTGTAAGTCTTGCAGTGAATTATTTTTCTTTTTCATGAAATGATTTTCCTTGAGACTTGTGAAGTCCAGCCAAACTTTTTGAAAAATGGATTCCAATGAATGAATTTCAAGTAGTCTTGTTTAAACCAACTTTGTAAAAGAAAAATACAGTGGATTCGAGTTAATAAGACCGCAATCGGAACCAACGATTTTGGACCTGATAACTGGCTGGTCCGATAAACCAAACAATGAATTTCAAGTAGTCTTGTCTAAACCAACTTTGTAAAAGAAAAATACAGTGGATTCTAGTTAATAAGACCGCAATCAGAACCAACGAATTTGGACCTGATAACTAGCTGGTCCGATTAACCAAACAATGCAAATAGTTTTCTATGAAAAGATATTTATAAAAGAACTCCTGTTTGAAGCAATGAGCAATGCAAGGGAGCTAACTTAGTCAGCCAAAACATAACACAGTATATTTTTGAGAGTTCGGTTATTTCACATTTAACTTGTAAATTGTATTTATTAATCACTGCTACCCACAACACTGGTTTATTGCTGGGTTTAGGTTATTCATGTGTTCTGACATTTATATGTATCTGTGTATCTATCTATGTATCCGGACCTCGCCCATCCCTAACCGTTCATAGTAGAAACTTGAAATTCTGCACTCCCCTCAATGAGTAGGTAAAATTTGTTTTTTTGAAAATTCCCCTAAATTTTTATAGGGGGTTCAATTTTCAATGTAAGTTTATGCTAAATCGGTCCTTTAGTTTGTGTCCAGCATTGTTCATGCTTGTTTTTTTGAAAATTTGGACTGTTTAGTGCCCAACAAAAGGCGAGAGAAATAACTTATTCATTGATCACCCCTTTTTCCAACTTTTTAATTGATCACCCCCAACACTGCAGAAGCCAGGCTTGTCTTGTAGTGTAAAGCTTACAAGTAGGAGCAATCTTTTACAATGATTATGCTTTCATTTCTAATTCACTAATTAATGGCTGAAATCCTATTTTTTCTTTTGTAGCCTGTGCTTGTAACCGAGCCGGTTCCCGAGGTGGCAGCTGCGATGTAGAATCTGGTCAATGTCAGTGTCAACCTGGTTTCAATGGACGGGATTGTGGCGAATGTGCTGTTGGATACCATGGTTACCCCCAGTGTAAATGTAAGTATATCTAATTGGCAGATATAATTTTTAATTAAAAAAATATAGGATTTCTACAGACGTTTGTATTGCCACAGTTCTAACCATTTGGGACTGGGATATTTTTCTTTTAGTCTTGTTCTCGGGCAGAATCTTTTATTTATTATTCAACCCACCCCACCTCAAGATTCTTATATAATATTAGTTTTTTTTTTTTTCTATAGTCTTGAGAAGGGTCATTAATATTGAAATGGTTCTTCGGACGATTGAACTCCTTCTTGTTATTTGTGTTGTAAACACAACGTTTCGGATGATCCATTCTTCGGCCTTCTTCAGGGGTAAAATTCGAGTGTGATGGGTTAAACAGAAATTATGTTTAGAGCGGGATAGCCCTTATAGCGCATGGCCCTGGTGTTTCTGTGTCTTTGTTGAGAAGTGGAAACCACATATCAAAGAGGCAGCTCACATCAAAATGTCGACTAAATGCATTAGCCAGACAAGTGCGGATTTCAACCCGATGTAGTAGTGTTCACTCAAAATGCTTTGATGTTATCAGCAGCTTGAGCAGCATTATGTTCTAATTTGAAATTGTACTTGAAAATTAGTCTAACTTCTTGGGTAGACATCATTGCTGTTAAGAGCTCAAAAACCTCCAATAATCACAAATTGTATCTATATTTAGATTGAATCTGGGGAAAAAAATGCAATTATATAAGTGAATCTTTCACTTTTAGCATCATTCTCTATAATGTGTAAAAAAAACAACCCAAAACTACATTTCCTCCTAACCCTTCCCCATAGATTCGTGCTTGCTGTTGCTTAAGTAAACTGCAGTCAATTTCTACTTAGTTAACGAAAATTTACTGAACTAACAATTTTGCAAGAATAGTTATATGTCAGAACAAGATGGTGACCATAGTGTTGTATTTATTGACAACAAACATGAAAACTACTCCTTTGTATTTAAGCATTGCATGGTACCCCAATGATCTACTAGGTCATGAGCAGTGATGAAAATGGGTTTTGGGAACTAGGTATACAGTAAGGATGTATCTAGAATTTATGCTTGGGGATCAATCATGGTCCATCAAGGATGAGCGAAGTGAACCTGTGCAACTGGGGCTTAGCCCTGTGGGTAATTGTTAAAAAATATGGTCAATTTCGAAGCTGTTTTGAGACATACAAAAAGCCTGGAAATTGAGAGGTAGATATATGTCATACTTCACATACCCCTCCCCCCCATTTCCACTACATTATAACATTTTGATTGTTAGTTGATTATGTGTGTATTAATGGTTAAAACGTTATTGGCTTTAACCGTAGATTAATATGGATTGAATAAGGAACGACAGAACACGTGTGTTAAGGATGCTGCCCGATGATCAAGTGGTAACTTCCGTTATTAAACCCTGGGTTATCGCCTAATAACTTCCATTACGGTTATGAGTGGGGGCAGTTGTTTTCCTTTTCTGCAATTTATATTGGTAACTTCCGTTATTAAACCCTGGGTTATCGCCTAATAACTTCCATTATGGTTATGAGTGGGGGCAGTTGTTTTCCTTTTCTGCAATTTATATTGGTAACTTCCGTTATTAAACCCTGGGTTATCACCTAATAACTTCCATTAGAGTTATGAGTGGGGGCAGTTGTTTTCCTTTTCTGCAATTTATATTGGTAACTTCCGTTATTAAACCATGGGTTATCACCTAATAGCTTACATTACGGTTATGAGTGGGGGCAGTTGTTTTCCTTTATATAGGCATTACAGTCATGGGATAATTTGATTTGGTCCAAATTTCTATTTGCAGTATGTGAGTGTGAGGTTAACGGATGTACTGAAGCGATCTGCGACACTCGGACAGGCTCATGTCTCTGCAAACCAAACTTCCAGGGAGCTAAATGCAACTTGTGCGTTCCTGGCTATTACCAACATCCTTTTTGTCATGGTAAGTATTAGATATTTTAATATTAACTAGTGTGGCAGAGGATATCAAGGAATTTTATGGATTTTCATTTGTAGAAAGGTCTCTATTTATCTATCAAATACAAGTTTTGAATTGAATTACTTCAGTTTAAAATTTTTCTTACAGAGTGTGGATGTGTCACTCCTGGATCAACTGATACTCGTTGTCATGACAATGGTCAGTGTGTGTGTAAGCGTAACTTTGCTGGACTAAAATGCGACCGTTGTGCTGCTGGATTTTACAAATATCCAGAGTGTATCAGTAAGTATATTTTTTGTTTGCTTAGTTAATTTTTATATTACTTTCACATGTCTAAGGCTTTTTAGTCAGAGAAATTAAGTTTTGTATTTGATAGTTTAATACTTGGCTAAAATTGAAATCTTAAGCATTATTCCAGATTCAAAGAAATGCAGAGAAAAAAAATCAAATTAACCCTTTTAAGATTAACCTATTAAGGTGTTTAATGCCAGAACTAAAATGTCCCAGTAGACGTCTAAAAGAGATCCTTGGGATATATGTCCCAGGAGTCTCAAAGGGGTTAAAGAAAGATTTGTATGATCTAAATCAGCCATGGGCAAACTGTGGCCCGTGGGCTGCATGCGGCCCTTTTGACTTTCTGAATGGCACGCTTAATTCCATGAGGAAAATAACGTTTTATTAAAATAATATTTAAGAAAAAGGGAAACCTTTTTGAAGAAATGAGAAAATTCCAGGATAAGTGGACAAATGATTACTTCTTTGTTGAAGTCAAAAACAGACCAACGTGTCTAATATGTTATGTATCTATCATGCATACAGGCCACACCAATATTCCCCGACAATAGGTTTTTAGTGGGGGTTCAATTTGCAATGTAAGTTTATGCTAAATTAGTTGTTTCTGGCAGAATTCACGCTTGTTTTTTTTGAAAATTCAGACTTTTTAGTGATGACAAAAAGCGAGAAGTAACTTATTCATACATCAGCTTTTTTACCAATTTTTTAATTGATGACCCCCAATATGGCATACTGCCAAAGGCATGTGACGTTTTATTTTAGTGACAAACCAGCTCGTTTTTTAATTTTAAAAAATTTTTTAAATACTTTCTTATATACCAGCATATATGGTATTCACAGTACTTTTCAGTAAGTTACTTATCTTCATACAGGTTTTGTAGACGTCTTATTAGTCATGAGGTATTTGTTGTCTAATCACTTTTTTTTTCTTTTCTCCCTGTAGGATGTAATTGTGACTTGTCTGGAACTATGGGTCGTTCTTGTGACCAAGTCACAGGTCAGTGTCAGTGCCGAAACAATTTTGAAGGTCTTCAGTGTGATCGATGTAAAGAAAACTACTACAGATTCCCACGTTGCGTTGGTAAGTTAAATCTTTTTTGTTTAATTCATTAAATCATAAATTGTAAATCACAAATTCTGAAACTTGGCAAAAATGTTAGAAAAATGTTGGCTTCTCATTCTAATTAATCACCACTACCTGCAACAGACTGGTGTTGCTGGGTTTAGATTTTAATCACTGCTACCCACAACAGACCAGTTTGAACACTGTTGCTGGGTTTAGGCTATTCATATGTTCTGACATTTATATGTATCTATATGTATCTTCGCCCAGCCCTAACTGTTCATAGTAGAAATTCGAAATTTTGCACATACACTCCCCTCAATGAGTAGGGTAAACGTTTTTTTTTTGTTGAAAATCCCCCACTCCAAATAGGTTTTTAATGGGAGTTCAATTTACAATGCAAATTTATGCTAAATTGGTCCCTTAGTTTGTGTCTGGCAGCATTCATGCTTGTTTTTTGAAAATCTGGACAACAAAATGTGAGAGAAGTAACTTAATCATTAATCACCCCTTTTTCCAATTTTTTAATTGATCACCCCTAAGACAGCATGCTGCCAAAAGACATTGGTCATGTGATGGTTTCTATTGAGTGACTAACCAGACCTGTTTTAAAATGTTTCATTTCAGCCTGCAACTGTAATCCTGCTGGTGCCATAAGAGTCCCTGGCCAACCCCTGGGAGGATGTGGCCCTGGAGCCGCAATGACAGACAAACTCTGTGAATGTAAAGAGAGGGTCATGGGAAATATCTGCGACACTTGCAAGCCTGGTTTCTGGGATCTTGACACAAATAATAGACTTGGTTGCCGAGGTATGTAAAATGCTTTATTATTTAGTTTTAACAGCACTAAACTCTTGAAGATGAAAACAAATTGTGTATAACATTAAATGCAGTTGTGGCAGGTGTAAAGTCTCTCAGCTTGTGAATGACTAGTATTTGTAACTTGCTGCCAAAAGCAGTTTTGACTGGAAGAAAGGAACACAGAGACAAAATGATGTTGACAGTGGCACACACATGGTACTAATGATTGGATTTTTATCCACCGCGTGTGTGTATTCTTTATTTCCGCTTGTGCATATGACTAGAACTCACTTCCGTCATGGCTTAGATAGTGGCAAGGAAGATAATTCTAGGTAGTTATCTCCCTTGTATTTATTTAGTGTGAGTGTGACATAACAGCAGGGAATATTTTTTTCAAAGCACTATTTACATTGTCAAGGAGGCCAAGACTGAACTTCCAGACTAAAATCACTCCACCCTGCCAACACATCATGGACCAGTATGGCAAGTAAGTCCCATCACTATGCCTTACAATTACAACAACAGACTCTTTGGGGAATGACTATGTCCAACAAAGGCTGATTATATCAATTATTGGCTCCGATATGGTGTTGATATCTATGCTTGGCTTACTGATTGGATGATTTGAACATCAAATGAGCCCTGCCTCCTGTAATGTCCATATTTAATTGAAATTTGACTTGTAGCACGATGGAAAAAAGTTATTGAATCAAATGGAGCTTATTTTGATCAATAAACCAGGCCTGTTTACATTTTTAAATTGCTTTTATTTTTCCGTTGATAAACATCCATTTCATGTGGGACAACCTAATATATTGTTGCTTGTAACATTCTTGTTGTGTTTAGTGCCTTTGTTCTTTCTATTGTAGCTGTGTGAGATTAGAATGAGTTTGATTCATAACCATGTTTAAGTGTGTTAAGAAAATAAGATGTAATGAAAGACTCGTGTTGATCAGGGCTATGCCTGTGTAGAACTGCTGCTTTTCCCCCGTTCCTACTTCTGGTCCGCGCTTTCTGGGACTGGAAATGGAATGGGGGCTGCTGGGAGCTTGCTTCGGCATGTTTATTGATTTAACATAACATACATATATATAAACATTACATTACTCAACGTTAATTCTTTATACAGAAACAATTTTACTTTGTCATAAAAATGAATGCACACAATTTTATTACATTTTAACTTTTAGTCGTCTTCTAGTCTGCGAGCTTTTTCTTTCAGCTTCTTTTTAATACTTGCTTCAGTTACTTTGTTTCTTTAAGCAGCTGGTGACTCCTCAGTGTAGAAAAGTCACTTGGTAATGGTGACTAACACAGTTGAGCTAGTCTACAACAAATCTATTTGTAATTTTGACTTGAATTTTCAGAATGTGGTTGTAACAAAGCTGGTACAATTGGTGGCATCAATGTCTGTGATGTTATAACTGGACAATGTATGTGCAAAGTTGAAGTGACCGGCAGAAACTGTGACCAGTGCAGAGATGGCACCTATGGACTCACTGAAGCCAATCCATTTGGCTGCAAAGGTAAACTTCACACGCATTTTTATATCTTAGCTAATTTAGATGACCTGATTTATTAGACAACTCTTAATCTTAGGATTGTTAGAAGTACATAACTGAGCATAAACTGCATAAAATTGGTAAAATGCTGAGACTTTTATGTGCACATAAAGGAAACTTAGTTTTTTTTCTATTAAAAATGATCCTGCCTAAAGAACAGGACCTGAACGTGTTCCAATATTTTAAGATTTCAATTGTAGTGACCTTTGGAAACCTTTTTTTTTTCAAAACAAGGATAATTTTCTTAAATTAAATAATG
>VCCN01004356.1:3497531-3508213 GCA_006491835.1 Architeuthis dux
GTTTGGTCATAAATAATACCTGATAATATCTGTTTTCATTCACTAGTAATAATAAAATCCTGCTATGTTTAGTTTAAAATACAATTAACATTCTATTAAAAAATGGTAGCGGTGTACTTATCTATGGGCAATACTGTATATGTGAAGTTGTGGCATTTTGTTTTCTCTTATACATGACAGCAGTATTATTAGAAACTGTCAACATTTCTTTAGTTTAGTTTATTTCTTTAGTTTTTAAGTTGGTCTGGCTGGCTATGTATGTATCATGTGTATAGGCCACACTAATGGAGCTAGAGGGCTGAAGATTCAATAATTTACCCCTTATTATGTCTAGAAAAAACTTTTTTTTTAAAGTTCCCCCCAAAATAGGTTTTTAGTGGGGAGTTCAATTTGCAATCTAAGTTTATGCTAAATTGATCCCTTAGTTTGTGTCCAGCAGCATTCATGCTTTTTTTCTTGAAAATTCAGAGAGAAGTAACTTATTCATTGATCACCCCATTTACCAATTTTTTAATTGATCACTCCCAACATGGCATGCTGCCAAAAGATGTTGGTCAGGTGACGGTTTCTATTTAGTCTTAGTTGCATGTTTCATCCAATTTTTTTTCTGCTATACTGCTATAACATTAAAAGCTTACCTGTAAATACACTAAAATCTTTTTTATAAATGATGGTTGAGGGGTCTTGTATGCCATTAAATATGGTATTAAGTAATGCTAGAATGATCAGCAACCCAATTCTAAAACCCATTCAAGTCATTGGATTCTGTTAAATTTTTAATATATTATTAATTTCTTTGATCATGTATGAAAAAAGACCTTCAGTTATGTTTCTTTTCTTCTAATTTTATTGAAAAAACAACTCTCAATCTAACATGTAGACATTCCTTTTGAATTCATGAAATTCTATCTTTAACTATTTTTTTGTTGGAGTATTTTATTATTATTAATTTTTGATTAGTATTTCTTTCATCTTAATTTTAGTTGATTTTCATTGCAACATTTTCATAGTTAAATTCCAAACACATTTCTTAATTTTCTCTTGTAGGATTCTGCGACTGCTATTCCAGCTCGAGAATGGACCCAGGGTTACATTAGACCTAACATTGTCTGTATAAAGGTTAATGGAGAGTGAGTATACATTTTAACCTCTGAAATTCCTCCCCAATTCTTCCCCTGATTAAAGTCCCTCCCTTTAGGAAATTATGCCCCTGGGAGCCAAGTGCCTCCCATTTGAGAAACACTGATCTAGAAGTACAGCCTTTATTTTTTATTTCACTTATCTTTTTTCTTTCTTATAGATGCATTTCATCAGAATTTATAACTCCTGTTGGTTCTGATAAAATTGAAGCCGAGAGTGGATTTAATGAAGACCGCATAGCTACCAGCCTTCCTCCAGATATTTGGGATGAGTCCGTTGGGCTTATCAAATTGGATGGTGATGAGGTAAGTTTGAGTTCTCTATCCTCACTCTTAGCTATCTTTAGTTTCCTAACGAGAATATTGAATTTTTTGATTTTGATTTTTTTTTCATGCCTGGCAAAGCAAGGATCATAATATTCATTTTAAGCTTGTGCATAGCTATATATACGTGCAAAAAAGACTTGGCTTGTTAAAACTCTTTCTTCCCTGATAACGCCTCTAGGAGTGATAATAAATTTCACTCCTGCCCTGATCACGTGTAGAAGTGTGATCTCATATTTGCATTATTTCCTGGGCAACAAAAAAGAAATTACTAAAAAAACATGTTTAAATTTAAATCATACACAGATTTAAATCATAACAATGCCAATCAATCAATAATAACACCTTTTTCAATGAAATTTTTCATGCTTTTATTTCGCTGGATTTAGAAGTGATACATTGGGAATAATCACTGAAAATTTGGCTGTCAGGGAGGAAAGAGTTAAGCAAGTTAACTTATTTGAACTTCTGTCCTGGCTAAAAATCCTGACTGTTTCTATTAGTGTCAATACCCCCGCCCCAAATATTTTCAGATCTACCATATACATTGGGTCGTAGAGGTTTTTCTGTGAGTTAGTGAACTTGTATCGTGCAGAATCGTTAGCCAGGAGTTTGATTTCCCACTGTTTTTATAGGATTGGGAAGTTTTCCGAGATCCGCATTTTTATATTTTAAAAAATGCCACAAATGGCTAAAAGATGCCAAAATAGCCAAAAAGACACTAAAAATAGTCAAAAACATGGCCAAAATGATCAAAACAGAGTTCAGCTTAATTGGGAAATTGGAATTAGGTTTCTATTGGGAATTCCAGTTAGAAGGCTGACTAAGACCCTGAAGGCACAAACAGGCTATCTACACTTGGATTGGCACAACACAATCTTCTTTATATCATCTGTGCCAAACTAAGCTCAATAAATATTTATATCAACTTCTATTTCTTATTCTTGCCTTTTATGCTTAATTTTATAATGTTTTCTTTTTGCTTTAAGAATCTCACACTTTCAAATCTATTTACACTGTCTTATGTTTTCCTTTTGTCAGCCATCCGTTGATATCGTTGGCACAGTGAGACCTAATCAGCATGTCATGGTTGTTCATTATTACCAACCAATTCATCCAGGCTTTGATGTTCATGTGACTGTACACACAAAGGACAGAGAATTTACAGGTAATTCTTTTTTTTCCCTCTCCATTATACATGCACTAATATTCTAGCTTTCTTTTCTACTGTCCGTTTTTGAAAAAGACTTGTTTTAATGATATATTTATGTCAAAAAGATGTAAAGTGAAAATGGTCTTCCAGAAGATTCTCTGTAAAAAATAAAACAAGATGGCTGAAAGGCACATAACAAAAACCTGTACCACATTTGATGGCATATAAGACACCCCCCTGTAGTGTCTCCCAGCTCATGGGAGGCTCATTGAAAAGGAAGATGAACAAAGGAACAAGGACGAAAGACAAGAATGTTGTTTTCTTGGCTCACACCCAGAGAATAATGACTGGGTCCTTTTCTGCACGTGTGTGCACTCTTTATTTCTGCTACTGGAAACTCAATTCCGTCATGACTTAGACAGCGGCAAGGGAGATAATTCTAGGTATTTATCTCCCTTGTATTTATTTAGTGTGAGACCAACATAACACACACGTCTCCTTATTTCAATAGGGAATGTTAAGAAAAGATTTCCCTGAATTTCACACATTTATCACTCAGTTTTTTAACTCAAATTCTGGCCGATAAAAAAGGTTATTACCTTTGAAGCCCTTTTTTCCCCTTTTTAGGGAAAAGGGGGTTCTAACATGCCATCAAATATGGTAATTGATACATAGTCAGTATGTTAATACCAATTTAAAACACTCTGTCTTAAACATTTTCTCATAGAAAAATCTGTCAAATAATTTCAAATAAGTACTGGAAAATTTTAAAGAAAAACATGGTATAATAGGTAAATATTTACACTCTTTGTATACATTTTTATGGACGGGAGAAAGAAATAGGATTTTTCTTTTTCTCTTCTTTCTTTCTTTCTTACTTTCTTACAAAAGCAGACAACATTGTGAAAATTCATTTAATGTTGTGTAAACATAAAATTTGAATTTATTTCAACATAGATAAGAAATATACTATCAAATAGAATTCTTTTGTAATTATATGTATCCAAAATATGTCTCTTTGTATTGAATGAGAACTTAAGAGATGAAATGCATTCTTTTCTATGAATGAACCTCTAATGCTGGAAAAATCTTTACACTTGTGCAAACTAAAAATGTTACAGCAAACCTGAATAAATCTGAATATTGAATTTAATTCTTTTTAGGTATTCTAAAGGCCAAGTTTTGCTCTAGTGCCACTGGTTGTCGTGCTGTAGTTGAATTTGGTAATCAAGGCCAGTATTTCTTGGATATTGACGATAGAGAAATTCGTATCAGTTTCAATTCAACCTCTGCCATAGATTTTTGGCTGGTAAGTATTATTTTCTTTTACTTTTTTTACATTAAAATGTGGCTGAAAAGCTTATTAAAAAATCAATACTTGAAATTGGAATGTTGAAATTAAAATTAGAAAATAACACTGACCTTAATTGCAATAAAAACTTTGCATTTATAAAAATATTTTGAGGATGTTAACAATGCTATCGAAATTTCTTAAATATTGATTATGTGTAGCAGATCTTAGCTTGTGGATAAGAACTAGTTTTGAAACTTGAGTTCAAAATTTTGAGTTGCTTATTTTCTAATTGAGAGTTCTCAACTTCTGGTTACTCGTGACATTCACTACAGGAAGAAAAACAGAAGATTTCAGTATTTAAAAAGGACGATGATGTGTCAAAATCACTTACATTCAAATGATCCAATGATGACAGTTAAAAACTCCATGTTTACCAATACTTATATTAATCGTATTAATTTTTTATAATGTAAAGTTGTTTATGACAATGAATTTAAAAATTTCACTATGAATTCATAACAATGAATATAAATTTATACCAATGAATGTATATTGTTTCAATTTCTATATTGTTTGCTTAATGTTATCAGCCGCTTAATGTTATCTAAAAGACCCTGTCTCAAAGTGATCACAATAAATTCCTCTGTACATTCAAATGCATAAATAGTATCTTTTACCAATATACTTGACTCCATGATTTATTTCTAAATCTTTATTTCAGGATTACGTGATGCTTATAAGTTCCTCGCAATATATGCCAAATGTCTTAGAATTCATTCCCATTGACAAGTCTGCAGAATTCCTTAGTGAATGTGTGGACGAAACATTCGAACTCAAGTTAGTACTGTTTTCTTTCTATTTGTATTACTCTGTAATGGTATACACATTAACTTTTAATGCCATAAACCACTTGATAACGCTCCTAATTGACAGTGGAACTCTTCTGTGATGGAAACAAAATTTTATAAAATCATTAAGGCAGATAGAATAAAAAATGAAAAAAATTACCTAAGGATGGAAGGGAGGTAACTTTGATCAGTAGTTATTCCCCGTTGAGTTTAACATTTAATTTTTTTGAGTCAAAGAAATTAGAATCCTGTCTGCCTGAACTAACTCCAAAAGTGTAGGTAGGGAAGGTAGCAGAGTTGGCCTTGCTTTTAAACCAGCAAGGAATGAAAATCGGAAATAAAGTAGCACCCAATGAGAATACAGGTATACCTTGATTAATGCGTTTAATTCATTCCAAAATTTTCTGCACTGTTCAAAACTGCACTGTTCAAGTCTTATTATAAATTAATGTATGTGTTTTTGTTCAACTTACTCTTGGGTACCGAATAATCGTGCCCAGCCCCTGCTTATTAATTTAAAATTTAAAATTTAAATATGGCCAAATCAAAATGATCATGGCCAAATGCTTTAAAAAAGGGTCAAATTTGATGGCAACCCTGTTTTTATCTATCTCGTAATGTCGCCCAACCCTTTAGACAACCATTTAGAATTTTTAGTTTGTTTAATCACAATTTCAGTAATGCTGTCATAGCAGTGTTATTGTTTACTTTTGGTTTTAGTAAAAAAAAGCGATCGATTATTTTATTATTTAATTTTTATTTGAACTACTATTTACCTTCATCTTAACTTTTAATTGTTTTTTAATTACAATTCAACTTGGTTTTAGTAAAAACAGCTATTATTATTCATTAAACCATTTTAAACATTGTGGTTTAAAAACAAACTACTAAAATTTAAAATGAGGGTAAATAGCAATAAAAAATTAATAATACTTGATTTAATAAAACATATATATATAAGATATTGTGTGGACAGACAGAGAGACTGACAAACATGATTGAATACATAACCTCTGTCCAAATTCATTGGCTGAGGTAACAATGGAAGGGTTTCTGCTACAAATATTTAAATCAGTGATTCTTAACCTTTATTGCTCTATATCCTAGCTCGACAGCACAAGACATTGTATGTCAGTCTTTACTATAAAACAGGTTATTTAATTATATAACATGTGGCACAAAGAAACACATTTTTTGTTTTGCTTTCAAATGTGTTTTCGGGACGATTAGAATTATTTTTTGGGACAGTTCCGGGACGGTTCTGGGACGGTGGTGAAAAAAGTTAGTCTGGAGCCCTGGTGTGTCCACATTCAGAATCTCTGATTTAAATCTTTCTTTGTAATAAGATTTGCTGCTTGTGGGTAATCTTGACAAAAACAATTTTATGCAAACATTTTTTCCTTCTTCTATTCTAGGCCCGGACGAGAAAACTTCAGGTTGTGTAGAAATCGTTTATTTGCTTTGACTGCAGACTACAACAATGGAGCCCTTCACTGTCGCTGCAATGTAGATGGTTCGCTAAGTTTCTCCTGCAAACCTTTTGGTGGACAGTGTCGGTGTCGAGCAAACATAATTGGACGTGAATGCTCAGCCTGCAAGTCTGGTTATTATGGATTCCCCAGATGTCGACGTGAGTATCTGTTACCTCAAAGCCCACCTTATCCCCATGCTAAATATCTTTATAGGTAAAGAAAAGTTGATGCATTGTTCTGTAAGAATGTAGGTGCAAATTCTTACACAAGGAACTTAGATACAACCAAGAAAATTGGTTGATCTTATTGTTTAGTGTCCAAAATTATCACGGTTGTTGTAAGCGCATGATATGAAGCATAGCGTCCTAAATTAAAAATTTTGGCAAAGTAGGACGACTTAACCATCAAAAATGCATCGCATCATAAGGACTGATTTGACTGATCACCGCTGAAGAAGCTAATATTTTTTTACTTTCATACTAAGCTGGCACGGCAATGACTGTATGAGTTTTATTAAAAAAACGATTATTTTATTTTATTTTTTATTAAATTAAGTATTGTAAACAATTTTTATTAATTTTTGACTACTATTTACATTTATCCTAATTTTTAGTTTGTTTAATCAGAATTTGAGAAATGGCGTCACAGCAGTGTTATTGTTTACTTTTGGTTTTATTAAAAAAAGCGATCGATTATTGTATTATTTAATTTTTATTTAGACACTGTATTGTAAAACATTTTTATTAATTTTTAACTACTATTTACCTTCATCTTAACTTTTTTAATTACAATTCAATTTGGTTTTAGTAAAAACAGCTATTATTATTCATTAAACCATTTTACACATTGTGGTTTAAAAACAAACTACTAAAAATTAAGATGAGGGTAAATAGCAATCAAAAATGAATAATACTTGATTTAATAAAAAAAAAATAAAACAAAATAATCGTTTTTTTTACTAAAACTCAACCAGTTATTGCCGTGCCAGCTTAGTACGAAAGTAAAAAAAAATGTTAGCTTCTTTAGCAGTTAACAGGCGCCACCAAAGCTGCAAGACTCTAATTAAAAAAAAAATAACATTTACTAAAGTCGCAAGACTCTAATTAAAAAAAAATAACTGTTTACCAAAGTCGCAAGACTCTAATTAAAAAAAAATAACCATTTACCAAAGTCACAAGACTCACTCTAATTAAAAAAATAATAAACATTTATCAAAGTCGCAAGACACTATTTTGGGGATTATAAATTGATTTCGGCATTAAATGACCTATCAAGGGTTGATATGCCGCTAAACAAATCAATCAATCAATCAAACATCAACGTTACAAAGGGAGACTACTGTATTAAGATGGTAATAAATCACTTTCATTCATTTTAACTTTGTCTAATGCAAACTTTTTTCATAAAATATTTGTAGGTTGTCGCTGTACAGTTGGAACTTGTCACCCTGTTGATGGTAGCTGTATATGTCCACCCCGGGTGACTGGAAAGAATTGTGACAAATGTTTGCCTCATACTTTTGGTTATGACAAATATGTTGGATGTCAGGTAAGTAAGCACAGTATTTATAGGGTTGGTAATTTTAGTCTGGATAAGAATTGAACTAATACAGGGTGTCATATAAGTAAAGACCGATTTGTCCCAAAATTAATGCCAGTTCTAAGGGAAGCAACTATTAAATTACTATTAAAAGCAACTGTTAAATAGTTGCTTCCCTTAGATAGAACTGGCATTAATTTTGGGACACCACGTACTTTTGATTTGGAAGTTTCAGAATTTGCCATTAAAAGGAGTTTCTCTACATTGTTTCGAATCTGACTAATTTTGTGCTGAATGCCTCTGTCAATTGTTATTCTGCCTTAAAGAATATAAAGTCTTTTCAAAAACTATAATACTTTATCGGACTTTAAAATTAAAGGAGACTTACTCTCATGATTATTGGAAATAATTTTCTCAAAAACTCATAATTTACTGATGTTTTGGAGAAATTTGTTTCCAAGAAATTAAGTGAAGTAAATGTTTCAATTTTAATTTATAAAAATAAATTTAATTTTCAAATGGTTCTTTGGACGATTGAACTCCTTCTTGTTATTTGTGTTGTAAACACAATGTTTCGGCCGATCCATTCTTCGGTCTTCTTCAGGTGTAAAATCCGAGTGTGATGGGTTAAACAGAATTTATGTTTAAAGCGGGATAGCCCTTATAGTGCATGGCCCGGGTGTTTCTGTGTCTTTGTCCTGTCGGGTTTAGATTTGTTGACAAGTGGAAGCCACATCGGGTTGACATCCGCACTTGTCTGGCTAATACATTTAGTCGACATTTTGATGTGAGCTGCCTCTTTGATTTTTCTCTGCTTCAACAATGTTCTCTGTCAATAATCTGGACTTCCTCCCAAAGAGGAAGATGCTCGCCATTCTCTATCCAGATGTGGTCGGCCATAGCAGATTTATCTATCTCGCCCCTGATTATGGCCTTCTTGTGTTCATCAAGTCTGACCTTGAGGGGGCGGCCTGTTTCCCCAGTGTAGATAATACCACATTTACAAGGGATGACGTAAACACAGTTGTTCACCAGTTTGGGATCCCGAGTTGGGGGAACCTTACTTAGCAGACAACGGAGAGTGTGTGAACGTCTGAAAATGACTTTAATGTTGAATTGTGTGTAAACCCTTTGAAGACGTTCACCAATCCCTCTTTGGTAGGGTAATAGAATCATGGAAGGGGGAGCTTTGGGTGAGAGACTGTTCGTAGTAGCAGCAGTTAATTTTTTCCTTTTGAAAATATTACTGGGGGCCTCACAGTACCTCTAGTCCAGGGGTCTATAAAATCTTAATTCGATACTATATTGTTACTATTATTTTGCATAATACATGTTTGATGTTTGTATAAAGCTTAAACAAGCCACTCATAACACATTTATTTTGTAGGAATGTGGTTGTAATCCAAAAGGAGTACGGAATAGGGATTTGAACTGTGACCAGAAAATTGGACAGTGCAAGTAAGTATAACTTTGAACTGCAGGGGGTTCGGGGGCTTGGCTCCTTGAGGGGCCTCATCCAACATTTATTAGTGAGATTTGATGAAAAAAGAAAATTTGCAATAAATAGACATGCACTATCACTTGATTGGTGAAAAACAACCCCAAAGGCTGAATTATTATTTATGCAATTCATATATGTACAAATATATCCTTGTTATTGTATAATGTCAGTAGAAATACAGTAGATGAACTATGATTTATAAAGCTGGGGTATTAGGGGCCTGGGGAAGTGGGGGGAGTTTTCAAATAGTCCCAAATTAGTTATAATGCTTAAAAAGAAAAGATTTAAACTGATTTTTTCCCCCTGTGATTTAAGAATCTAAATATTAATGTATGTAGGTACATTGATTGTCAAATATTAAATCTGCACTTCATTGTCATCTTGCAAATAAGACTGCAAAGACCATTGGTTAGTATGCTAGTTAGTCTCCTGTTAAGTTTCCATTATTTTAAAGCCTAATGATGAAAAAAGCATTTATTTTATAAAACAAATATTTATTTTTCAACATAATCTCCTTCCTCAGCTTAGCATCTGATAGTCTTGAATGTCATGAAGCATGTCCTATTTTTTCTCTTGTCAAGAAAAATAAAGTTTCAGAATGGCTTTAAGATATAAACGAAAACCTTTTTCATTTTGTTACTTGCAGATGTCTTCCGAACATTGAGGGTCGTCATTGTGATCACTGTGTCATGGGACATTACGACTTTCCCTGGTGTCAATCTTGCAAATGCGACCCCAGAGGAACAGAAGAAGATATTTGTGACCAGACAAATGGGCGCTGCTTGTGCAAGGTACACTCAGTATTTTGTTTTTTCTAAAATCATTAACAATATAATTTCTCAACCTTTTGTTTTTGCTTCTCGGCTGCATGGCTATGATCAAAGTGTAGTATCTGTTTTTCGATGTATCAGGCCTCGAAGTTTGATCGACACCTGCCCGGGATCCATCCCGGGATCCTTGTCACATGCTCAGTATTCGTCCTGAGAGGTTGCACAGGATTTTGAAGCCTTCTGGCAGAGAAGTTGATCATACCTGCCCAGGATTCGTCCTGGGATCTTTGACCAGCATGCTCAAGATTTGTCCTGCGAGCTTGCACAGGATTCATCTTGTGACTAAGTCCAGCCTGCCCCAATGTCTGTGTGACATCAGTCGTGGGGAATTGGGGAACACCCTGGCTGCATGTTCACATGCGGGACCCCACCCTAAACTCGACCTGGTATCAAATTTGCAGTTGTAGCGAGGCAAATAAACAAACTCAACCTTTTTTTGGCCCCCTTAAGAGCACTTCTCAGATTCCAGGGGCCCCTGAACAGATACAGAAATTCATTTACAGTAAACCTACATAATGGCACTCATTCTAGCAGCAATATTTAATGACATGTGCGTTCTAAAGACACATTTGTTTTTATTTT
>VCCN01004356.1:3519754-3529937 GCA_006491835.1 Architeuthis dux
CAATGTGCCGTTAAACAAAACAAACAAACAAAAGTTTTCTCACGGGCTCATTTCCTGTGATAGTCCACAAGGGATTCGAATCGATTAGTTTGCTTATCTTGACGTGATGTGAACGTTGTGTGCCAATGTAGCAAATATGCTATACATGTTTTCATCAAATCTTTTGCAACAAAAACGAAGTATACACTGAAAAAGGTTTACTATATCTAAATCATCAGTGTATGAAGATTTTAAAATGTGAAACATTCAATGAATATCTCAATGAGAAAAACAGAAAAAACCAATCCAATGTTAGGGCAGAAAACGTATGGGAGGGAAGGTTACAAATAGCAATGCAAGATGGCTAAAATTTGATTCGAAAGCAGGGCCAAAACATAATGGCTGATTGTTTTATTTGTAGAAGATCTGCTACATTGCCACAGAAAGGGTTAAGTCAGTAATGGGAAAGTGTTTTTCTCTCACCCCCTCTCACTCCACCCTCTCGTCAATTTGTTTGGGTGGGAAAAAAAACATTTTCAGTAACATGTTTTCAGAGATTTTGATATTTTTTTCTTTTCTTCTCAAAGCTTTGCTGTAACTTGCCATGCCACGGAATTTGGTGTCATAACTCGATGCGTATGCAAACCAGGATACACCGGTACACACTGTGACAAGTATGTATCAATTTTTTCTTTCTTTCTCAAAATTGACCCTAATGTAGTGTCTTCCAGCCGCCTCCCAGCTAGTGGGATTCTCACTGAAAGGGAAAAGGATGAAGCAAAAAGGAACAAAGGACAAAGGCGAATGCGATGTTGACTGACCGCCGTCAGCGATAGAACTGCCTGTTCTTTCGTCCGCACGGTCTCTTTATTTTTCCCCCGGTCTGCCTTGCGCATGACCGGGGACTCATGTTTTAGGGGTTTGTGGCAAGGGAGGTAACTCGTGGTATTTGCTCCCTTGTGCAGCATGGCAGGACATCACATGTAACAAGTGCCAAACTTGACGAGAAGTTTAAAATATAGATAAAAATCAATTTTTGGCAAAATAGCATGACTTAACCATCAAAAATACATCGTATCATGAGGATTGATTTGACTGATCACCACTAAAGTAGCTAACATTTTTTTACTTTCGTACTGCAATGACAGAGTTTTAGTAAAAACGATTATTTTATTTTATTTTTTTTATTAAATCAAGTATCGTAAACCATTTTTATTAATTTTTGACTATTATTTACATTCATCCTAATTTTTAGCTTGTTTAATCACAAGGCCGACATGGCAGTGTTATTGTTTACTTTTGATTTTAGTAAAAAAAAACACTTGATTATTTTATTTAATTTGTATAGTATTGTAAACCATTTTTATTAATTTTTAACTACTATTTACCTTCATATTAACTTTCAGTTGTTTTTTTAATTACAATTCAACTTGGTTTTAGTAAAAAAAGCTATTATTATTCGTTAAACCAATTTACACATATTGATTTTTTTTTAAATACTAAAAATTAAGATGAGGGTAAATACTAGTTTGGTGATGGTGGTGGTCGCTAATATAAAGGTTGCCTTAAATGTAGAAGGTGAAAGTTAGCCCTGAAAAGGGCTGTTAATATAAAGGTGGCTCTTATGTGTAGTGGGTTAAAAGGTCTGTATGTATTAAAAGATCACAGTAATGTGGAAGGTGAGATTTAGTCCTGAAAAGGACTGTTGTATACTGAATCATGGTAGCCACATTAGAGAACCTCTGTTAGTAATAATGGTTGTGCTTACAGAAGTAAGAGAATGTAGAGATTTACATGTATGTAGAGACATAAAGATCTGAGCCCTAGGCGACTAGGGAACTAGAGCCGAGTAAAACGAAATGAGCGGTTAATTACAGTAGGGCCGGAGTTTACAAGAGAGTTAGTTCTTTGAGATGAGAAATGTGATTGATTTCGGATCGCTGAGTGGATAAAACATCTTGTATCTCAGTGTATATAACTAACAAAATAAAGGAGAAATTGGCTTATGAAAGAAAGAGAATTGGGAAGTATGCTAAACGAGAGATTTTGTCTAGGTGAGTTACTTGTTGACAAAACGATTCATACTGAAATGCTTATTCAAGAATATGTTTGATTATTGACTAATTGATACAGTATTATTTGAAAGGGATATCATAGAAGGAAAGCATTTTGATGAGGCGTGGAGAAGGTAGTGTAGTGTCTCCCAGCTCGTGGGAATCTCACTGAAAAGGAAGATTAAGCAAAGGGAACAAGGACGAAGACAAATGTGATGCTTAATTGACCACGGTCGGAGAAGAGCCTGCCTGTCTCGTGGCAAGGGAGGTAACTTGAGGTATTTACTCCCTTGAGTCACCTGGGCCGACATCACAGGTAGACACTTTTGTTTGGTCGCCAAAGGAAAGGGCTTTTGGGTTTGGTGTTGATAACTCTAGACGAAGAGCTTCACTTCTTTAGTAGTAGCATAGAGGAAGTAGCCAAAGGTTAAGTGAAAGTAGCCGTTAGCGCATGGTATTTATAGTTTTAGCAAGAGCAGCCAGACGTGATGTCTGCCGAAGATAGAAGCATCCTTATTTTCATATTTTGGTAGGTGTAGCCATTAAGAAGTAAGTAGGTTGTTTCACTAGTAAAAAAAATCAATAATGGTTGACTGCTTCATCTAATAGAAATTCAAGGTAATATTCCTGGGGGTAGTCTTGCTGGCTCTTTTGGTTACCTCATATGTCTTATGGCATTTTTTTTTTCATCTTAGTTTCTTAAAGGGTCCATGAAATGTTGTCACAGGACCAATGGGTGAGTTTGAACAAAAATACCTACTGTGTTGCTCTTTCTTTATAGATGTGCACCTGGTCACTATGGACGGCCGAACGAACTCGGAGAAAATTGCAGACAGTGTGGCTGCAGTGGTAATATTGACCCAGGACTTGAGGGCAGCTGTGATCATGAATCTGGATCTTGTCTAATCTGTGGCAACAATTCCACAGGTTCCAGATGTGAGCAATGCCGTGACTGGTGGTATGGTGATGCTGTAGAAACTAAAAACTGCAGAGGTAACTAATTTCTTGAATACCATTTCAAATTTCTGGTGATTTTGCAAAGTCTTTTAAAAAATAATAGCATTCCATGGGAAATTATGAATCACCACTGTAGTGCCTCCCAGCTTGTGGGAGTCTCACTGAAAGGGAAAGATGAAACAAAGGAACAAAGGACAAAGACAAAGGTGATGTTTACTGATCGCCGTCAGCAAGAGAACTGTTGTGTTCTCGCTTCCAAGCGGTCTTCTTTATTTTTCCCGGTCTGCCTGGTGCATGACCGGAGAGTCACTTCCGTTTTATGGGTTTGTGGCAAGGGAGGTAACTCGTGGTATTTGCTCCCTTGCGCAGCCTGGCAGGACATCACAACCACCATCCATATATGCTGTGTTGGGGGTGATCAATTAAAAAGTTGGAAAAGGAGGTGATCAATGAATTAGTTACTTCTCTTGCCTTTTGTTGGGCTGTGATTACTAAAAAAGGTGGTAACTTTAGTCAGTAGTTTAAATTAGATTCAAGGTTTTTTTTATGAATTCAAGGGTTAATTGCCATTTTTTCTTTAGTCTTAAGTTGATATGAAGAATATGGGAATCAATTTGCTTAACAGAGGCCAGATTTTCATAAAGAGAATTTAGCCAATCAGATTGTATTGTTAAATTTATTTTCATTAGATGAAGTATTATGAATCATTAAATTAAGATGCAGGTAAAAAGTAGGCATAAAATTAGAAATAACTAGCATTCCAAGGGAAATTATGAATCACTGCCACCCATATATGCTGTGTTGGGGGTGATCAATTAAAAAGTTTGAAAAAGGGGTGATCAATGAATAAGTTACTTCTCCCGCCTTTTGTTGGGCTGTGATCATTTAAAAAGGTCTGAATGTGTTAGAATTCATGCAACTATCAGTAACTAAAAGTTGAGAAGTTCAATATTTAGAATTTCATGTTTTGGTTAAAACAAATTGAAGCACTAGTAACTAAATAAAGTATATAAGGTTTGTCTGCTCGGATAGTGTAATGGTTAGTACATCTGACTCACACGCTGAAGTCTGATCTTCTGCGTGTGAGTCAGATGTGCTAACCAGATGTGTGATTTCAACTGTTGGGTGGGTGATGAGCAACTGAACAGAAAATGGTGGGCGATTGGAAATTTTGGTGGGTGAAATAGGATTTTGCGTATTAAGAAGGTATTTCAACATATGCTACCCGAAAGAAACATTCAAAGGAGATATGCAAAGAACCTGTATAAAAAAAGTCAGCGTTATTTTGTTACCTCCCTTTGGTGTTTTTACTACTTCATAAAAAGTCAGTTTACGAACCAGTAACAAACTTTTACCAAACATTTTTGGTATGTTTTTGAATATTTACTATACAAGTGGGCGGTGGAAAAATTTTCCATGTGAAAGTGGGCAATGACTCAAAAAAGGTTGGGAACTCCATGTCTATATTCAATCTAAGAAACCTTTCACCCCCCCACCCCTTTTCTTTATGAAAAATCTAAAATTTCTTGCTCTTCCTCCATAGCCTGCAGCTGTGACCGATGCGGTGCTGAATCCTGTGACAACAGTAATGGTGTCTGCAGATGCAAGTCAAACGTAATTGGTCTGAACTGTGACCGCTGTCCAGTAAGTACTGCTTATTCTATACTTTGTTAAAGATATTCTTAAGACTTGAATTTTGCCAGAAGTTGCTTGTCGGAATTGGTGTTTTGGGGTTTTTTTATACTCATTTAAAAGCTGCTCTTGGCAACCTTTGAGCTCAATTTCAAGTAACTTCTGTTTATTGTTAACCACTCTGATATTATTAAAGACCGGAAGTAGAACAATAGCGGAAGTTGAATCGTGAAATATAAATGGAACTTTTTCCTACAGTTTTGAATAATAAAATCTATGCTCTGCTACCATTGTTAATATCCATAGGCTTCACTCAACTTCCACACTAATAGTTCACATGTGGAATAAAGAACAACACTCAACTGTGAATTCAAATAATTCTTTGGACGATTGAACTCTCTGTTGTTTATGTTGTTAACACAACGTTTCGACAGATCCATTTTTCGACCTTCCTACTTTCAGTAGCCTTTAAGCTCAATTTCAAGTCACTTCCCATTTATAGAATTTATACTATAATTATTTGCTTGTTCATCTTATTTTCTTTTAATTAACTGTAATTAGCAGTTAATTGACCTGTAGTTATCTCCCTTGGACAGACTTTTTGCCAATTTATACTTGATTAAATTTATTACTCAAAAACTGGTGACCCAATTGAGCTGGAAATTGCTTTATTCTCCAAGTTAGAGCATTTTAAGTGTATTGCGCTAACATATGCAGTTTTTGCTGTGTTACAGTAACAAACCCACAAGCATACAGAAATCAGATAATTATAATATAAATAAAAGTATGCTACTCTTTAAAAAAGACCTTACCTTAAAATACTAGTCATTGTGAATGCACTGTAAAAACTATAGGAGCCTATGGATATTAACAATGGTAGCAGAGCATAGTTTTTATCATTCCATATATGCTGAAATGAATGTTGATTTAAAAAGATTTTTTTTTAATTAAATATTAAATTTAACCCTTTCCCTGAATGTAGCCTTGTACATTCTTTTAAGCCAGGTATATTCCAATATTGTACGGAGGGTGGAAGTGGGGTTGAACCATTTTTAGTTTCCTTAAGGAATATTTGACTACTAATGACTAATTTTCCTTTCACTACAGGATAACTACTTTGGCTTCCATAGCTGTGATGGCTGTAAAATGTGTGAATGTGGCGAAGCCTCCACCTCTGCCCAATGTGATGATCATAATGGTCAGTGTGTATGTCAACCAGGTGTTGTTGGTCAGAAGTGTGACAAATGTCGTGAAGGATACTGGAATTATAAAGCTACTGGTTGTGACTGTAAGTTGTTTTTTGTTTTTTAAATTTTCTTTTGAGCAGGGGGTAAAAGAAATTCTTCTTTGATCCTGGGCATCAATCTCTTAGGTAACACTTCCCTGTTTTACCTATTGAACTGGTATGCCAGTACAACACTCCTGTGTCTAATCACTGTAGTACCGATAAACTGGTACCTCAATTTTAGAGTCTCTAAGATAGATTGAAACAGTATTCAGTGTAGTACTGCTCTGTACCTTTAGGAATAGGGTAAATCTAATGGATGAACGTTTTTGCTTATATATTTCTGCAAATAATTCGAAACATTTTTGTGTCCGTACAAGATGCCAGTCAACCCAGCTGTACAGACAGTTCATTTTAAAATGAACAAAGCCGTGATAGGGAAGTTTTTTATCATAACTTTTATTCAGACTGGTTAAAAAGAATTAAAAAAGCAATCGAATAAAAAATAAATTAAAAATATCTTTAATCCGTGAAAAGGGATTTTATCGTAACTTTTACTCAGGCGGGTCAGTTAAAAAGAATAAAAAAGCAACTAAAACACTGAGCTCGGATAAAGAAAATAATATAAATATATATACATAAAATTAAGCTGTAAGTAAAAAGTAATCATAAAAATTAATAATAATGATTTACAATGCTTCATTGGTAAAATTAAGCAAAAAATATCTTTAATCCGTGAAAAGGGAATTTTTTTATTGTAACTTTTACTCAGGCCAGTCGGTAAAAAAAAAGTAAATAATATAAATATATATACATAAAATTATGCTGTAAGTAAAAAGTAGGCATAAAAATTAATAATAATTATTTATAATACTTCATCGAAATAAAATTAAATGAAAAATATCTTTATTTGACAAAGGGGGTTATCTCCCCTAGACGCCAGAAGTGCGGAAGGGTATAAAAAATATAACCCAGGAGGCAGGTCAGCTTCATGAGCACTGAAGAAGTGTTATCCAAAGTGCTTGATTTTTGATGATGGTGAAATGGTTTATGACGACAACTATCCCGAGAGTGACCTCTTTATGAATGACCTTGTGCCAGACTTGATGTAATGTAACTGCTAGGGGGCGCTGGTTTACGTTCTGGTGAACGAGCAGCGATTACTCTTTGTGTTTATCAGTTGGAGAGAGCGCTCCGTAGTACACATGTTTTAGATTGACTACGGTCATTATATGAATAAAGGATCTCTGTAAGTACATAATATTTTGTTGCATTTTTAATCTGTTAATATCTGTCATTAACCCAAGCTTACAGTAACTAAATCAAAACTATAGTATAATCAATTAAACTTATATTTTTAATTTCTTTCAGCTTGTAATTGTCTTAGTGAAGGGTCTGTGAGTTGTGACCCTGAGACTGGATCCTGCATCTGTCAACCAG
The DNA here is from genome assembly GCA_006491835.1 of Architeuthis dux. Classification (NCBI taxonomy): domain Eukaryota; kingdom Metazoa; phylum Mollusca; class Cephalopoda; order Oegopsida; family Architeuthidae; genus Architeuthis; species Architeuthis dux. The sequence continues at coordinate 3,527,042 of VCCN01004356.1, forward strand.
GCTTCCGTGGTGTTAACTGTGACCAATGTGACAAAGGATGGGTTCATGTTCCGGGACAAGGATGTATCAGTAAGTGCAGAAAAATTCTTAAATCCAAACCCTAGGTAAACTATTCAATGTAAGATTTGTACAGTCCAGATAATGGAATCTGTTTTTTACCTGTAAGCTGACAGGAAAAAAACTAAATACTTATCAGTAAATGTTAGCTAAATCTTAAACAACATACAAAAGTGACAAGGATCCCCTACATTGTGTGTACAGGTCAGACCCCTAGAAGAAATGTATTTTCTTTCTCAGAAGCTTTAGCTGAGACTAGGTATGTGAAGCTATAGAATCAACCATGATAAAAAATTAAGCTCTTTTGAAAAGTAATTTTCTTAACTCTTAGATTCATAGACTGTTTGTAAGCACTGTGGAACTCTTCAAAGAATAGGATATAAAAAAAATGTTGTGAATTGAAATAAAGAAAAATGAAAAGAATTCATCAATTTTTGTGAACAATGTCAAACCATTTCTGCTCTCCGGAGATTGTTAGGTATTGTTTATATTAATCATTATTAATTTATGACGTGCTAATTTTATGAAATGGTATAGTTTTTAATAAAGGAAAATGGAAAGATGTGTACGTATATATACTTTCTATTATCAAGTTTAAGGGTTCTTCCTAAGTGTCTTATTAATATTTGAGGTTTGTATTGCGAAAAAAGGTTGGAAATCACTGGTCTATACAATTGAACTCATTTTGTTGTTTCCCCCCAATGTTTTGTCCAATTCATCCTATGGCCTTCTTTGGTGTGTACAAGTGTGTGCAAGGGAAGTAATTTTGAACAGAAGTTGCTCCCCTTGAATTACTTTGTGAATTCCTTTAGGAGTTAAACATATTGTTTGTTGGTAGTAGCAGCACCCAATATTTTCCTTGTAAAGTTTGTCACATAAATCAAACCTTTACAATGAAATGGTCTTGTGGCAGAGGGTGGAAGTGATGCATTATACATATCAAAGTGTGTGTGTGTGTGTATATATAATTAAACATAATTGAATTCCCGAAAGAACAACTACTTTTAAATTCTAGAAATGAACTCGTTAGTAAATGCTGCCATAAACAAAACTTTTTATTAAAATATGTTGATAATCATAAACCAGACAACAACTTTAATGACTAAAATAATAAGCGTAAATATTACACTCACTACGTGCACGTAATATTCTGTTAGGTGTTTTTCATTTTTCTTACCCACAGATAGCTTATATATTAATTATTTGTTATTAATATTCTAAATACACCTATAAGTTATAGCTCTAAATAATCTTTTAAAATACAAACGTATAACCCTCAATATTTTAAATTTAAAACATAAACCACCAGATATGTTTTTTTAAAAAAAAACAACTGTAGACATAATTCTGAAATTTAAATTTAAGAACACTGGTACAAGATTTTAATGGAATAATAGATCAGGGTATATATATAAGACCAGGTATACATTTTTAAGATCATTTTCCTCCTGAAGATTCACTAATAAGTGTGAAACAAATTTGTAATGGATATACCATAATATTGTTATATTATACAAGCTCTATTTTAATTAATATTGAGCACTATTGTCATAAATACCACATCATAATAATTATTATTATTACGACGAGAATATATATAATTTTTCTGATAATACCAGGCCCTTATGTAGCTACTCCAATGAGTTTTTACAGGAAGATCTTATACATCTGGTGCCTGTTTCCCCTTATAGGTATTGCTATTCTGAACATTTTGATACCTCATTTGTCTCTCTACTCCTATTAGCTCACTAATTATGATTATTTATTCATTTGCGGACTCGCAGCAAATTGAACACTTACAAAAAAATGGCCTTTTCTACACCCTATAAAACTGAAAAGCCATCATTTTTTTAATATGTAGACATTGTATACTTACTTAAATTTTATAGGAAACTGAAGAACATTTGTTTTTCTACTAGGTGATATTGGTTCCAAAGACATACATCGAAAGAGGAGGTGTCAGCAATCAATTATTTATAGACACCTTTTTTTTTTACCACAATAAAAAACTGTCACAACATAGTTTGGGCACTGTAAACATATTAAATTTAAAATTCACTGTAAAATTCCTTCTAAGTCAAACAATGACAAATAAGACACCAACAGATTCAGAATTGGACACTCTTTATTATGGCATGCATAACAGTTTTGTATTAGTCAAAATTATGGAGAATGAACACTTGAGAAACAGGGAAAAATTAGTGTTACTGTGACATTTTTGCCCAAAAAACTGACTGTTTGGACTACCTACCTATGTAAAACTTTTAGTGTTGTAATGGCATTCAAAAATGTCTGTGAATTTGTCAATGAAAATCTTGTTTTTATTTCATTAAAATTTAAATGTTTTTTTTTCTGTTCAGTATGCGACAAGTGTACAAAGTTCCTGACTGATGAACTGGATCAACTAACAAAGGATTTGACGATTGTCCAACGAGAAATGCGTAATGTCTCTGTTGGAGTCATTGCCATTAGCTACATAAAGAACATCAGTGATTCTGTTCTCCATTACAGAGTAAGTATCTCCTATCACTTAGATCTTGTATCAAAATCAGGTCAAATAGTCACTGGTTAATTTGTCATTTTTTCTACACATAAGGAGTAAATGCTTAAATTTTAGGCCCTGTAGCTCCATTGAAGTGGCCTGTATGCATGATACATACATACATAGCCAGTCAACCAGACCAGCTTAAAACTGAAGAAACCTATGTTGACAGTTTCAGTTGACGGTTTCTAATTATAGTAGACACCAGAGACGAATTGTCCTATCAACCAATTTACCTCATAACGAATTGACTGGCGACCGATTGTAGTGTCTCACAGCTCGTGGGAATCTCACTAA
>VCCN01004356.1:3649873-3660066 GCA_006491835.1 Architeuthis dux
TATATAAATAATTTCCTTTTAATTATTGTTTTGTTTGCTTATAACTATGTGTTTGTATATTTTGTTGTGTGCAAAAAAGCTACTGTTATTTGTGTGTTTGTATGTAAGCGACCGTTAGTGTGTGCATACATATGTGTGTGAGTTTGTGCTGGACAAATAAAAAAAACAAAACAGTTACATGTGCGTGTGTGTGTGTCTGTATAGACTTTAGACTAGATAAACATCGCTCACTACAGTTTTGCTTTTCCGAGCATTGGCAATAAAGACATGAATACGGAATGACCATTCCCCTTCCCAGGATTTCAGACACACTCATTAAGAACTTCTCCAAAAATTGACATGTGGAAATTAAGATTAATATTCCGACCATTTATCTCTTTGATGATCGCAAATAGCAACACAGCACAGCCATCGATGACCAGTCTTCAAGTTTTCAGGACGCAGAGGTAACAAAGGCATTATTTCTTTTTTAAACATGATTCGGCCCGCCAATACCTGCCCGCTAACTTTTAGAAATGTGTGCAGGACTATTATTAATTTATAGTAGGCTTTGTGTATAGGTCGGCCCCGGTTTTTCAGGAATAATTACTGCATGAAGGTCATATTATATAACATGAGAAGCTACACAATTTTAAGTTCATGAGCTTATTCATTGAAGACATTACATAACTTTTCATTAATGATTAGTGAAATTTCTATGAAACGGTTTCTTTAAAAAAAAGTAGTGATTTTGTTTCAGTGGAAGAGTCCAAATGGTGGGTGGGAAGTATTTTCATCAACAAAACTTTTACCCGAGTGGAAGAGTCGAGTGTTACGGACAAAAAAAAAATCACACTGTTTATTATTAGAGTATATTGGTATATATTTTATATGTTCATTATTTGCTGGCAGTATTAAATATCTTTCATTTTTGAAGCCAAGGGATATTCCTAGTCCTTCCCATTATGTTTGAATTTAAACCTTACAAAATTACTCGTAGGTTGAACACCCATTTTTTTCCCCCCTTGGGCTTCAAAATTTGACCTATACATGAGTATATACAATAATTTGTATTCAGTTTTGTTGAGTGCCACAATGAATATAGTTAAGCAAGAATAATGTAAAATAATATAAAATATTTAATAATAATAAAGTAAATATTCACATGATTAACTCGATCAGCAAGATTATTAATTTAGTACACAAACCCAATTAATGTGGTCTTTTTAACCCTTTATGGGGCAAGTGACTATATATGATCACCTGAGGACCTGTCAGCCACAAGCAAATATTGTAGCCACAAAGACAATATAATCCATACCAATGTGGTCTGTAAGCTTTGCAAAGTACACTTGTGCTTGAACAAAGACAGAAACTGTTTTGAGGTATACCACACATCATTAAATTAGCTTGTTATTGGCCCACACAATAAAATTTTAAAATCAACACAGGTGTTAGTTTTTTGTCTATTTTATTGAATGTTATTCTTTAATTCTATGTTTTATTTAACATTCTACTTTAAATGTTTTATATATTCCATTTTTCCATATAAAATCACTTCATCAGAGCCCACTTAAAAAAATTTCAGAAAACTTGCACTTAAAATATCTTGTAATTAGGTCTAGTTTAACATACAAAAAGGCTGTTTTAATATCTAAAATATTTGTAGGGGTGCCCTATAAAGGGTTAAGATAATAACCTCAATCGATAGGTACTCTTAAGTTCTGTTAGTTACACTATTTTAAAACTGAGGGTAAAATTAAAGTTGTAGGGTAAAAAAAGTCACAGAACTTATGATTGAATGTGTTGCTTTAAAGTAGAAAAAAAAACAAAACATAAAAATCTTTGTATAAATGGGCAGCATAATCTTACTTGTTAAAATCTTGTTAAAATCTTGCTTATTAAAATCTTACTTATATTATTACTATAAATAAAGCCCTAACCATACAAATGGCACACAAATATGGACAGGCACTTCTATATTGTCCGCTCGGATAGTGTAATAGTTAGCACGTCTGCCTCACACACAGAAGGTCCTGGGTTCGATTCACGTTATGAGCGAAGAGTGTTGAAAACTCTTCATTAGGAGAAATTTCTCTGTACAGCAGCTAATTGAGTACACTCTAAGCTGTGTGGTTAGGGTAGAGGTATCCCTTTGGTGGACTTGCATCCTGCCAAGGGGGTGGTCATAAAAAATTTGTAGGAATAAAGTCCTGGTCTCGACTAGACTTGAAACTTGCAAGGATCACTAAACTGACGCATGCAACAGAAACTGGGTTTTAGTCACCAGGTGTATACTCCATTGGGTGTTGTCTCTTAAGAAACGAACATTTTACTACACACAATATCACCATATTTTTTTTTCTCCTGAATTCCATTCAGATTTTCTGGAGAGTGGACAATAGGCAAAGGAAAAACTGATTAAATTTTGAAGCAGATTCATGCACAATTACATCCCCTATGTCGTAGTTTTATGTCCAAAACAGATAATATCGCCATATTTCTTTTTCCTGTCCGCAAGATATCTCCAAAAGTTGTCAATGAATTTCATTCAGATTTTCTAGCGGCACTGACAGAGGTATACCCTCTCTAAGTGCTTTCTAGTTGTATAATGTCAGTAGGTGCACTTCTATTTATAAAGCCCCATTATGGGCCTGAGGGACATTTGCAAATAGCCCTCTCCCTTCCCTCGCTCAGATACGCCTCACTAGATTTTTTCGTTTTTATCACAAATTATGCCTCAGTCAATAATAGGGTTGCCATTTTGGACATTTTATGGCCAAATTTGATAATTTTTTAAAATAATTCCTTATTTTTTATGTGTACTGCAGTATTGCAATGTTTTATAAACAATGGTTACGTTATTATTAATGTGTTTAAATGCTAATGCTACTATTCACCTTCATCTTAATTTTTCAGTTGCTTTATAATGGCAACTTTAATACTCAGGTGCCGTCGTCATCGTAAAGTTGCAATGAATAAAAAAGCAACAGAAACATTAAGATGAAGGTAAATAGTTGTATTAATTAAAACAAATATTAATGATTTACAATACTTCATCTAATATAAATAAATAATAAAATTATTGCTTTTATAATTATATGAACTCAGTAAATAAATACATTTCGTAACTGTAGCTCCTGCCCCGTATTTTGTAAATAACTTTATTGACAGGTTACTTTCTTCTTACACTTCTTTAATAGGCCTTATATTTTTACTGCAATTGATTGCACATGTTTTCAAGTGCTTTTGTTCAGTGGGGGTTTAAGTATTGCGGTTCACGAGAAAGGGCGCTTTCTACAAATGCATTTATTATATATTATATTATTATTAAACAATTTTGGCATTTGGCCATTTTTTGACGTGTTTTTGGCCAGAAACGTCTCCAATTATCTGGTAACCCTGGTCAATAACAAACGTTCAGGAGGAGGCAACTATCAAAAGTTGCAAGTAAACACTAAACAATTATCACCAAAGAATGTATCAAAATAAATTTGCGACAGAAAAAAAAAAAGGTATTAAACATTTATACTGTTAGATGAAAATCGATGGACTTGAATTTTAACAAATACCCAATATAAATTAGTCCAAGAGACTTATTTCCATGAATTAATATTATTTTTTTGTGAACGAGTTGAAAAGTTTTTAAAAAAAATACAATAAAGAGAGCAAATTAAGGTGTTTAAAAAGAAGCAATAAATTCGATATAATCTGTTTTTCAACATAAGATTAAATATATTTAATAATTTGAGAAGTTAGCTTTCCCAACAACAAAAAAGTTTAAAGTCGATAAACAAACAATAATAAAGATAACAATAGAAACATTAACAACAGAATTGTTATTTATGGTTTTTGGGTTTTTAAAAAAAACAAACTTTGGAAGTAATGGCAGAAATAACTTGAATTAGTGGCGTAACAAGGGGGGGGGGGCAATTGCCCCCAGGCGCAAAGTCTACAATATATTTTAAAAAGAGTCACAATGTGAGCTACCTAAAAAATGTAATAGGAAGAAAAGTCACAAAAAAATAAAGTCACAGGAAAAAAAAAATTGATTAACAAAATAAGTAATATTTTAATTCAATTCATTACGAATTATATGTTATAGTGTGGCTTTATTTTAGGCCGATGTAAGGTACAAGGTAGTATTTAAGTGGGAAATAATGAGTCACAAATAAATAATCAAAACATTGGGGGAAGGGGGGTATTTTTTTCCCCCGGGCGCTGAGAACCCTTGCTACGCCACTGCCTTGACAACTTGAATAGTGTAGTTTTGATTAGTGCGGGTTTTGATATAGTACGATTGAGTTATTGCTGTACAAATTAATAATTAAGAATAAGCTGAAAAAAAAAAAATTATTAGACCTTGAACAGTGCGTTTTTAAACAGTACAGAAAAACTTGGAACGAATTAACCCAACCGCACTATTCAAGGTATGCCTGTATTAATCCGCACGTTTGATTCTTATCTTAGCAATAAAAGAATGACGACTTTAAAATACTTCGAAGCTGTGCTTCCGTACGCCAGACGGAAAGTGCGGTCCAGTTTAGCATTTATAGTTAACAGTGTAAATAAAAGCTTTTAAAAAATAATTTTTCTCAAAACTAATAAATTTCCAGATCGAAAGCACAAAAAAATACTGGTGAAAAAAAACCTTTTGTGCGAAAATTCGACTTATTCAAATCTTAACCATGCTTTTTTTAGTGTTACTATCTATTTTTATTTTGGGTTGGAAAATTAAACTAAAAGTTTTATTTGGATATCATGTAGTTAAGCCAGGTTTTCAAAAACATCTAGAATCCAGTTTTTGGGGGCGGTGTAGTTCAGCGTCCCAAATTACTGTGCAGGACTCCCTATCCGATGTTGACATAGAAATATAACAGAAAAATATCTGGAATAAATTAAAAAATCAGGACTAACACTAACAGCAGTTTAGAAATAAATTGAACATTTAAAAAATCAAAGTTTCTTTCTTTTCCTTTTTCCTACGTATCTGTGATCTTTCGTAAATGAAATGTAAAAACCTTTAAATTCAGAAATACCCTCAACTAAGGAGAGGTGAGTAAACATTGCGTTATTCGTGCCCTTTCGTAAATTTAAAATAAACACATTTACATTAAAAACCTTTTCAATTCAGAAATAAAACTACGGTGAGTAAACATTATGTATTATTCGCATCAATGCTTGTGTCACAGTGTTACGGACACTAAAACTCCCTAGATTCTAGATGTTTTTAGATATTTAATTTGGGACGCTAAACTTCCTTAGATCCTAGATATTTCTAGATGTTTTTGAAAAAAGCTTATCCACATAATGTCCTTTTATTTAAATTTAGTATAAAACAAAAAGAAAAGGGGAGACCTAAAAATTAATTAATTATTGCCTTCTTTTTTTCTTAACATTATTAATATTAAGGCATCAAACACCTCCCATCATCTTTATCATTGGACTCAATATTAAGTTTGAAAACTTAGCAATAGGAGTTGTTAAACGTTTTTTTCATAACAACATGATATAATAAAATAGGATTTACATTTTATAAATCCTTCAAATAAAAACGTCATAAAATGTCTTTAAACTGTGAACTGGAAGAAGATGAAAAAAAAGGGACCTGAAAAACCAGCATCCCAGTTTTCAAAGCCGGCGTTAAATTCATCTTTAAATGAAATAAAATAAACGAATTATAAAAAAATAATCCTGACACTCATTGTGACACCTAAAAGTGAACTAAAAGGACAATTTCATCTTAATTTAATCTTTAATTTACCCTTATTTTAAACCATACAGAACTCGAAAACAGTTTACCAACTTGAAAAGTCCCGTTAAAAAACTATCACTTACTTCTCAACTTAGGGATGAAATATAAATAAAAATCTCCTCTTCAGCTCGTATACGTTTTTCACAAATAAAACCAGTACTAATCATACAAAAGATGTCAGGAAAAAAAGCGAGGACTCCCAGATTTCTTTTAATTCAAAGAGCGAGCATTAAAACACGAACAAACCTTTCACTTTCGTATGAAACTTGGTAAAACAACAGAGATAATAATTTCCTTTCATGAGCAGGCCGCCATATTAGATTGAGTACAGACAGACAGCAACGAGGGCAGCCTTGACCTCTGACCTCGAGCAGCCTTTAACTTTTGACCTTGCGCGGCTTTAGCTGAACTACAGTGTTTCCAATTTAGATGTTTTTCATCCAAATCTAGATCTTTTTGGTTGCGTCTAGATGTCAGAAATTGCTATAGATGATTTTTTAATAAAATAAGTTATAAAGTTATCATAAAGAGTACCAACTGAAGATACATCTAACAGATGTAATAGGGGTTGGCATTTAAGGTGTAAGTATTTTAGAAATGTTTGTATTTGTGTGGTAAGCTAGTTAAACCTTTGTTAGGTTATCTTTGAACATGTTAACTAATAGTATTTTCTATAGTTTTGAGAAGGGTCATTAATATTCAAATGGTTCTTCGGACGATTGAACTGCTTCTTGTTATTTGTGTTGTAAACACAACAGCAGAGAAAAATCAAAGAGGCAGCTCATATCAAAATGTCGACTAAATGCATTTAGCCAGACAAGTGCGGATTTCAACCCGATGTGGCTTCCACTTCTCAACAAATCTAAACCCGACAAGACAAAGACACAGAAACACCCGGGCCATGTGCTATAAGGGCTACCCCCACTTTAAACATAACTTCTGTTTAACCCATTACACTCGGATTTTACACCTGAAGAAGGCCGGGGAATAGATCGGCCGACACGTCGTGTTTACAACACAAATAACAAGGAGTTCAATCGTCCGAAGAACCATTTGGTTTGAATGTTAACAGTAATAAATAAGTAATATCTTTATAGTAATAAAATAAATGATAGTTTTTAAAAAAAAAGTAATATTTTAATAAGTAAATGTTGAAGATTAAAGTCACATTTAATTTATTAATGATATGTAACAGTGATGTGCACAGACATCCAGAAAAGCAGTAGCTCAAATTGACGAGATGACACATTTAGTGCAGCGGTTCCCAACATGGGGGCCGTGAACCCCTGACAGACCACAAAGGTTCCCTCAGCTATGCCCTGCTTTATATGCCTGTATCATGCATAGCATGAATGTGAAACCCCATACTTATCTATTCATATTTACAAATGTAAAAATAAGACTTTATTATAACAGGAACGTATACTTAACAGGAAGAAATACCACTAATTACAGTAATATATGGTACCTATATAACTACACGATCGCAAATTACCCTATGATAACTGCTCAAAAATAAACTAAACGTGTCTCCTATTAAAATATATTTTGAATTTTTTTTAAAAGGGTACTTTTGATATAAAGAAAAAACGGGTGGGGCTCAGCCCCGTCTGTGCAAGTGCATGATATGCATACCTGTCAAACAAGTTTCCATGTTGAAAATGAGTGAGAATCGTACCCACCCGGAAAGAGGGTGGGGGACGCCCCAACTTAAAATGTGTTTCAAAAGTTACGTATGTGATCTGTCAAAATAATTTGAGTTCCGAAGTTCTGTAAAAATATACTGAATACATACAAATAAACAACCAACAATTGTTAATCACTAACCAAGAGGTTCACACTTTTATAAAAATTCCCTTTTTATAAAATTTCTCACCTTTCATAAAATGCGTGAGAATTTTACACTTTTTATAAATTGTGAGAGAATTTTCCATTAATGCGTGAGACCGTCAGAAAGTATCAAAATGTGTGAGTCTCACGCAAAATGCTTGAGACTTGACAAGGTATGGATATGTAATATATTTCCTAGATTTTAGATATATCTGGAGAATCTATATCAGTGGTTCTCAACCTTTTCGAGTCATTCCCCACTTTTGTCAATACAATGTGATCTCTATTTTTATTTTTTTTTGCTACTAGTTCTTCGATTTGTGGGTATTTGTTGCCAACTCAAAAATATTTTCGCGCTAGTTTGACTGCCAAAAAGCGATAAAAAGCGCTAAAAAATGTTTTAAAATAGCCCCATAGCCAAAACCACCGAAAAGACGCTAAAAGTGGTCAAAAATAGCCAGTAAATGGCGCTTTAAGAAACGCGCTAAATCTAGCGCAAAACGCGCTAAATCGGCAACACTTTGTGTGAGACACATCTTAAATCATTCTCAACTTGGAGCTTATTTCGAGCCTTCGACTTGATCGATAGAAGTGCAGAAAACGCTATCTCTAGACCAGTGTTACCAACTCAAAAAATATTTTCAGGCTAGTTTGACTGCCAAAAAGCACTAAAAAGACACTAAAAATGGTCAAAAATGGCCAAAAGGTTTTAAGCGTAAACGCACTAATTTAGCGTTTTTTGTACTGCCAAAACGAAGAAACGCGCTGAATCTAGAGCTGAATCGGTAACACTGCTCTAGACTGTACTTTTATTTTTACCTAATAGCCCTTCCCCGCTTGGACTGAGAACCGCTGATCTAGATGTTTCAGTGTGTTTTAGATGTTTTTTGAAACAATTTTAGATGTAAATGTTGAAATAAATCTGGCAACACTGCTGAACAAGATGCTGACCTTTTTTTCCAAATGTAAATAAGTTCAGTACGTGATAAATCTGCGTAAATATAATCTTCTGGAGACTTTAATCACTTGAAGCACACAAATGCATTGTTAGGCGTTGATGTTATTAATACATTGATAAACTCATCATTGAGTTGCATGGTGTTTTTTTTTTAGAATTAGAAACCATCAACTAAAACTGTTAACATTCAACATAGTTTTCAACAGCGATGACGATTTAGCGCGTATCGCGCTAGATTCAGCGCGTTTCTTGTTTTGGCAGGGCAAAAAAAGCGCTAAATTAGTGCGTTTGCGCTAAATCGTCATCGCTGTTGAAAACATGTTGGCCATTTCTAGCTATCTTTGATTATTTTTAGTGTCCTTTCGGCTATTTACGGGTGTTTTAAAAATATTTAGTGCTTTTTGGCAGTCAATCTAGCGCGAAAATATTTTTTGAGTTGGCAACACTGGCAAGTTAGTCTGGCTAATGTGTTGCACATACAGGCCGCACCAACGGAGCTAGAGGGGTGAAAAAATGTCTAGAAAAAACTTGTGGCATGCCCACCGTTTCAAACTATGCAGTAATCCCAGTAAATGAATTCAGTATTTTTTTCTATAAAACAACAAAAAATCCTTATTGGATCTCCCAGTATAGATGGTCTGATACCAATTCATGTGAAGTTACTATACATATATAATGAACAGTGTGATTTTCTTGGTTTGCTGTCTGTAACACTGGACTCTCTCACACAGGTGTAAAATATTTGCTGATAAAAGTATCTCCTTCCCACCTTTTGAAACTATAGACTCTTCAACTGAACCAAATTTGATACTAAATATTTTTTCTTTTAAAATAGTTTCATAAAAATTCAAATATATCTGGGAATTTTTTCACGGGTATTCACTAGTTTTCAATAGTTAATAAATAAAAATGTGATTACAAGTGAGTTTCAGCTTAATTAGTTATTATTCAACTAGGTGAAGTACCTGTCTATGTGGGGTAAGAGGTCAAAATTGAATAGATAGATAGATAGATAGATGAATGGAAATCTGACATCACAATAAAGATTCACTGATGGACACAAAGAAAGGGTCCAGTTTAGCATTATACTTACATTGTAAATCAAATCTCTCGCTAAACTCTTAAAAAAGTTTGGGAATTTTCAAAAACTGACTTACTTAAAACATGCCTAGGGTCCTATTAGTACACAGAGAAAATGTTCACCTCACTTATGATCCCTTAAGGAGAAAAAAAGAGTTCAACTCGCTTTTGACCTTTAAAAGAGGGGTAAAAAGTTCCCCTTTGATTTTGATCCCTAAAAGAGAAAAAAAAGGTTTATGCTCGATTTTGAGAGTAAAATATTCCCCTTGATTTAGACCCTTGAAAGTAAAAAAAAATTACCCCTTGCTTTTGACCCCTAAAATTGGTCAAAAAAATTTTCCCTCGCTTTTGACCCCTAAAAGGGAAAAAAAGTTCCCCCTTGCTTTTGACCCCTATAATAACACCTTGTAGTCAGAGGTATTGAATTGAAGTACCCCTAAAAAAAACCAGCCATGATCTCTTATTTTGGCCTTCCTCGGGAACTAGCTGAAAATCTGCTCTACATGCAGGATTTTCAGTTGAATTGAATTGAAGATAATTCAAGGATGAGGAAGATAAAACTGAGGTCATAACGATAAAACTGAGGTCATA
>VCCN01004356.1:3660320-3673568 GCA_006491835.1 Architeuthis dux
AATTGGGGGCCTCGGTAGGCGTTTTCAAATATCTCTCCTGCTCCCTCTTCAGCTGGTTGGTATATTGTTGGTTTTTCACTGAAGCTAAAAACCCAAAGTGTTTCATTTTCCAATAATATTCAAGATAGAAAATGAAAAAAAAAAATGTTCTGATATAAGGGAAGTAACTCTTTAAAACTTCTTAAGTTACCTCCCATGGACCCCTCATATTTTTTTTTTCTTTCTTATCAACAAATTAATGCAATCCAGCTGGACCCGTGGAAATTAAACGTGTGTTGACAACTAAGATTATCCATTATCTCATGCCTCTGCTCTTCTCTCTTATGACTATATTTTCATTTTTTTCCATTATCCCTTCCAATCTCCATGATTTTATTTAAATCTTATACAAACATGGATTATTCAAATAGTTCTTCTTGTTGTTGGTGTTGTTAACACGACGTTTCGGCCGATCCATTCTTCGGCCTTCTTCAGGGGTAATATCCGAGTGTGATGAGGTAAACAGAAGTTGTTTTTTAAATTTCAAATATAACGTAGGACCTGTGAGTTTCTTTGTCCTTGTCTTGTTGGGCCTGGGTCTGTTGAGCAGCGGAAGCCACATCGGGTTGAACTCCTCACTGGCTAATCATTTCGTAGACATGTTGATATGAGCTGCCTCTTTGATTTTTCTCTGCTTCCAACAGCGTTCTCTGTCAATAATCTGGACTTCCTCCCAGAGAGGAAAGTGTTCACCTTTCTCTCTCCAGACGTGTTCAGCCATTGCAGGTTTTTCAATCTCACCCTTATTATGGCTTTTTGTGTTCTTCTAGTCTGACTTTGTGAGGACAGCATGTTTCTCCCGTATAGATTATTCCACATTTACAGGGGATGACGTAAACACAGTTGTTCACCAGTTTTGGGTCACAAAACGGGCCCACATTGCTTAGCAGACCCCGGAGTGTGTGTGTTCGTTTGAACACAACTCTGATACTGTAATTGTTGCAGACTTTTTGTATCCCTATTCCCTTTGGGTAGGGTATGTGTATCGTGGGAGGAGGGGGCGTTTGAAACTTAGTAGTAGTGTTATCGGGTCTCCCCTTGCTGGCCACAGTATGGGGCGGGTATCCATTCATTTCGAGTGCCTGCCTGAGGCTACTAATGGTCGCTGCTTGGACTCTGGTCTCAGCTTTTCATCAATTAAGTCCATTCCTTGCTGACGTTTTAAAACCTCTACCTCTTAGGGTCAATTTAAGGTCAGGTTAATTGTTGGTGGATTCAGGTCAATTTTGGCATTTTCAAATCTACACAGACGGCTGCCCCCTACAAGGTGCAAATTTATGTACAAGTGTGACTTGACCCCAGGATTTACGTAGAATAGGTGGCGATGACCTCTGGTAACACATAAAGGTGAACTTAGGGTCAGATCAATTTTGGCATTTTCAAATCTAACGGAGACGGCTGCACCATATGGGATGCAAATTTGTGTACATGGGTAACTTGACCCCATGATGAACATAGGATAAGTGGCACTGAACTGTGGTGACCTCTAACGGTCAATTCAAGGTCAAGTCAATTTGGACATTTTCAAATCTAACGGATTCAAAAGTCACGTTAATAAAGATACATAAATAAATAAAAGAAGTAATAAGATTTGTTTCATTCTAATTTATTCATTTAATTATAAAAAATCATTTCTTAAAAGGAACAAATTATTATTATTAATTATTAATCACCGCTACCAAAGGTTTAGTTAATCACCGCAAGGTTTAGGTTATTCATGTGTTAACACATTTATATCTATCTATCTATCTATCTATCTATCTATCTATCCGGACTTCGCCCAGCCCTAACCATTCATAGTAGAAACTTGAAATTTTGCACACACACTCCCCTCAATGAGTAGGTAAATGTTTTTTTTTGTTTTTTGAAAATACCCCTCCAAAATAGTATTTTAGAGGGAGGTTCAATTTTCAATGTAAGATTATGCTAAATTGGTCACTAGGTTGCGCCCGCTTGTTTTTGTTTTTTTAATTCGGACATTTTTAGTGATCACAGCCCAACTTTTTAATTGATCACCCCCAACACAGCATATATGGGTGGTGGTGATTCATAATTTCCCTTGGAATGCTAGTTTTTGTTGTTGTTATCATGATCATCTGTTGCTGTTTGTGATATTTTTTGTATGCTTTATATATAAATATTTTCTTAAATAACAAAAGCTAAATATTTTGAACCTACTTTGCAAAATTTGATCCTTACCTGTTAATTTACTGAATTCAACTTGTTGCCACATTTATACTTTAGTTTTTCCTCATATACCCAAGCTCCAAAGGATGGTATATCAATCAGTGTTGCCAGCTAGTTTGACTGCCAAAAAGCGCTAAACCTTTTTTAAATAGCCAAACATGGCCAAAAACCACCAAAAAGATGCTAGAAAATGGTCAAAAACGGCCAAAGTATTTTAGGCAGAAACACGCTAATTTAGCTGTTTTTGCACTGCCAAAAAAAGAAACATGCTAGATCTAGCGCGAAACGGGCTAAATTGGCAACACTGATACTAATGCCATCAAAGTATACTAAAATGATTTACGTGAAAAATTGCTGTTTTATTTTTTTAAAAGAATTTTAATATAATTGTGTATATTTTGTTCACTAAATTGTATTGAAGGCCAGTCTATTTATTTTAGAACACACTAGCAGGGAATCACGTTGCTCGAAAAAAAAAACCCAACCCTTTTTGCACACTCAGGGAACATCTTCCTGTATAGTCCTGGTGTCGTAATAGAGCCCCGTAGGAACTTTTGAGTTGACTAATGAAACCAATTGGACATGCTAGAGGGACCTTCAGTAGACATTTCAGATCAGTTGCAAAAGAATTTTAGCACCATTTTTCGTAATGTGGTGCTCTAGTCAGAAATAAAATCCTTTTCATCAAATATCGACATATTATATATCGTTGGAAAGGAAATGTCATGTTGAGTAAAGTTTATCAAAAAACCATATGCCTCAGAGCAAGTTAGTTCGAGCTATCTACAATCAAACCGTGTTTTAAAATGAAACACCTGTGTGGACTGATAGCTATAACATAGGGGAGGTTATTGTTGACAGAGCCACTCCAGAATTTAATTAGTCCTCCTGTAGCTTATTGCCTACCCTTCCACAGAATGTCATCGAAATTTATTGAGAACTTTCGGAGATATCGTGTAGACAGACAGAGAACCTTTGGAGTTACTGTGTTGAGTGGACAGTCAACTAGGACGTAGGGAGGTAATTGTGGATCCACTACAAAATCTCTTGACTTCTTTCATAGCTAATTGCCCACCCTTCCACAAAATTTAATTGAGAACTTCTGTATATATTGTGTGTACAGACTGAGAAATTTTGAAGATATTGTGTGGTATGGACAGATAGCTACAATGTAGGGAAAGTAATTGTGCATGGATCCACTCAAAAATCGATTACTCCTTTCCTAATCTATTACCCAGTTTCCCACAAAAATTCATTGAAATTTATTGAGAACCTTTGGAGATATAGTGTGGACAGAGAACTTTTGGAGATATCGTGTAGACAGACAGACGGAAAGAACAGTATCAAAATTTCAGATCAGAGCGTTTTATTTAGTCCTGGCTATTCTGTATCTCCAAAAGTTCCTTAATGAATTTCAATGAAATTTTGTGCAATAAGCTACGAAATTTAAATTTGGTGGAATAAATTTGTCAAATGTATTGCAATAAGCTGCTTTATTGAATGTTTTTGTATATACCATTATTTTGCCCAATCTTTGCAGTTACTAGTACTAGTGCAGTGCCCATTCCAAAGGTGCATGTTTGGTAGGGGCCGGACTTTATGGTGTGTGAAGTAGCCTGCCAGACTGAATTGAATTTTTAAAAAGACGTCGGTTGCGATGGAGATGATTTATAGAAACTATGAAGAATTAGCATTCCGAGGGAAATTATGAATCACTGCCACCCATATATGCTGTCTTGGGGGTGATCAATTAAAAAGTTGGGAAAAGGTGTGATCAATGAATAAGTTACTTCTCTCGCCCTTTGTTGGGCACTAAAAAGTCCAACTTAAAAAACAAAAACAAGCATGGGCACAAACTAAGGGACCAATTTAGCATAAACTTACATTGAAGATTGAACCCCCTTCACTTTAAAAAAAACACAAAAAATGTCCTTACTCATTGAGGGGAGTGTGTGTGCAAAATTTCAAGTTTCTCCTATGAACGGTTAGGGCTGTGCGAAGTCCGGGTACATAGATACATATAAATGTCAGAACACACAAATAGCCTAAACCCAGCAATAAACTAGTGTTATGGGTAGTGGTGATTAAATATCTGTAATCTTTAATTTAAAAAAAAAATTTAATTTCTCGAGAACTGCTGATCCAAACAACTTCAAACTCAACACTGCACTGCTTTGACTTGTATGCTAACTAATATATCAACTCCGTACAATGGCCACTTGTAACTCATGGTGTCAACCCCCTCCACAGAACTTGCTCTCTTCCCAGGATATCTAGAATGTTGGTGATCTTTTTGTACTAATACTATTCTTCATGGTTCTCCCATGTTATTGAATGTGATGGACTTAGCCTACATTTACTAACAATTATATTCATCTTTAGTTTTCAATTTTTCAGTTCTGACTTTGTGAAATAATATGAAGAAAATAAGTATGGGTACCATGAAAATGTTTTTATTCAGTATCTTAAAAAAAACTATACAATAAAACTAAAAAGCACTCAGAGAGCGCACACCTTTGCCAACGTCATCGTCAGGGGAAGTAATTGTGCATTGATCCGCCCCAAAATACAATCACTTCTTTCGTAACCCATTCCCCACACTTTCACAAAATTTCAATGGAATTCATTGAGAACTTCTTGTGATATCGTGTAGACAGACATTAATTTTTGGCGATATTATGTGGTGTGGACATATAACTACGACGTAGGGGAGGTAATCGAGCATGGATCAGCCCCAAAATGTAATCACTTCTTTCATACCCTATTGTCCATCCTCCCACAAAATCTCATTGGAGACCCATTGAGAACTTTTGGAGATATCGCGTGGACAGTCATTAATGTATGAAAAAAGAAACGGAAAAATATCCCTCAATCAAAAAGAATTCCTGGATCCGCCCCCAAATTTAACCAACCTTTCCCTACCCCATTTCCCACACTTTCACAAATTTTCATTGAGTACTTTCGGAGATATCGTGTAGACAGACAGATCTTTCATTAGAAAACAGAATTACCAAGAAACTATATGAAAAGTTTTTAGGCAGTCATCTTGGTGCCCCCCCCTCTGATAGTGTCACCAGGGGTGGGCGGCCCATCCGCCCCCACCTTGGTACGCCATTGTAGGTAGCATTGACCTCTGGTGACCTCTACTTTGAGAAGCTCTGTGTTACAATAATTTACTACATGACCTTTCAGTATTGATTAGTTTTTTCCCCAGGCAACGCCGGGTACTCCAGCTAGGCTACGTATATAATACGCCATGTGTTTGTCTATATTTTTTGTCTGTAACACTTCTCAAGGAAGATAACTGTTAAATGA
This sequence comes from Architeuthis dux, assembly GCA_006491835.1. Lineage (NCBI taxonomy): Eukaryota > Metazoa > Mollusca > Cephalopoda > Oegopsida > Architeuthidae > Architeuthis > Architeuthis dux. The sequence goes on from VCCN01004356.1 coordinate 3,665,862, forward strand.
TAATTATAGAGTAGTCTCCCTTATTTTTTCGCTAATGCGTAAAAAATCCGGGTTGAAACAAAAAAATGCAGAGCAACATTATGTTTTTTGTTATTTTTTAATTGCAAAATTATTTAAATATTGCCATTATTTTTGACAGTATAGGTGAAATAGTGTTTTAATATTACATACGTAATTTAAAAAATTAGTAAAAGAGTGCCCTTACATTGGCTACGGCTTCAGCGCTCCCTGCCCGGGCTTCGCATACCACACGTTTATTTGTCTCGGCTACTTTTCGAAGTTTGCCATATGTGAAATTGACTAAAAGGGGACAAAGCACCCGAAGTGGCATCACTAACTTCACAAGCTATACATACGTCTGGTCTATACAAATATTTACGTAACGGTTGTTTATGTAAAGTGTTCATATTTCCGTTTACACCGCCTGTAACACAAAATCAAACAAAATCAAGGTGTCTAAAACATGGCAGCAGTCAGTGGAATCGTTCGTGTCAGGCCAATTTCAAAAGCGATTTGGCCTATTTTCCAGGTAAATAATTTTTATTTTGAAGGTTAGGTTGGGAAGCAGAATAAGTAGTGAAGAATTTATGTGACTTTGTCGATTTAATTTGTTATTTAAAACGTTCTATTTTATTTATAAAACAAATCCTCTTCATTCATCTGGCGATCTCGTAGTTTAACGTACCAAATTATCACGGTTGAGGGCACCCGACGGTCAATTATGTTGAGAATGTATCTAACGAAAAAAAACAAACTTTTCAGGCTCCATTTTCCGGCAGTATTAACATTTAAAAAAAAATAAATTCTTTGTTATTTTTATTTATACAATTTCGAAAAAAAGATTTTTAATTTAAAAACAAAAACAAAACATACCAGCTTTAAAAAATAAGGCAAAAATTCAGTGTGCCTCACGACTACCACAATTTGAGAAATTTAATATAAAAAATCTGTCAAAATTGAGGGTTTTTACTCTAGTGTAGATACCGATTTTTATGCTATAAAAAGTAGGGGTCCCATTATATTCGAGACCACGTTGTACTCGAGTAAATACGGTAAGATAAAAATAAACACACCTGGAATGCTTACTTTTATTTTACCTCTAGATTTTTAATACTTTGTTTTTATTATCTGCTTTGTTTGATATAAACTAATCGTCAAGTTCCCTTTTACAGCAATCGTAATGATTTTGGACGTTAAACTAAGAGATGGGATCTTAAAACAAATCTTTTTAGGAAAAAAAGGGTTTTTCAAGACTTCCGAAGTTGTTGGAAAAAAAGCAAAAGAAAATAATGTTTGTTTACTGTTTTCTATATTTTCCTAAACAAATTAGTTATGACTGCCAAAGTTGTTATATAATATAAGTAATAACAACTTTGGCAGTCATAACTAATTTGTTTAGGAAAATATAGAAAACAGTAAACAAACACTATTTTCTTTTGCTTTTTAAAATTTGTTTTCAACAATATTGGCAGTTTTGAAAAACCTTTTTACTAAAAAAAAAATTGTTTTAATTTGTACATGAATTTATACTTTAATTCTATATTTTTCCCGAACATCTAGATTATTATTTTTCTAGAAATAGAATTAATACTTCTAGAAAAACCGACGTAATGGTCAATTTTTTTTATTTAAAAATCTAAAGAAATTCTTTTTTTTTTTCTTTTTTTACCAAAACACTTTCTCTTATTCAGAAAGAATGGAAAAATAATTAATTGTAGTGACCTGCAACTTGCATCCATCCACTGTATACAATTTCCAGCTCAGTACGGACTAAACTTATAAATGTAAAACAATGAGGCAAAAAAAACAATATTCATTCCATGACGCAGAATGTTTGGCAAATTGGCAAATTATTCTAAATATGAATAGGCTTAGATTTAGTGATAAACAAGGAAGTATTATAGAATTTAAAACATTTCTAGTTCAGGAGAAATTAAAAAAAAAAACCACATTAATTCCTAGGTTTAGAGAGGAAATATTTTGAACATAACAGTAACAAATAAAAACAGACTTAAAAAAATACTGAATTGAAAACTAAACAATTGTGACCGTGACTGTAGTAATTAATAGATTAAACATAGCAGTAACAAATAAAAATATTCGATCAAAACTAGATCTTTTAAAAGCTATTGTTTAAATAGCTTTTAAACTATTTAGTTGTGATCGAATATTTTTATTTGTTACTGTTATGTTCAATCTATTAATTACTACAATCACGGTCACAATTGTTTAGTTTCAATTCAGTATTTAAAAAATCTGTTCCGTTTTTAAATTTACAGAATTACAACATTTTTTTCAAACCTGATTGAAGGAGAATCAGTATTTATTTACATAAAGAGTATCTGAATTAAAGTACTTTTCGTTAAGCTTCGTCACGGAAGCCTAAGAAACAGGTTAAGTTTCATTTGCCTTTTCTTGCTGACTAGCATCTCAATTCGTTGTTAGTTTGGGGTCACATTACAGTAATTTGATCTTGGTGAATCGGAACATCCCAACCCTTTTCCCGAATGATCTGTCTTCTTGTATATCTTTTTAGTTGTGTTCCAGATCAGTCAAGTTGCCAGATTTTTGCAGCTTTGCACGAAGACGAAGCTAATGCTGTCAAAAGTTTGAAATAAGAAAAGAATTAGTAATATAAAACATGGCACTTTGGTTTTTCGTTAGTCGCCACCAGACCAAGATTTTTATAACCAGTGGGAATTGATATATTGAGTTTAGTAGCTGGAAGACTATCGCTACGGGCGGTTTTCAGCTAGATATCTGCTTTATACGGTTAAACGAAAAGATAAATATTTGGTTTAGCTAACGTAACGGACACTAAGTAACGGTCCAGTTTAACATTATAAATTACATTGTAAATCGAAGTCCTACTTGAACAGTTTGAGAATCTTCAAAAACTAATAGACTAAAAACATATATCGGGGGGGGGGGGGCATTAGTAACCACAGAATTTTGTTGTTATAGTTCTAGCCGTCCTTGAGTTATGCGATGACAGACAAACTGACATTTGGTGAATTATAGTAAAATTTAATTGCAATATGAGTCCAGATACAATCGTGCCTCTTGCTTTAAAAAATGACAACCTTCCTTTACTCAAGTTTGATCTGCTGACACAACCACTGACCTGGCAAAGGCATGGTAATCATATTTGAATTACAACTATTCTGAACAGACATCCTTATAGACATGACAAACGCTTGTTTCCCTGACAACTGCTAAATCGAACCTGCTAACCTGAGGTACATGTGTCTCCCAGCTCGTGGGGATCTCACTGAAAAGGAAGATGAAGTAAAAGGAACAAGGACGAAGACAAATGTGATGTTTAACTGATCACGCTTGGAGAAGAAACTGCTAGTCTCTTCACTCCGCGTGTTCATCTTTATTTCCGTCATTTGCCCAGCGCATGGCCGGGAACTCACTTCCGTCATTATGGGTTGCGGCAAGGGTGGTAACTCGAGGTATTTACTCCCTTGCGTCGTCTAGGCCGACATCACAGTACACAATGTAAGGGTCCATTTTAGTAATATACTTACATTTTAAATCCAACCCCACTCTAAAAACTTGGAAAGTTTTGGAATTTTCAAAAAACTAATATTTAAAACATGCTCCAGGGTCCCATTAGTAACCATATAAAATTTGGTCACCATAGCTCTAGCCGTCCTTAAGTTATGTGATGACAGCCAGATGGACAAAAAAGGCACTTGGTTAATTATAGTAAGATTTTGTTAGTACCACCCATGGTTAGGGTTTTCATTTTCGTGGTGATAACTGTAATGTTTATATATGTATATATTAATCTTTATGCTTAATATAAATAAACACGCCGAAGCAAGCTACTCAACAGACCCCATTCCGTTTCCGGTCCCGGAAATGAGGGCCAAGAAGTCAGAGCTGGTAAGGGTCTCTTAGACCACAGGTGTTCTTCCTGAAAGCAAGTGTCTTTATTCGCTGCTATTCTTCTTCTAAACACAGCTAAATACAGTTCTAACCAAATGTGTTCGAACCAACACAGCTAAAACGGAAAGTAACAATTAAAGATGTAACAGACAACATTATAGGAACTAATTTAAAAAAAAAAAAAAAGAAAAGATTTTTCGGCGAGAAAAAGAAAATACAACTTAATCTTTTTTTTTCTTGTTTTTAAGCTTCTGTACTTCAAAATTATGGACATTAACTTTTGTTGGGTGCTAACAGAAAAGGCTTTTTTTTTTTTCTTGTGTGATGTATAAAAATTAAACATAGCTGTATATATTTATATCAATAGACAAGAATGATATTGTATTGTTTGGTAGGAAATGAAACTGTATTTTTAATTCCTTTTTTTTTTTTTTTAAGTTCCAGCAAGTAAGATGTATTCAAGCAGCACCCAAGGCCCAGGAGCGTCTCAAGAAATTCACCATTTACAGATGGGTAAGTGGATAAATCTTATACCAATGAACCAATTGTTTATCCACTTGTGAACATTAGAAAAATATAAACGCAACAATTGTGTAATTTGTAGTTGTGTTAATCATGGGGGAAAATCATCAAATTAGAAACCATCAACCAAAACTGTCAATATAGGTTTCTTCAGTTTTTAAGTTGGTTAGGTTGGCTGAATATGTATCTGTCATACAGGCTCCACCAATGGAGCTAGAGGGCCAAAAATTTAAACATTTACTCTTTATTTATGTCTAGAAAAAAACCCATTGTTTTAGTAAGTTTACGCTAAATTGATCCCTTACTTTTTGTCCGGCAGCGTTCATGCTTGTTTTTTGAAAATTCAAACTTTTTAGTGATCACTGTCCAACAAAAGGTGAGAGAAGTAACTTATTCATTGACAACCCCTTTTCCCAATTTTTTAATTGATCACCCCCAACACGTCATGCTGCCAAAAGAGGTTGGTCACGTGATGGTTTCTATTGAGTGACTAACCAGACCTGTTTTCCACTTATTTTCTAAAATTTGTAACAAATAATTGAAAATGTGATGTTGATAAAATGCAAGATATTTTGGTTACTTCCCTTTGTTAGCACAAAGTTACTTCCCTTGATTATCCTTTGTGCCTGCCTTTATAAGCAATCCGTTGTGATAATGATTGGTAGGGGCTAGTAGTTACGATTTTACTATTTTTGCTCCCACGTTCAAAACTCCAAAAGATAACTTAAAGACATTTCTGCTGTGAGAAAGTCAATATGTTTATTTTCATAAACAGAAAACAGAAAAATGATACATTGCTTCATTCTCGAGATATAACAGAAATTATTGTTCAAGGTAACTGTATACAATTTGTTACTAATGCACGTTGTTACTAATAAAACTAGTGAATTCCTTAGACTACTTAGGGCTATTTACAATTTCACTATTTTTGCCACCCATTAAGAAACTTTGCAAAATAACTTAAAAACAATTTCTTCTATTAAAAGTTTATAATGTTTATCATAAACATTGAAACAAAAAGATTCTCTCATTCACAGAGTTGGCATAAAGAGTCTTCCCCATCTGTACAGCCATATTGCACCCATTTCTGCCGTGGGGCAGAGTTTGGCCAGTTTTCATTGCATACAAGACACCAACAATATTTTGTATGCTCTCTTTGTCACATTTCCAGCAGATTTCTGAAACTGTTAGGTTTTACTTTTTTTGTAGGGTCTCTTGTAATTCCATTTTCTCAGGTGTCAGTATAGCTGTGTTGCGTTTTTTGTTGCGTCTTTCTTGGACTAGCTTTTCTAAACGGTCACAATGCCTCAGGTTTTGATTATGCCTGTTGCTTTTTGTCCAGTCATATTTTATGATAGGCAAGGTATAACAACTAGACCCGACTATTTTATTTCCCAATGTAATTTAGGCCATGCAATCGAAATCTAGGAAAACAAAGTCTACACACAAATCAAGCACAAAGACAGCTGTTTCAGATAACCGAGCAAGTTTTATTGAGCTGTGATTTCTACTAGGTCTATAAAAGTTTTCCGTAGAGTCCAGATTACTTAAGATGTCCAAAATCGTTTTTTTTCTTTTTTTTTTTTTTCTTTTGTTTAGTTTTGGAGTGCGTTATCTGACGTGGCTCTCATCCTCTCGCAATATGGTGGATGTTGACGCCTGCCCATAATGAGAATCTGAGCACCATCTGTCAACACTTATTGAAATTAATGACAGTATATCAACTAGCCCCTGTATACAACTAGCCCCGATATCCATATTTCCAGACCTAAACCTATTAAACCAATGCTGAACAGCTTACACTGTAGTAGTGTTCACTCCAAATTTTGGTACACATACAACAGTGGGGTCCAAAGAATTAAGACAAAAAGTTATATCCCTTGAATACATGGACATAGATGAAAATAATCCCTTATTTAAAAATTGTTTTCGATCGCACAAGACAAGGTTAGAAAACAACTTAAATAAAAGGAAATTTATTTGCAATGAGCTATATGAAGTTTTTAAAAAATTCTTTTTACTTAGTACACACTTTAATCTTTCTCTTTTTGTTGTTTTCTAACCTTGTCTTGTGTGATCAAAAACGATTTTAAAGTAAGGGATTATTTTCGCCTATGTCCATGTATTCAAGGGAAATAACCCTTTGTCTTAAATCTTTGGACCGCATTGTTTTATGTGTACCCCAACTTTTTTTTTATGTTATCAGCAACTTGAGCTATGTCCTATTTTTAAATTGTTCTTGAAAATTATAACTTCTTTGGTAGACCACATTGCTGTTAAGGGCTGTAAAAACCTCTAATAATAAAGACTTATAATTATAACTCTATTTACATTGAATCTGTAAAAAATGCAATTACATTAGTAAATCTTTCACTTTAGCATTATTTTCTGATGTAAAAAAAAACATTTCATGTGTGACAACTTAATAACTTAGTCAATTGGATACCAGTGAATGGAGCTGAATAAAAAGTTTTCATCATGGTCATTTACTATTAGTAATATTGGAAAAGATATGAACCCAAACGTCTTTGCTGTCTGTCCCACCACCAGCCATCTTGATTTGATATCATAGTTGACCAACATTAATAAGACAAAGAGTAATAGTTGCACATTTTATTTAAATTTCAGAAGGGAAACTGTCTTCTCTCTAAATAATATAAGACTTCATATACCAATGTAGTATCTGAATATGTATATAAGAGAAGAAGCTCACTCTGCAAAATTTCATGATGCATTAGTATTTACAGTACATTGAATCTGCAAAAAATGTAATTACATTAGTCAATCTTTCATTTATTATTCAGCCTTATTCTCTATGATGTAAAAATAAAAAAGATGTTTCATGAGTAACAACCTAATACTTGAAAGCTTGTTTTAAAAAATTATCCCTTGTTTTGAAATTGTCTGCTTGCCATGTAGTTTGAAAAGTGATTTAAAGTCTTTTTTAAAATTTTCTTTTCAGGATCCTGACAAGCTTGGTGATAAACCCCATATGTCAACTTATGATGTTGATTTGAACTCGTAAGTATTTTTAATAGAGCTGACCCATAGTGGAGGCTCTTTTATGACTAGAGCAATGTTTTCTTTACTGACCTATGAAATCATGTCCATCGTGAGATTTGACAATAATCCAAGGGAGACTACTCTTGTCATGGCGCTCTGCAGAGAATGCAAATATTCTCGCTATCATTAAACCGATCATTTGCTTTATTTAGCGTAATTAACGTTATTCATCTGTGCATAGTTACAATGTTTTAGGGCCTTAACAATGAGCGCATCGTGCCACCT
>VCCN01004356.1:3808722-3819343 GCA_006491835.1 Architeuthis dux
CTTTAGCAAGTTTCGGCACTCAGTCTGTATGTTGTGCATTGACAACCAAGGGAAAGAATAATTGCCAGTGGTCAGGAATTATTACAAGAGTTACTGTCAAAATAGGATTATTACACATGTGACGTAAATGCATTGTAAATAATTTTACTATATAAATGCGTAGAAAATCAAGAAGAAACGGACTATCAGTGGTCAGGAATTAATGCAAGCGTTACTGTCAGAATAGTATTATTATACATACGACGTAAATGCATAGCTAGTGATTTACTATAGAAATGCATTTCTAAAGATTTTACTATATAAACTCATTCATTGTAAAGTTATACAAAACCTTTTTTCTACCAGGTGACGAAGGCAAGACATATGAATGCGTGAAAGAAGCTTTATTCTTTTTAAATGTCGTTTTGTTGAACCGCCTACTTCGTGATGATTAAGGGAAGAAAGGACATTGAAAAGCTGTAAAGATTTGTCGCAGACGAGAACTTAGTAATGCCTGCTGTGGGTTTGATAATGAGGATATCTTACCACCTGCTATGAAACATAATGGCCAATATACGGTGTCACACGGCATAAACTTTCCATATTGCCATTGTTACGCAAAATCCCAGATGCTGTCTGACAAAAACACTACCAATAAATAAACAAATGAAAATAACATCGTATTGTCACGATTTGAGGTGAACAGTTTTCAGCCACATTTTTTATTGCAAAAAAACCTTTTCTGAGATTCTGGGATTTGGTATTTGTTATTGTTCAGTGAAAATTCATTTTCGGTCTATCATTTCGAACTTAGTTAATTACATTGCAAAGTTTCATCAGGTGTACTTTCGGCTTTTGGTCAAGTGGAAAGTATTAAACTGTATTTTTGGAGAAAAAAAATCATCGTCTTTGAAAGAAGTTAGGAAATTCCTACGCCAAACGTATTTTTGTTACCAACGAGTTGAGTCCGAAAGGTATCCGGCCATTTTGAATATCCTGGGAACCGGTTGCGCGGCCTTGATGTAACTTGGCAAACAACCAGGAAGGACCTTGCTGCAAATGCGTTAATAGACACTCTCCTGTGGGGTTACTCGGTCGGTAGTGAGAACGTATGCAGTGTGTCAACGTCGCATTCGCAATGGCCGGGCGAGTCATTCTTTACATCTCGTGCTGTTCTTTGGCAAAACATCGCATCACCCAAGTCTGTCCAGATGTGGCTCCTTGCTACTTCTAGTTTTGCCTAAAGAGATTTAAAACCGTGGGCGAGATTAAGGAGAACGCGACGAGGCAGTTGATAGCGATCCCGAAGGAGGACTCTACATACTGTTTTGAAGTGTAATGGACGATGGGATAAGTGTGTGAGGTCCCAAGGGGGGAGTACCCTGAAGAGAACTAAGGCCTAAGGGTAGGCTATCTTTTTCGTTAATATTGAATGGCTATAATAGATACCTTTGAACAACAAAACCTTCGAGTAAAAAGAAGAAAAATACGATATTTTTCTTCTTTTTACTCGAGGGTTTTGTTTTCCTTTAAGATACAACTGATAAAATTCGTTTTAAATTTGCATATAAACAAATGGGGAGCCGTGAGAACTGATAATGGGTCCACTACGACTAACTGATGCTTATCCGGATAAAAGTCTTCGTAGGCGGTTTTGAGAAATGGGAGGGACGCTGAGATGAATATGTGAGGTCCTAAGGGAGTTACTTTGAAGGGGGCTAAAACACCATTGCTCTAAGTAGGATATTCTTTGTTAATATTAAACGGATACTGGTGCTAAGATCAGGTGATTAAAAAAATACAGGTAAAGAAGAATTATTTCTTTTGACTACCTTTCTTTACCTACCTTTGTTGCTTTTCATCACAACATTCAAGGCAGATCTCTCCGACCGTTAAAGTAAATAGCGTGAAATCGGAACAGAGAGGTAGCTTACAACTAAACTTTCACTAGCAACCAATATCTCGGGAATTAGTCTTACATGGACTGCACCGTAACCGATTCGTTCATTGTTTAGATAGGGTTCTTTTTTTATAGTCATTCTGCTAATAATAAGAGTACTGCCTGGCCATGATACTTCCATGGCCAATATATATGCATTGTAAAATGATTTTACTATGGTAATTCATTGTAAATAAAAAAAAGGAATTGTCAGAGGTTTGGAATTAATGCAAATGATGTTTCACACACCATATGGTTTCTTCGAACCAAATAATAGTAGATTTAACGTCTCTGGATTTCTTAGATCAGTGGTTCACAACATTTTCGAGTCATTCCCCACTTTTGTCAATAGGATTTCTAGTATTCCTCCTTCAATTTATTAAGTTGCAACAAAGAATAATTTCAAATAACTTTATTTTACGTATAATTAGACAGCTTCATACTAAGAATTAGTTTACTTTTATAATTGTGCAGCTGCTGTATATTTGTTACTCAAAAAAAGCAAGCGAAAATAATTAGAACACATTTGAAATTCCAATTTATTACAAAAAAAAAGAATTCTGCTATTGTAACGGATATATACATCAATGTCATCTCTGCTCTTGTTTTTTGCTACTAGTTATTTGATTTGTGGGTCTATTAGTGAGAGAGCACATCTTAAATCATTTTCAACTTGGAGCTTATTTCGAGTCTTCGACTTGATAGAAGTGCAGAAAACCCCTATCTCTAGAGCGGATTTTAATTTTTACCTAATAGCATTATTCCCCCCCCCCGTGGACTACCCAAATTACTCCCCACCTCTGAGGGGAATTCCCCCCGGTTGGGAACCACTGTCTTAGATGAACCATTTTAAGTTTAGATTTTTGACTAATTTTTCTTTTATCCTAATTTTATTGCTTAAAAAAAAACGCTCAGGTCGTTTTTACATTCTACAACCGATAAGCAAGTGGCTGTGTTACGGCCAAATCTCGTTGAACACACCAGTTCTCGTACGATCACCGAAGTTAAGCAACGCCAAGCCTGGTCAGTACCTAGATGGGTGACCATCTGGGAATACCAGGTGCCGTAACCGGCTGGGGAGCATGTAGGGAGCCTCCCGTGGCGATTCTCTTAATCCTCCCAAGGGGGAGACCGATCTGTACACTACGCCCAATAACGCACGTCAATGCTCCCCCTCAATCCACGAACCCTCTGGCTGCGAGCGACAAGAAATGAATGAATGAGCAAGTAGCTCGGATCGGAAAATAAAGATGTCGACTCCAACGAGATCTGAATTCGCATCCAGTATCCTTGAGTGCCTACCTGACATAAACAGCGCCTTATTGTATGTTATAATTATAACATTTCTCTTTATTCAATGCGTTACCTTTAAAATAAGTCTCTGGTCAGAGAAACGTTATGCCTGAATACATTTACAATCCCCAAACACTTAATTTTCCCGAAGCCTCGAGAAATATTCATTTTGTTTTTTTTTTACCCTTGTGTTTATCTTTGTTTTTTGTCACGAAATCATTCTTTGTCATTTCAGAAAAGAGACAAAAAAGTAATTTTTCCATCAAAATACACAAATCATTTTCTTTGCAAGACAATATCGTTTTCTCGTTTTCATTTCTAATGTAGCCTGATATGTCATCATAACTGCATAACTTGGATAAGATTTATAGCTTTAAAATGTTTTTCTTCTAAAAGAAAACAAAAATAACGTAATAAAAGCTCTCTGAACAAAAAGCAATAGTCTCCAAGAAAATGTATAATGAGAAAATAGCTTTACCGCGTTTTCTCCTATCGAATTCCATATCTTACATTAAGTTTATAAAGCTCATATTCCCCGTTGTTTATTAATAAATGCGTTGTTGTATAATGGCTTCCTTACATGAATAAACTTTATTTGATATGATATCAATTGGAGCAATGAAAGATAATCTTTTCCTTATGAAATCAAGTAAGCGGATGATTAAATCACAGGTAGGGCAGTGTTGCCAATTTAGCGCGTTTCGCGCTAGATTTAGCGCGTTTATTGTTTTGGCAGTGCAAAAAGTGCTAAATCAGCGCGTTTCCGCCTAAAACATTGTGGCCGTTTTTGGTCATTTTATAGCTATCTTTGACTATTTCTAGCGGCTTTTTGGTGGTTTCTGGCCATTTCTGGCCATTTCTTGCCATTTCTGGTTATTTAAAAAAGTTTAGAGCTTTTTTAGCGCTTTTTGGCTTTTTGGCAATAGTATCTGACTATTTCTAGCGACTTTTTGGGGGCTTCTGGCCATTTCTGGCCATTTCTTGCCATTTCTGGCTATTTAAACAAGTTTAGAGCTTTTTTAGCGCTTTTTGGCTTTTTGGCAATAGTATCTTTGACTATTTCTAACGACTTTTTGGTGGTTTCTTGCCATTTCTGGCCATTTCTTGCCATTTCTGGCCATTTCTTGCCATTTCTGGCTATTTAAAAAAGTTTAGAGCTTTTTTAGCGCTTTTTGGCAGTCAAACTATTAGAGTAGATAGTAACTTAGCATGAATTAGTATTAGACCATTTATACTGGGAGATCCAATGAGGATCGAACCCAGTAAAAACGGCCATCAGTTATAAGACGATTGTCCTGGTATATTTGTTTTTCATATGATCTACTCGTTAATCCCAGCTGAAAAAAGTTCACGGATATATTTGGATTGAGATGTTTTAATAAGAAAACTGGGAATGAATGAATGAATATTTTGAGGATGGTTTTCCACAGCATTTAGACCATAGACGTCGGGGCCAATGTGCGGAGTAAACCTCCAGCCTGAGCAAGTGTAGTTTTAAGGTGAAATGCGACTTGCCCAGGGTCGACCTCACCCTTTAAACCGAGGGTTTGCATCCTATGGGCCACCGGAGTGAGGCGGATAGGAGCAGTGCCCATAGTGCGTAGTTTTAAACAGTGGTCAGGAAGTCATTTTTCAGCAAAATTTTAACCCCCACTCCATTCAGTGGAATAGTCCAGTGTTACGACGACCCACAAACCAAGAAAATCACACTGTTCATTATTACGTTAGATATGTCGTTGTATAATAGCTTTTTTACATGAATATAACTTCTCTCATTTTATATAGAAATATATCTCATATGGCATCAGTTGGGGCGCTGAAAGATAATCTTTCCCTTATGAAACCAAATAGACAGTTGATTAAGTTACATATATTTGTCTACAAATAGATTTTGTTAAAGGCATCAATAAAGACTGATAAAACAGATAATATCAGTATTGGACGCCTTGCAGTCCATCACTACAGAGTGCCATACACTTATAGCCTTTTATCAGACCTAGTTGAGATTAGTATTAAATCGCCTTGTCTTGAAGCAGTGCTTAGCAAGCTACATCTTTGAGTTTAGCAAACTAATCTCGCTGTCCATTACTACTGGAGTGAGTTCGACCCTCACAGAGTGCTCCACACTTATAGCCTTGTGACAGACTAAAGTTAAGCGTATTAAATCGACTTGTCTTCAAACAGTGCTTAGTAAGCTAATCGTAAAAATCTGTAACCTAAGAAATATGAAGAAACGAACGAAAGAATCTGTTCCACAAAACAGTTGTTGTTTGTCTCATTAAAATTTCCGACTTCTATTCTCTTTCTCGTGATTGGTCAGTCTTTGACAGATTGACCAATCAGAGTGTAACAGACGTAATCGTGACAAGCAGATTAATAGTATAGATTGTTGGCATTTTCTTCTTCTGCAAGAGGCCAGAACATATCGGAAATACTCTCCGTATTATTACGTTTCTTCATGCATCTGAATATTCACATTAAGTGGTGGCCGCTAGTGTTGGACACCCAGTGGAAGATCGAATTTATTACACAGTACTTATCGGTCTGCTAGACAAGCTCGCTAGCCATTACCCTACGGACAATCTCACTAAAACTTTTACTTTATATTCAGAAAAGCTGACCAGTCTGATAAATTAATACGTGCGGTCACACACACATTTAGAGATTCAAACATTAATGGGAGTTTATATACATTTATCTACATTTTATCAGTTATCCTTTTTATGTACGCCAGCGTGTCAGTACGCTAGTCTATATTTACCCCGACAGTCCGCCAGCAGTCTATTTCTTGTTTATATATATACGCCAGCCTTCCAGTCCGTCTGTCTACTTTTTTTAACCCTATAAAGTAGACATCTAAGTATCTATATTCTATAGTTTTTTTCGACATTTTACTTTCCATATTCGATATTTTTTCAGATTCAGTAGGGGGAAGCGGGAAGGCGGATCCCATGTCCCCGTGACTAGAGACTTGAGGGTGGGGAGAATCCCAAATCCCTGTCACTGAGACAAATGCCACGAGGACCGGGATAAAGGGGAGGGGAAGGGGTGGAGATCCCAATAGCTCAGCACGAATCCTGAGCATGCTAAGGGTGATCGCCTCCCGACCAGCTGGCCAAGATATCCTGTGCAACTTCTCCCAGGACGATACCATCGAGTATGCCACAAAGTCCCCCGAAGGGCTTTATTTATTTACCTCCCCATGAGGGCAAATTCGACATGAAGTCTTTTTAATGTGGGGGTTCGGCCTGCACGCGAACGTGCAGAGGGGTGGGAATCCCAAGTCCCCGTGACTAGGGACCTGAGGGGGGAGAATCCCAAGTCCCTGTCATTGAGACAAATGCCCCGAGGACAGGGATGGGTCCCAAAAGCTCCTCAGGACGGACCCCGAGTGTGCTGACGGGCTGACCGCCTCTCGACCGGCTAGCCAAGATATCCTGCGCAACTTCTCCCAGGTATCCGAAGATACCCGAGCATGCCACAGGATCCCCGAAGGGCCGTGTTTCTCCGAGCTCCGAAGCCATGGCGGTCTCGAATCGCAGATACTAAACTTTGTCCTTGGCGCGTTATCAGCCGCAGCCAAGATATCCTGCGCAACTTCTCCAAGGACGATACCCGAGCATGCCACAGGACCCCATACGGGCCGTGTTTCTCCGCACTTCGAGGCCATGGCGGTTTCGAAGAACAGATACTACACTTTGATCTTAGCCAAAAGGCCGCCTCCATAGGTGTGGTTAGACACTCAATGTATTTTGGCAGCATGTCGTGTTGGGATGATCAATTAAAGAATTGGAAAAAGGGATGATCAATGAATAAGTTACTTCTCTCGCCTTTTGTTGGTGATCACTAAAAAGGTCCAAATTTTCTAAAAACAACCCTGAATGCTGCCGGACACAAACTAAAGGACCGATTTAGCATGAACTTACATTGCAAATTGAGCCCCCCATTAAAAACCTATTTAGAAAGAAGAATTTTCAAAAGACAAAGTAACAGGTCTTTTCTAGATATAATAAGGAGTAAATGTTGAAATTCTCAGTCTGTTACCTCCATTGGTGTGACCTGTACACGTGATACATACATAGCCAGTCAGACCCACTTAAAAACTGAAGAAACCTATGTTGACTGATTTGGTTAACGGTTTCTAATATTTCATATTACATGTCTATTCATAAAATAGAATGTATACCTTTTTTTCCTTTTGACCTTATTTGTGGGTGGCTCGGTGTCGTTTGTTGCTTGCTCGTCCTATTTATTAGAAAGAGTCTTCAATTTTACTTGTAATTTAAATTCCTTTAAGACAAGATTGTTAAAGCACTGGGTTGTAATCATAGTATTTTAGACTGGCGTACCTTCGAACTGGTTGTATTTATGGTGAGATTGATTGACTTTCACAAGCAATAAGGTATTAGAAACCGTCAACATCAACATACTCAACATCAACATCCGCAACATCTTCAACATCAACATCCTCAATATCAACATCCTCAACATCCTCAATATCAACTTCCTTAACATCCTCAACATCCTCAATATCAACATCCTCAACGTCCTAAACATCAACATCCTAAACATCAACATCAACATGCTCAACATCAACATACTGAACATCGACAGACTCAACATAGGTTTCTTAAGTTTTTAAGTGGGTCTGGTTATTTATGTATGTGTCGCGCATACAGACAGCACCAATGGAGCTAGAGGGCTGAAAATTTAAACATTTACTCCTTATTATGTCTAGAAAAAACATTAACCCAAAATAGGTTTTTAGTGGGGGGGTTCAATTTACAATCTAAGTTCATGCTAAATTGGTCACCAGATTGCGTCCTGCAGTGTTCATGTTTTTTTTAAAAAATTCGGACTTTTATTTAGTTATCAGCGCTCAACAAAAGAAACTTATTCATTGATCACCCCGTTATCAATTGATCACCCCCAACACGGCATGCTGCCAAACGACGTTGTCATGTGACGGTTTCTATTGAGTGGCTAACCAGGCCCGTATTCATAGTATTTTAAACTGGAGCACTGGTTGTATTTATGGTGCTATTGTCTGGTGTTCCTTAGCATTTTGGTGTAGTCCACGTTGGAATTGACTTTGTTTTCCTCCCGTTACAATAACAACAAGAACAATCCTCACCAAATTTAGAGGAGTAAACTCTTCACTGTTTGTCTATTACGTCACGTTAAACCACACCTATATATAAAATTGACATTTCCCTACCGTGATTTGAAATCACGACCATGTGATTGAAAGGATATCTTACCAACTGAGCCAAACTGATAAGTCTTATATACCGACGAATTTATTTATTATATATACAATACAAAAGTTGCAGTAATCATCTTCAGTTGAAATAGAAGTAGGAGTGGAGTTTGACCCTGCAGCAGCTAGGCTTGTCATATTCTTTCTTGAAAGCAATCATACAGGAAACATTGAATAATCCATTTGTATGTATATATGTATGTATTAAAGAAATCCTTCCACTGAAACTGTAACTGATACATATAGTTTCGGTGGAAGGATTGCTTTAATACCTACATACAAATGTTCTTTAATACCTACATACAAATTGATTATTCAATATTTCCTAATTGGTTTCTATCAAGAATGTTACATTCCGAAGTTGCTTTTACTTATAAGTGTCCGTCTTCTTGACTACTTCTTTTCTACTCCCCTTTCTTCCTTACAGCCTGGGCGTTACTTTTTATCCCTGCCATTCCCTGCCACTTCTTAATACTACTAGTTTTCAAACATAAACAAACTCCCTGCCATTCCCAATTTATTTATTTATTATATATACAATACAAAAGTTGCAGTAATCATCTTCAGTCGGAATAAAAGTAGAAGTGGAATTTGACTCTGCTTGTTATTTATAGCGATAACACTGGGTTGGGATTATAGTGGCGTCTCCTAGCACTAACGACATTATGTTAGACTGTCGCGCTGGTGTACCTAAAGAAGTACGTCCGACATTTTATGTACTTTTAGAATATTTTTTCCTTCTTTTAAAATCAAAACCTTCTTACCAATACTAAGTTTTTTTCTCTACGATCGATTTTGTAAAACGTGATATCCTTAAAAGAAAGGTTTAGACTCCAGACGGTTATCAATAGAAATAAAGAAAACTATAGAAAATCGATTGCTACTGAGAAAAGCAAATCTACCCTTAAAATCAATGAAATTTCTCTCGTCCCTATTGTGAAACTAGAAAGCATTCAGCGAGCACTGATCATCGTGGCCCAGTGTTAGAGTGCTTGCCTACCGTTTGGTAGGTCGTGGTTCGATCTATCGCCGTGTCATACCAAAGACTTGAAACATAGTTTCCTCTGTACTTGATACGGGGGATCATTATGAGTGTTCTTTCTTTAACTTGTCGTGTGCTAATAAATGTTTTTTAGTCGTTCGGATGTAAATCTTGTAGGCTTTTTATTTCTTCTTCAAAGTATGGTAAATCTAATTTTATCGAAACAAATGTATATTAAAATGGTTAATGTAGATAAAAATGATTTCTAGTCTATGAGTTGGGATCTAAATATTGGAGGCTTCTTATTTCTTTTTTAAAATTATAGTAAATCTAATTGTATCAAAACAAATCTGTATAAAAATACTTCTAAGTTTGTTGATAACCTTCATGAACTAATATAATGGAATCCAGTTTTTTGTTTTATTTTTTATTTTTTACCAGCATGGTGACCGATTGACGTAGCTCAGTGGTAGAGTGCTCTCCTTTAGTTCGGTAGGCCGTGGTTCAATCCACAACCGAGTCATACCAAAGACTTGAAAAATGGTATTTAATGCTTCTCTGCTATCTCAAGCACAAGGACTATGATTGAGGAACCTCTCCCTGAGGTTAAGCGGTTACGACCAAATCACGTTGGGTACACGTCGTGTCTGGTCAGTATCTACATGGATGACCATTGATGAATACCAGATGCCCTATAAGCAGAACGAAGGTTCGACTGGCCTGGCAAGCCAGAAGTGAGTCTTACTAACAATTGCCTGTGTGTATCTAACCCCGAGGCATTCTCGATGAGGGTAAGAGTATACGCAGAAGTGCATACATACATTCAGAGAGTGTATACCTCTGCCAATGCCATTGACACTAAAAACTTGATAACAAAGGAGAATTGGATAACATATATAATGGTAAATGTGATTAAACAATGCGGAAAAGAAAGATTGAGAAAAGCGTGTTACGTCTCAAACATATTTATTATCATGAAGATAAACATTTATGCATTTCGTCGTTGCGAGAGACTTCACCAAGAAATTTGAACACTGCAGAGAAGTGTGACTATCCATGCGGGTAGTAGAAATGAAATGAACGGTGTTCTTTTATGCTTAGGTGACCTGGTTTATTTGGTGGACATTTCCTTATGGGTCACTGAGCTGGTGTGGTGTGGGTGTTTAGA
>VCCN01004356.1:3941527-3953343 GCA_006491835.1 Architeuthis dux
CTGAGCTAAATTGACAAATGTTGCATATCGACGAAATGTATCTTACTGATACGCACGGGTTTATTTCATTCTAATAAATAAATACATTTATATTAAAACAATAATTTTTAAATTTTTTAAAATTTACTATATATACAATACAAAGTTGCAGTAATCATCTTCAGTAGGAATAGGAGTAGGAGTGGAGTTTGACCCAGCAGCAGCCAGGCTTGTTGTAATTATTTTCTCTTCATCCTTTCTCGTCTTTCTCTTCTGTTTTTTATTAAATTGTTTCTTAATTTCATTTTCTTTTAATATGCTTCTCATCCACCATCAGCGCAATTTCTTTTTAAAGAAATACATTAGCCTATTACAGACACACCAATGTACGTATATATCTTCAGGTAGGCACTCGTCAGAATACATACAGGGTGGGTGAAAAGAATCTCCGTATTGGTAATAACTCAGGGCCGTAGACGCTGGGGGGTCTGGGGGCACGTGCCCACCCAATAATTTAGGACTAGGGTACCTTTGCACTAACTAAACTATAGCCTTCGGTGCCTTTGAATGCTGAACAAGTTTGTATGGGGAAACATTCCAGTTGTGCACTTTGCAAGCCTGTTAGGGTGAGTAAAATCAAATCTATTAGGAGAAAATGGAAATGTGACCCCCCCCCACGCCGCCAATCACAAAATGACGCCTACGGCTCTGTAACTTTATTATTTATTGGTCGATTGTAGTCAAACTAGCTTTACTTTGGATCATACAATGATAGAATTTGCCTGCAGTGTTAAAATTCAACGTTCAAATTCAACGGCAGGCACCAATTTCTGTAAGCGTTTCGGTATGGCCTCGATAGACCTTTGCAGAAAGTCCGGCGGTGTGATGGCCATAACATGTCGAATGCGCTCCTCCAGTTGATCCAGAGTTTGTGGTTTGGTGTGGTACACCTACTCCTTTGACCCAACCCCACAGGGAGAAGTCACGAAAATAGAGCAATATTTACAAAAGTTACATATCATTTCTAAAAGGGAGTATTTTACACTACAACAGAAATGGTAGGAGGTGACATTATAGTAGTACTCACTACTACTATAATGTCACCTTTAGTCTTCATTCAACTATTCAACACTTCCATAAGTCGTTTTTACTTTTATTTGTTTCGATATTTACTTAGATGTGTACAGCACAAGATCAAACGCGTACAGGCCGCACCATTGGAGCTAGAGGATTGAACATTTCAAGATTTACCCATAATTATGCCTAGAAAAAAGTTATTTTTGCCCCCCCCCCCAATAGGTTTTTAGTGGGGGGGGGGGTCAATTTGCAATGTTCACTTAGATTGTGTCCAGCAACATTTACGCTTGTTTTTTTAATTCAGACTTTTTTAGTTGAGAGAAATAACTTATTCATTGATCACCCCTTTTTTTCAATGTTTAATGTTTAATTGATCATCCCCAACACGGCTTTATCTTTTTTTCTTTTCCCTGTGAAGATTTCCATGTCCAGATTTGGCTCCCTGCGACTTCACTTCTGTGTTTTTCAGATTTACAGACCGTGGACGAGATTAAGGAGAATGCAGTCCGTGGACGAGATTAAGGAGAATGCAGACAGGGAGCTGGCGGTGATTCCGAAAGACTTTGCAGACTATTTTGAGCGGTGGAAAGGACGCTGGAAAGGTCTCAAGGAGAGTAATTCAAATGGGAATAAGGAGCTATTACCCTAGGTAGGCTATTTTTTTCGTTAACATTACATGGTTTGATACTTCCCCGACAGACCATATTCGATAAATCTGGATACTGCCAATATCTTGCAGAGACGAAATGCCCTTTATGGTAATTTCGTTTGTTTCTTCCTGGGAAAAAATAGTTATAATTCTATATCACATAATAATCTAAAACAAAAAAAGATAATCAGCTTCAAGAAGTTGATTAAATCAAGTGTTTATTGAAGCCTAAAGAAACAATATCTTAGCAGCAGGCGTTAAAAAAAAATACTTCAGGAAAGAAACCTATCAATAAGATTATGAAAACAGGATTCTTTTTTTTCTCCTTCTATCTACGCGGTCGGCACCATTGGAAAATGAGTTTCGCTTGTGTTAGTCGCTGAGGATTAATACGTCAGTGTCTGCCATGGCTTCCTTTGATGTCACGTGATGAATTGGTTCAAAACCGAATGGATTTCTGGGATATTTAGAGAGTATTTCATTAACCGCCATTTTGTGCATTCAGGTACGTTACGTGTGCATCAACACACATCCTTGCATACACATATGCATTCACAAGCGCAAGGGATACATACACACCCATACAGATACGCTGACACATTTATGTATTCTTTGCGAGATTGGAACCAATAACTAAAAAAACTATTTAAATCGCATATAAAAGTTAATTCAATTTTCATAAACTGTATAACGTTAGAAAGAAGGATTCAGAGTATATTCTGTTATGAAAATTATTTTCGTACAGTGTATAGAAACAGAAATGTTTGCGTTTGAAATATTTGTAGTTGTAAAATTATTCAACTATGACAAATCAATAGGAATAGAATTTGAAAACCTGATACAACTGGATTTGAAAGAATGTACGGGAATTAATAATAATAAGCGAAAGGTCTGGTTAGTCTCTCAATAGAAACCGTAACTTGACCATGGCCGTGTTGGTGGTGATCAATTAAAAATCAATTAAAAAATTGGAAAAAGGGATGATCAATGAATAAGTAACTTCTTTCGACTTTTGTTGAGTGGTGGCCACTAAAGAAAGTTTAAATCTTCAAAAATGAAGCGTGAATTAAGGGACCAATTTAGTATAAACTTACATTGCAAATTGACCCCCACTAAACACCTATTTTGAAGGGAATTTTGAAAAAAACAAAGACTTATTTTAGAAACACATATTTCATATATATAAACAGTTTTGACACCCAACCTGAAGAAACCTTTGTTTGGTTGTAAAGGACCAATTTAGCACTTGTTGGGGGTGATCAATTAAAAAACTGGGAAAAGAGGATGATCAATGAATAAGTTACTTCTCACCCCTTGCAGCCTGACACAAACTAAAGGATCAATTTAGCATAAACTTACATTGTAAATTGACCCCCATAAAACTTCTTTTGTGGAGATTTTCAAAAAACAAAAGAAAATGTTTTTCTAGACATAATAAGGAGTATATGCTTAAATTTTCAGCCCTCTAGCTCCATTTGTGCGGCTGTACTCGTGACACATACATACATAGCCAGCCAGACCAACTTGAAACTGCAGAAGCCTATGTTGACAGTTTTGGTGACAGTTTTGGTGACAGTTTTGGTGACAGTTTTGGCTGACGGTTTCTAGTTTCATAATGTCTTCTATACTTCGATAGGGGGTGCGGATGACCGAGGGGATAACTGCACGGGGAATGGACCCCGGCTTGGACAGTTCGAGTTCACTTCATACTAATGCTCTTGGGAAAGGCATGAAACCATCTCTCCCTCAGCTATAGGTGAAATAGCGCAAGGTACTTGTCGCCTCTAAGTCTAATTCACATATCACAAACGGACCGAGTAAGTAGTAATAGGATATGTGGCGCCCGAGCAGGGACGACTGAAGCCGTAGCCAGCGTAAGGACACTACTTACCTTTTTACTCATTTGATCGATGATTGAAAGTTTTAAGTTTTAAGATTGAAGTTTTAAGTTTTAAGATTGAAGTTTGAAGTTTGAAATTTGTAGATTGGAGTTTTAAGATTGAAGTTTTAAGTTTGAAGATTGAAGTTTGAAGTTTGAAGTTTGAGGTTTGAAGATTGAAGTTTGAAGTTTGAAGTTTGCAGATTGAAGTTTGAAGCTTGAAGTTTTAAGATTGAAGTTTGAAGATTGAAGTTTGAAGATTGAAGTTTGAAGATTGAAGTTTGAAGATTGAAGTTTTCTTGTACAAAATAATTAGGGAATACAGTTTTTCTTTAATGTAATTCTTCCAATTATGAAATCTCAAAAATACAGCTTGATCGGAAATACGATTTCCTTGACCCTTTAACGTTCATCCGATCGGTCCCTCATCTTATGCACTGATCACCCTGAACCATTTGCTTCTGTTTCTGGCCACATTTTGCCAATCCCGTCCGTTGCTTCTTATCATCAGTTGATTCCACCTCATCGAGGGTCTTCCTTTGTTTCTATGCTCTTGGATACCAAACTTCTATTTGAGATTGTCCAACTAATGTCTGACATTTGCATTACAAGGCCAGTCTTAGCCTATCTTAGCTTTGTTGTATACTGGGATAAAAGTACTGAACTTGGAGAAAAAGGAAGGAAGACTTGAAACTTCTTTATAAAAATATGAATACAGATTTTTATTTCATAAGATACATTTTGTCGGCCGGAGAACGTAGAGTGGGAGAGATATAAGGTGTGCCCGAGAGACCGTTCCCAACAGAAGAACCCGGTCTTGTGCCTTCCGGCTCGGCCACTGCTGCTTGTCTCTCTCTGAGTTCTGAGTTTTCTCCGTCTCTCTGTTCTGAGTCCTGTGTCTTCTTTTATCAGGTTTGAACGCCCACGCTTGTGTGTTCAACATCCTGTTTTCGGACACCCACGCATATGCATATTTCCTAAGGTGACCGGGTCACTTCCACTTCCGCACAGGTGTTGGCCTGGAAATGATCTCCCGTGGCAGCATATCATAACAGCTTTTGCAGTCGACTTTCGAGAACGACGTATTTGAATAGCATTGATAGCATTTCTTAGGCATTCATTCGGCTTATGCTCACAGATCGATATATCGAGAACCCTTTTATTCCATCGCTCTTTCAGTGACTGCAAGGCCTTGCTCTTCTTTCTTTGTCAACGACCATGTTTCACTGATGTACAGAATCACGTGTAAGAATATACTATCAAAGATGTGTGTTTGTGTTTTTGGCTTTTCAACCTTTTTTAAAAATCTTTGTTGAAGGCTGTCCATCTAGCCCTTTTTCTTTTTGTAAGTTCTTCTTTTGTGTTGTGATTGCTTGGTCCAAATATACGATGGACGCCAACTCTTCGATCAGAGAGTCTCCGATTTGTATGTTCTGTTGAAGGGAACATCGATCTTTAGTAATTTTGTTTATACGATTTCCTTGATCCTGTATCATTCATCCGATCGGTCCGCCAGCTTGAGCATCGATCATCCTGAGCCGTTTGGTTCTGTTACTGTTTCAATACGTTTCTGAGACACTACTTCAGAAGTTGGATTATTCAACTATAATAAACCATTCTTCGAAACTTCGCTAATTACTTCCGTTGCTTCTTATGATCAGTTGATCTCTTCCTCTTTTTAGTAATTGGATTCATTTATTTTGAAGTCCATCGTCCAGCTTTCTTGTTCGTCTATACGCAAAATTAATTCTGGTCTTTGCCATTCTTTTGTAATTTATACAATAACGTCAGCAAATCTCAGATGCACTAGTTGTTCCCCATTAATATTTGGAACCGTCAAAATTGTTTTTCTTTAAAGTTGATCTGGCTGGCTATGTATGTATCGCGCGTACAGGCCGCACCAATGGAGATAGAGGGCTGAAAATTTAAACATTTACATCATATAATGTCTAGAAAAAATGTTTCTTTTGTTTTTTTTAATTTACCCGCAAAATAAATGTTTAGTGGGGGGGGGGAGCGGTCAATTTACAATGTAAGTATATGCTAAATTGATCCCTTAGTTTGTGTCCGGTATCATACACGCCAGTTTGTTTTTTTTAATATTCGGACTCTTTTAGTGATCAACAAAATGTGAGAGAAGTAACTTATTCATTGATCACCTCTTCTTCCAATTATTTAATTGATCACCCCCAACACTGCATGCTGCCAAAAGACGTTGGTCAGGTGATGGTTTCTATTGAGTGGCTAACCAGACCTGTATTGATTCCTATTTTTAATTACATTTTTCTGAATATCCCTTCAAGACATGCGTTGAATAGTAAGGGAGATATTGTGTCTCGACGCCGCACGCCTTTAGGGATTGATAATGATAGTTCTTAATTAAAATGCGATATATTTGTAATACAGGAGGTATTCATCGTCTTTATGAATCGTATATTGTATGAAATATTGTTATTCAATAATGGCAGCGTTTAAATAATCGAGAAATAAAAGAATTCTTTATTCACTGTATGCATTGCTAACATTGCTAACGTATGAATTTAGCATGTATCGAGGCACCGTTATGCAATAACCAGAATGTTTCCCTTTGGATATTCGCAGCTTGTCTAATAGATATTTGCAATTTTATGTCCGTTTGGCCAGCAGTATTATGTAACGGGGAAACGTCATCACCTACCACCTGTAAAAACGCATCATCATCATCATCATCATCATCATCATCATCATCATCATCATCATCATCATCATCATCATCATCATCATCATCATCATCATCATCATCATCATCATCATCATCATCATCATCATCCGTTATAAGTCCACTGCTGGACAAAGGCCTTTCTCATCTCCTTCCATGACGACCTATCTTGTGCTAACCTCTGCTACGTCTTACTGGTAAACCTTTCTATCTCGTCCCTCCATCTTGTGTCTGGTCTTTTCCTACTACGTTTACTGTCCTATGGGCACCAATCTGTTAGTCTTTTCCCCCCATCTATTGTCATTTCTTCTTTCTAGGTGACCAGCCCATCTCCATTTTTGCTGCTTAATTATTTGTATGAAATCCTTCACTCTGGTCCTCTCTCTGATCCATGTTGATCCTTTTCTATCTCTTAGAGTTATCCCTAGCATTGCACTTTGTCCAGCAGTGGACTTATAACATCTGATGATGATGATATATATATGTATATATAAAATCAAGGAATGGATCAATATATAATAGTAACAACACCTCATCTCAGAAATTCAGACACAAAGAAGGCTGGAGAATACAGCAGTCGAAACGAAAGATTGTTAAACTGATTTAAAAGAAAATCAATAACGACATCAAGTCTCAGAAATCCAGACAACAAAAGACCTAAGGGTACAGCGGCCGAAACGTTTTGAAAAGTTCAGTTCCTTCCTTTGCGAAGCGAACAGTATTCCTTTTGTGGTATAAAGTTTGTAAATCTATCGACTGCGTGCCGAACTAATGAACGGACATTTAGTGTCAGACTTGATAAACGTAATACAAATCCTACGTTAAAACCCCTGCATACTGAACAGTAATATACACCCTGGGAATTACAGTATTCAGACGTAATACAACAGATATAAAGATAGAAGGATAGTGAACTTTAAAACACGAATTGTATACCCATGCTTTAACGGTAGATCTTCATCTGCAGATTAATTAACACAACTGACAACAATACGTTTTTGAGACACTACTTCGGGATTTGCATTATTCACGTATAATAAGTAGGTATGAACAATTCGAAAAATTCAGCGTGAAATCGAAACTGAGAAATTTTAAAATCTGGCAAAAATCAACATATTATTGGATTTTAATAAAATTTTCGATACTCATTTACTAAAGGACGAATATTCAAAAAAATAATTTTCCATTCCTAATTTCGGAGAAAAATATATTTTTTTCATATGATTCCTACTCCACGTTTTATTAATTTAATGATTTGTTTAATTTATATAATGATGCTTTCGTTGATTTTTACACATTTTACAGATATATCCCTGGAGATACTAATTATGTTTACCGTTTTTAGAATAATATTCAGGAACTGCTGGAACAGAACTCTTACTTTAGGATTAAAAAACAGGAAAATTAAGTAAAATAAAAAAAATTTCGGCAGATTTTTAGTTTTATTCAGGCATTTGATCTGTGAAAAAAAAAATTGTTTCACTCAATATTTTAAAAAAAGAAGATTTTTCATCATTTTTATCGATTATTCCGATATTTTTGAAATTTTAAAGATGTATATTTGTTATTCTTTCTATATCGCGGTACGACTGAAACTTATATGAAAATATTATAACAAGGATGAATAATTAAATATAGCAACATGATGAAAAAATATTTACCGGCTGTATTTTTCATATATTTTATTCTGTTTTTTGTTCATGTAAATTGACCGCTATTTCAAATTATGGGAGCTGCTGACGACAACATGCCTTTTTTGCACGGCGCAGCTGTCGTGCATTTTAATCTTGTTTATTTTTTCCACTCAAATATGTACTGTATTGTCTATCATAAATGTTTAAAATCAGGTGTCGCTTACACACTTGAAATCATTTTTCATTTTTGTTCAATTTGTTTATACCTAATAATAAGCTAAACTTCACTAAATCTTTTCAGAATTTAGCCATTAACCGCTGAATTTAAAAACGAATATAGGAACTTGAAATGTACTGACGATCCCTA
This sequence comes from Architeuthis dux, assembly GCA_006491835.1. Taxonomy (NCBI): domain Eukaryota; kingdom Metazoa; phylum Mollusca; class Cephalopoda; order Oegopsida; family Architeuthidae; genus Architeuthis; species Architeuthis dux. Next base: position 3,949,811 of record VCCN01004356.1, read on the forward strand.
CCCGCTAGTCAGATTATTTCCATAATAATCGTGGAAAATCATCGTTATTATTAAAGGAAAGTTAACTTTATATTTTGTTCAATTGTTATTTCTGTAAACTCTTTGTGGAGCATAGAGCCGTAATAACTCTGCTGAGGTTTCAATAGCAAGTAGGTTTTTAGGTTGGGTTGCTAGCTGCACGCAGTGCCGAATTAACTATGTAGCAAGAAAAGCAAATGCTACGTGCCCCGCAATTTCAGGTGCTCCGCGCTAAACTCTTACAAGCTATCATTTCCGATTCCATCATTCTGTACTTGCTCTATTAATATAGTAATGTGCCTAAAACGAAAAGTATATAACGGCTGCATAATACCAGCCATGACTTATGAATGCGAAACCTGGAAATTAACCAAACGAGCTGAAAACCAACTTAGAATAGCACAGAGAGCCATGGAAAGAGCAATGCTAGGGTTAACGCTAAGAGATAGAAAAAGATCAACATGGATCAGAGAAAGGACTAGAGTAACGGATATTATACAACCAATTAAACGACAGAAGTGGAAATGGGCCGGTCACCTAGCGAGAAGAGAAGACAATAGATGGGGGAAAAGACTAACAGACTGGTGCCCATGGGATAGTAAAAGAAGTAGGAAACGGCCAGACACAAGATGGAGGGACGAGATAGAAAAGTTTGCTGGTAAGACTTGGCAGAGATTAGCACAAGATAGGCAGTCATGGAAGGAGATGGGAAAGGCCTTCATCCAGCAGTGGACTTATAACGGCTGATGATGATGATGATGATACTGCCTTGGGGTTTAAGGTTAGCGACAGATTATCACCTTTAATTGGGATTATAATTGTAACACAATTTTTAATGAAAACATAAAAGGTGTGTGGTATCTATATGATACATATACGAAACACAAATACGAAGGTATTTGAAACTGAAGAAACCAAAACAATACTATACAAAAATGTCATTATATGACTGTATAGAAAATGAAAACAATTAATTACTTTTTTGCAAATAAAAAATGTATGAGTTTTAATATTTATGTGTATTTTCTTAATTTGGGGCCCATCTATAACATATGCTAGAGGCCCCCAATAGCTTAATCCATCCGTGGCCGCCCACCCAAACCGTCCGTTTTACTCGGGACATCTACTTTATATTTTAATTCTTGTTAATAAAAATTCTTTCTCTCTTTATCTATTATATTTATTATTTAACGAAAATTATTATGAAAATTGGTTGAACAATACTAGAAAACGTCAATCAAAATTGTCACCAAAACTATCAACATAGGTTTCTTCAGTTTTTAAGTGGCTGGCTATGTATGTATGTGTCGTGCATACAGGCCGCACCAATGGAGCTAGAGGGCTGAAAATGTAAACATTTAATCCTTATGTCTAGAAAAAAATTTCTTTTTGTTTTTTGACCCCCGCACCCCAATAGGTTTTTATGTGTGGGTTCAATTTTCAATGTAAGTTCATGCTAAAGTAGTCCTTCCTTTATGTGCGGCAGCGTTCACGCTTGTTCTTTTTAAAATTCAGACGTTTTTTAATGATCGTTGCCCAACAAAAGGCTAGAGAAGTAACTTATTCATTGATCACCGCTTTTTCCAATGTTTTAATTGATCACCCCCAACACGGCGTGCTGCCAAAAAACGTTGGTCTAGTGACGGTTTCTATTGAGCGTCTAACCAGACCTGTTCTTTTTATTTATTTATATTATTTATCTATTAAATCTATTATTTAACGATAATTATTATGAAAATTGGTTGAAAATTATCATTAATTTCATTCTGAACGTAGAATAAATCCCAAAGCTCCTGGCTTTGGGTGTTGAGACTCAGTTGTTATTTAAATAGAGAAGGGAGTCAAAACTATAAACCCGGGGGAGAAAATATGGAAAAATATGGAAAATCATTAAAACGACGTAACGTGTTTATTTTAATTAATTCGTTTGCGATGGGCGAAAAGCATCAAATTACGAACAGACGTATGAAAAGTATTCATCTTATATAACAATAAAGGCTGTGTTTTTGTACTAAGGAGATTGTATATATGAACAGAAGCTTATATAATTTTGAAGAAATCTATCAATATAGCCCTTACATGCAAGCACGCACGTACACGCCCCCCACACATCACATAACACACACACACACACACACACACACATATCACACACACATCACACACATATCACACACGCGTATATATCATTATCATCAGCATCACTGCAGGCCGAAGACCTTTTCTCATCTCCTTCGATGACGACCGCAATTGCGCTGACCTCTGCCATGTCTTACCGGCAAACCTTTCTATCTCATCACTCCATCTTGTTTCTGGTGTTTTCCTACTGCGTTTATTGTCCCATGGGCACCAATCAGTTAGTCTTTTCCCCCATCTATTGTCATCTATTCTTGCTAGGTGGCCAGCCCATCCCCACTTTTGTTGCTTAATTATTTGTATAATATCCTCCACTCTAGTCCTCCCTTAGATCCATGTTAGATCGTTTTCTATCTCTTAGAGTTAACCCTAGCATTGCTCTTTCCATGGCTCTTTGTTCGATTCTAAGTTGGTTCTCACTTCGTTTTGTTAATTTCCATGTTTCACATCCGAAAGTCATAGCTTGTATTATGTATTCATTATTTTGCTTTCACGGTCTCTCTCTATGTAGCCTAATTATTGCAGTGCTAATTTCTGAATGACTTGTATGTAATTGTTGATTAATTATTTGTATAATATCCTTCACCCTAGTCCTCCCTCTGATCCATGTTGATCTTTTTCTATCTAGAGTTATCTCTAGCATTGCTCTTTCCATGGCTCTCTGTGCGATTCTAAATTGGCTCCCAGTTCGCTTTGTTAATTTCCCTGTTTCGCATCCGTAGCTGGTATTATGCATTCGTTGTATAATTTACGCTTTACGCACATTGGCAAGGTGCTCTTCAATATGTCTCTATTCATACCAAATGCTTTCCAGCCGATCGTTATGCGTCATTTTATTTCGCTTTCATGGTCTTTCTCAAACCTTACCCAACCTAGCTAAACGTATTCGTCAACCACTTCTAGAGTCTCGCCTTCTGTTCTTATGGTCTTTTTGAGTCAACATGTTTGTAATACTTTCGATGCTTCTGCTGTCATGGTAATGTCATCAGCGAGTCTCAAGTGGCTTAAATATTTTCCGGCTATCTTTATCTTGTTGGAATCTTTATGTAATCTAATTATTGCGGTGCCATTTTCGTTCTGAATGACTTGTATGTAATTCACATTAACACCTTGTTGTCCCATTGAGTTGAAGACTGCCGTACGGTCTACCGAGTCAAATGCTTTCTCATAATCTACAGAGGCCATACACAACGTGGTTTATTGTATTATGCAGGGATGCAGAGCTAACTTTTAAAGTGCCACAGCTGACAAAATCGCTCGCTATATCCTATATTCTCACTTTCTATATATATTTTACATAAATGGAGCAGCGAAATTACCCAGTACATGAAATTCGGTGTAATATATATCATCATCATCATCATCAGCCGTTATAAGTC
>VCCN01004356.1:4291729-4302979 GCA_006491835.1 Architeuthis dux
ATTGATAGAAGCGCAGAGACACCAAATTTCCCCAGATCCATGTCTTCAGCAAAACGGTAATTTGGCTCTCAAACTAAGAACCTTGTAACGTGCACAGGAGAGAATCATTTTGAACATCAAATGGTGAGATCAGAAGAGGGCACAGTGTATTAGTAAACTCACATGGCAATGGGAAGGCCGTGTTGCAAGAATGTCAAATAACCGCTGGACATCACGACTCACAACGTGGAACTCCAAAGATCATAAGCGAAATTGTGGCCGGCAACAAATAAGATGGCGTGACGAACTAGACAAGTTCAGAAAGTATTGGCTCCGCGACGCCCGCGATAGAGAGATCTGGCGAATCTTTGGGCAGGTCTATGTTCAACGACGGACGCTAAAAGGCTGATACTGCTGCTGCTGATGATGATTCTTCCATAGATTCCTTTATTTTGGTCTTCTAGTTGTTTTTTTAAATGTTCTTGTGTTTAGATAAATATGGACAGAATTTCCCTTTGGTTTTCATACGGGTATCGTATATACTCGTGTATAGGTCGAGGTGTTATGATATGTGTATCCGGACACCTGGGGTGGAAATGTAAGTGAACACAGTCACCTAAGGAAATAGGTATATTGTCTAAATATTGTCAGTGTTCAAAACAGGAAATGGGAACCGGTGATTGACACCACGTAGGCATTAGAGAGACCTATAAAGCAGAAGACTGCCATCCCTGAGTGCAGACAGAAATCTCGTCACTCAAAGACAGACAGACTGACATCAGCGTAGCCGAAAAGCACAAGACCGCTGTCCCTGTTGGGGACAGACTGGCGGTTCTCCTTATCATCTCTTTCCCACTCTTCACTCTCCGGCCGACAAACATGTATGTTGTGTAATAAAAATATGTCCAGCTATTTTTACAAGCAAGTCTTCGAGTTTCCTTTATAATGAAGTCCAGAACATTCAACGAGTATACAACAGGGGTTTGAAGACCAAATTGTTAAGTCAACAATTGGGGGTTGACCTATACACAAATAATCATTTTGTAAGGTTGAAATTCAAATATAATGGGAAGGACTAGGAGCAACCATTGGCTTTAAAAATGAAATACATTTAATGATTACTGCCAGCAATTAATGAACATATAAAATATATACCAATTATTAATAAAGAGACGTGCAACGCCTTCAATAAATAAGCTCTTCAACTTAAAATTGCGTAGCTTCTCATATAATCTATAATCCAAATATACAAATGATTATGTTCGTTTGATTGTATGTTTTATGTTTGGTTGTCTGAGGTGCCTGCTAGCTGATATCCTACAACTCATAATGAACTGGTCCACATGAGATCGATTGTATAACGAATGATAGAATTAAAGGGTGGGAAAATGAGACATGCCGTTCTCATAGCAAATAGCAAAGTACACCGACCAAAGTCAACAGACAAACTGTGTCTGTCAACGCAACGCAACAATGTCAACTGTTTTACCTTTCCTTTCGACTTCCTTTGATCTAGCCGACACAGGGGAGAAGCAATTGGGAGGGGAAAGGCAGTTTCTGTCCAAAAACTCGCAAAAATGGCCAAATGCAAATACTCTCAGCATACAAAAAAGGAACTCAAAATGGCTGAAAATTGGCCAAACCCAAAAATCCATGGCCAAATGTTTTTTAAAAAGGCCAGATTTGTCAAATTTGGCTATCAAATTTACTTTCTAAGCAAATAAGTTATATTTTTAATAAAATAAGTTTCTTTTTATGACTTTTTAAAAATTTCAAACTTTCAAAAAGCTTTAGATACTTGAATTAATGAAAAGAATTACCTAATATAATCGCTTTTGGCTCCTTATTGCCGATTCATCCATAAAGAACCCCGTCATTTTTTACGGGTATATGCTAGTATAAAATAATATATAATATAATATGAGCTACATGCGGTATTTATCCTTGAAAAACAGGGGTCGACCTATACACAAAGCATATAATAAATTAATGATTTCGTAACTCTAAATCAAGGGTCGATCTATACACCAGATCGACTTATACACGAGTAAATACGGTATTTCTCTTTCTTTTTAAAAAAAAATCTTTTCTTTTTTTAGATTAATGTCATCTTCCATGGCTCGGGTCAAATCCACTACTTGGCTAACACTTTGGTGATTTTCTTGTTTTGTTTCTCGTCTGTAATGAATATGTTTGATCTTCTAGATTGTAATGGACAATTTAGTTTGCGCCTCGAAAACTCAGGCAAGATTGTTTTTTACGTTTTCATATAATTTTTGAATGATCGTTTTTTGATGCCTTTCTTCTTCACCTTCATTCCTTCCCACCACTATTATCATTTACTTCATCATCACCACCAACACCACCACCACCACCACCACCACCATCATCATCATCATCATCATCATCATCATCCTCATCACCAACACTCAATGTTGCCAACTCAAAAAATATTTTCGCGCTTGATTGACTGCTAAAAAGCGCTAAAACAAAGGGCTAAAAAAGCGCTAAAAAGCGCTAAAACGCGCTAAATTTGATAAAATTGACAGAAATGGCCAAAAGCCACTAAAAACGCCAAGAAAATTGCCAATAGCGGCCAAAATGTTTTAGGCGAAAACGCGCTAATTTAGCGCTTTTTGCACTGCCAAAACAAAAAACGCGCTAAATCTAGCACGAAACGCGCTAAATCTAGCACGAAACGCGCTAAATTGGCAACACTGCCACCGCTACCAACAACATCATCCTCATCACCAGCCTTTTAACGTCCGTCGTTTGGACCTCTCGATCACGGGTGTCGCGGTGCCAATATCTTCTGAACTTCTAAATCGTCATGCCATCTTATTTTGCTGGTCACAATTTCGCATATGATCTCTGGGGATCCACGTTGTGAGTCATGATCTCCAGCTGTCGTCTGACATTCTTGCAACATGGCCTGCCCATTGCCATTTGAGTTTTGTAATGGATTCTATGATATCTCTGACTCCTGTCGTGTGATCTCTCCATGTGATGTTAAGCATGATACTCTCCTGTTCACATTGCATGGTTCTTAGTTTGAGAGCCAATCTTTTGGTTAGGTTCCATTCTTCAGAAACGAGAGGAATAAATAACTTAGCAGGCAGTGTCAAGTCTTTGGAAGCAAAACCGGTCGTTCAAACTGCCTAACTGGCACTGGGTCCGACCGAATCGCACTCAGATATCCTTCAACGCGTCTTTGCTATCATTATTCTATAAGCATCTTGTCTGCGTTTATTAGTTTCTATTCTTCGTCTTTTCTATGACGGATATTATAGACGGAACGCTGAATAGTAAGATGAAATAATAGCTTATACATTTTCCGTTTTATTTGTATTGTTCGTCTCGCCTACCTATTTTTCAACGCCTGACGTAACTGAAGTGATCCATTCGCGATATTAAGAGCAGCCGAGTAACTGGCTTGTATCCAATATCGCGAGATAAACATCGGGCAAAAACGTACGCAGATTTTCCCCTCAATTAGATCATGAAGGAGAGAAAAGAGTTTAAATGCCCATGAGGCACATCAGCCGAGACACTAACTCGATTGTTGTCCGTAGCGTTCATCTTGAAAATGAAAAACTAGTCTATTATTACTGTCTGCTTTACCTACTACTCCATTAAGTAAAACCCATACTGTGGAAGTTACACGGTACTTCACTTAGCCTCATGTTCTATCTGCCAAGCAAACAAACATTAAGGAACGATTTCTATCCATAGATTCGCGCAAAGAAAAAGCCCTGCACACATCTCCACGTATAACAAAACGCAATGTGTATCTACTTACTTATCTATTTGTCTTCTGTAACACTATTTACGTCACTACATGATGACGTGGTAAAAATAGAATGTTATGTTCTGATGATGTAGTTAAGATATAGTTTGATGTTAGGTTAATCTTAAATATCTTATTTATTTTTATTAGATTTCTCGATAACCGCTGATACCAAAAACTTTAAACTCGACACTGCAATGCTGGGTGTGATGACTTATGTTAAACTTTTCACACCTGCTTTATCTGGTAGTGTGATGTCCCCCTGGCGACATAAGGGAGCAAACACCTCGAGTTACCTCCCTTGCCACAACCCATAAGACGGAAGTGAGTTCCCGGTCATGCGCCAGGAAAACCGGGGAAAAATAAAGATAATCGCACGAAGTGGAGGGACGGGGAGTCCTCTCTCTGACGGCGATCAGTAAACACCACATCTGTCTTTGTCCTTTGTTCCTTTGCTTCATCTTTCCTTTTCAGTGAGATTCCCACGAGCTGGGAGACACTACAGGTAGCTATCGCTGGAGATCAAGTGACAGCAAGTTTCCTCAATGCTCTAGTACAGGGGTCGGCAACCTTTTTGCCTCTGTGGGCCGGATCACGTATTAGTAAGTGAACAGTGGGCCACATAACTGCCATAAAAAAGCTTAAAGTATTTAATACATCCAGTTATATTTTGCCTCAAATCAATGAATAACGCTAGAATAATGCTAGAAGATCATGTGTGCTTAACGAAGTATGCACATTTGTAATCAAAGAACTCAATTTAGTCACAATCTATTTAAATCAAGTCATCTTTTGAATCTATTGAAAACACACACATAATTTTGTAAACATAAAAATAAGCATAGTATCTTAATATTTGCTTTTGGCAGGTCAACATCCCTTCGCAGACCGGATCTGGCCCGCGAGCCGTAGGCTGCCTATCCCTGCTCTTGCATTCTCTTCAATGTTCTAACAGATTTTAGTAACATACTTGAATGTACTTGAAATAGGCATTTTTTACAGCAGTTAATTGCGTCATTAAGCCAGCTTCAGTGTAGTTGGGCTGGGTTTAAACTAATAAGAAAAATGTTAGTTAAATTTGGTATGACCGATATCAGAATAAAGATTATTAAAAAAAATATTGATATTCTGGGATGTGACCGTCTTTTCACGTAGGCTGTTCCATGTGTTTGTCACTCTTGCCAAGAGGACATCTTTTCTAATACAGGTGGAGGTCCGAGTTTGTAGTTTATGGCTGTGTCCTCTGGTTTTACTGCAGATAGATGAAGTCAGCATTTTTTTATCAGAGCATTTTGAGCAATGAACACCAGTATCCACTCTATGTATGTTGTTCCGGATTCTATAGACCTCTAGTAGGTCAGCACGTTAATGTTGGCTTCAGGATGGATTTCCAATCTGTCAAATCTTTTGCAAGGCTTTTCGGAACTGTTCCAAGTACTCCATTAATGATTGGTACAACCGTCACCTTCATATTTGTATTACTATTGTATGCATGACTCTTTTCATTTTGGCAGACGGTCTTAACAGCTACAGGGCTCGAGATGATATGCATGGGCGCTTAGTATGGAGGAAGTGTTTTGCCCAAGTTTCACACCCTCTTCTCGATCATGCAGGCTTCCAAAGGAAAGAAGAGCTCCAACAGGTTTGGAGATCAACATGGCTTAGGTAGTTTGATAAGAGGGTAGGAAGGGAAAGAGGAGAAAAGAAAGGTAGTTTGATAAGCACGTAGGAAGGGAGAGGAAATAAAGTTTGGTAGTTGATAAGAGGGTAGGAAGTAAGAGGAGCTGATGGGTGCTACTGATCATATAAGTGTGACAGACACGGTTCTTATTATTTGATATGCTTTGGGGTGTATTTATATGAATAAAAAAATTGTCTGCCTGTTAACAAAAATAGTTTTATGTATTGAAACAAAAGAAATTATTTCCTAAGAATCTCAATTCATATATACTAGGTCAGTATCCGTTCCAAAGGTACATGTTTAGAAGGGGTCGGACTTCATGGTATGTGGAGCAGCCAGCCATAATTGTCTTGTAAAACAATTTCCGTCCGTCGTATGAAACTACGGCTTCGAAGTATTTAGGTTACTTCTCTTCAGTGATGCCAATTTAGATATAACATATGTAAATTTAGATAATCTTTAAGCGCAGAAGTCAAGGGGGGTGATTTATAGAAATTATGAAGAAAGATCTATAATCTTAAATATTTTATTTATTTTTATTAGATTTCTCGATAACCGCTGATCCAAAAAACTTCAAACGTGACACTGCAATGAAGTGGGTGATGACTGATAGATCTGGCGAATGTCAACTTCATCAGTTGTCGAGTAATCGCGGTGCATGCACACGGACACAGACAGCGATTTCTTCAATTGTTGTTAGATGTACATTTATGAATCTAAAATGAAGTATGTGGTTGAATAAAACAAAACGGGGGAAAAGCCCCTAGTCTCTTGAACCACATGAAATTGCCCGATATCAGTAGACCACTTAAAAAATCCGGGGGTGGGGTGAAAATGCCGTTCTGAGGAATCTTCTTGTCTCTTTCTTTGACTTTAAATTTGCCATCAGTAGCAGCGGAGGACTTCGGTCGATTCTGCTATCAGCAACAGTTGAAGCGGCGGCCATTTAGAAACAGGAAAGGTAATGATAGGCGTGAATCATTCTGTTTGTTTTGTTGGCAGAAATACTAAGGTACACACACAAACAATTGAAAACTATTGGAGTCGTCAAAAGTTTTATCAAACCAATGCTCAAGTGTAGAAGGTCTTTGTTTTAATTGAATTGAATTCAATTTTGATTAAATTAAAACTACGTATTTATTTTGTGAAAAAAAAAATAAAAAATAAAAAAAATATATATATATATATATATACGGTGTCCTCTGAAAATTTACGCTTTTGACATGAATCAGTTTTTGTGTGCGAATTCTAAATTTTGATCCACAGTATCTTCCGCGTTGCTTCTATCTTTGTTTGAATTTATATTAAATAAGAATTTTTGAAGAATTGATTGAAATTATTCTCCGCTAAAAATCGCTTATACGTTGCTGAAAAGAAATATACAAGCAAGAAATTGCTGAATTTGACTGAGAAAAAAACTGTATTTCCACTTTAGAAAACCGAAAAGCCGAATTGGTGCCAATTCAGAGCGGTAATTATATATTGAAGCGCCGTAAACTAGGTCATTGTGCCTATTGAGGCAGCGTAAACTATATTGACCATTTAAAACTGTATTTTTGAACATACATACACATACGTTTCAATACATTTAACTACAAAAGATATGAGTCAATTACGGAACAAATGAAAGCAGAAAACCTGACCATTTGAAATTGTATTTTATTTAATTTAACTACAACGGATTTAAGTTAGGGTTAGAGTTTAGTGTTAGGTGAAAGCAGCCAATTTGTCATTATCGCGTTGTAGTTTCTCGATTGAAAAATAGTTTACGCCGTCCATACAAAAATGGCGGGGTTACGCCGCTTCAATATATAATAACCTTCAGAGCAACCAGTCAACGTAATACAAAATGGTGGAAAATAGCAAGTCAGAGAGTTTAAGCCATGGTTAATGTTAAAGCGAGAGATTCAAGTTAGAATGTTGAATTTCAAGTGGAATATAATGAACATTGGTGTGTAAGTTTTTCTCCGGTAGCAGCAGACTTCGTTATAATTTTTAAGTCATGCATAACAAAGAACTAAAAAACCGTCTAAAACACTTCAATTAACTCGTAAAAGAATATCTTCATGAAATGCTTTTTTAAAATTTTTAGTTTTCTAATAAATATCATTGTAGCATTTATTTTATTACCCTGTTTACTATCTGTAAAGAATAAATGGAAAAATATTAGTGATTCGAATTTCTTTGGTGAAGCATTGTCATTATTCATTTGTGAATAGTTCTTCTTCTCATCTTCTTTTTGTTGCTTTTTATATCAACGATCAGGTCGTTTCACATTCTAATACTGTTAGGCAAGTAATTTATTAACTTCATCTTTAGTCCATGGATCACCCTTCCACAAAATTTCATTGAAATTCATTAAGAACTTTTAGAGATATCCTATGGACAGACATGAACGAATACATACATGTATGAAAAATAATTTCCTGGATCCGCTCCAATTTAATCACCTCTTCTTTACCTTATGGCCCACTCTTCCACAAAATGTCATTGAAATTCATTGAGAACTTTTGGAGATATCGTGTGGACAGCGACAGATAAACAGAAGGAAAGACACTGGGTAATTCATATACCTCTACATCTTCGTTGACAGAGGTAAATAACAACAATGCTTCATCTAAGAAATTCAGACAACTGAAGACTATTGCAGCTACTACTACTAGGTGTAAACAAACAATATGCTGTGGAGTAAACTGGATAAGGATGAATATAGCTATATGACGAAATTTAAATGGCTAATTGGCTTCCTTAGCTTAATTAGTAAGGCTCTGTCCATATCAGACAGGCTCTCAAGGGTTCTAGCTCAAATCACGTCGAAGTATATTTCTTTATTTTCGATCCATGTTGTATAGTTAACGGTCGTAGAATGTAAAAACGACATGATCGTTGCTATAAAAAGTAACTATAAGATAAAAAGAACTAGTAAAAAACAAAATAATGACAATGCTTCATCTAAGAAATTCATAAAACTTAGACTATGATAGGTGTAAGCAAGCCGCAAACATAAGATGAAACAAAAACTAGTCAACAATGAACGTGTGTCGATGGAAGTCGTCCGTGGCAATACGTTCTCCATAATGACGGCGGGAACAGACAGAGTTGTCCGTTAAATTTTTCTTTTTTTTAAAAAATTTTTTTTTTTATTATTCAACGGTCGTATTATACAATTTAAACAACAGTAAAATATAAGTTGATTCCAAGTTGAGTTCAACGAAACGCGTTATTGGAAATAAAACATACTTCTAATAAAAAAAAAATTAAAAAATGCCAATGCTTCATTTAGGAAATTCGGACAACTTAAGACTATTACATCTACCACTACTACTGGATGTAAACAAGCATCAAAATAAATTTAAAAAGAAACTGGTAAAGAATTAACGATGAAATTTTAGTTAAAAAGAAATATGAAGCAATTACCTTACGCGACTGTGAAGGCTTCATTGGATTATGCAATTAACTGGGGTTTAAGGAATTAAAAGAAGCTGATTTTGTGTCTGAATCAGCTTTTCTCGCTGTTAATTCCGTTGACTTGTCGTTGGTGCTTGCTGTTCTCCAAGATTAACAACTGAATCAATTCTTAGACGTTCGCACACGCACTTAGTGGTTTAGTAATAAGTAATGAAGATTAATAAAAACAAACCCAGGTCTAGTTAGTCACTCAATAGAAACCGTTACGTGACCAACGGCTTTTGGCCGCATGCTGAATTTTCAACAAAAAAACAAGTGTAAATGCGGTATATATGTAAACACAAACTAAGGGACCGATTTAGCATGAATGTATATTGTAAATTGGCCCTCATCTTTTAGGGGTAGTGTTAAAATTTTAAAAAAGTATTTTTTTCTAGACACAATAAGATTAATAAAAAAAACCCAGGTCTAGTTAGTCACTCAATAGAAACCGTTACGTGACCAACGGCTTTTGGCAGCATGCCGTGTTGGGGGTGATCAATTAAACATTTTTGGTAAAAGGTGGTGATCAATGAATAAGTTATTTCTCTTGTCTTTTGTTGGGCGGTGATCACTAAAAAAGGCTGAAAATGCTGCCAGACACAAACGGACCAATTTAGCATAAAAATACATTGTAAAATGACCAGCTCTATTTGAGGGGGGGGAGGGTAAATTTTAAAAAAAAGTAGTTGTTTCTATACATAATAAGGAGTAGATATTAAAATTTTCAGCCCACTAGCTCCATTGCTGCGGCCTGTACGCGCGACATATCCAGTCAGAATCACTTAAAAACTGAAGAAATCTATGCTAACAGTTTTGCTTGATGGTTTCTAATAAGAACATTAAAGTGTATAAGGAAAAACAAAACAAATGACTTGAAGCGACTAAGAAAGGAGATGCGGTCACACTCTCAAACATGGAGGTTTTCGACTGGTATATCATAAACCCTACATCGATTGACAAGACAGGTATTCTCTAAGATTATTTAAGCTCTTCTGTCTATCCAAATGATTCTGAGCGTGGGGCAAATGTCCCCACAAGGGAGAAATTTGAATATATTGGAAGGCAATCTTGAATTTGGGTGTGAAGAACGAACAGCTTTCAATGGCTTAACACTGAGACCTGTTAAGGCTTAACTGATTAATACCCGATTATAAAATACTGTTAATTCCAAATTATACGATATTGAGATTACTAATTACACAATACAGTTAGTTATCAATTTTGCTATAGATTCCAGAGTAACTAATGCTTAACTCATTAACTTTATGAGGTATAAAAGCTGCAAAGTCATTGCATTGTTGTTACTAAATTCCACACAATAAAGGACTTACACAGATTTCAATAAGTGCCCTAAAGTTGATATATCAGTATTCTTTTATACAGATGGAACGGGATGACCCTTATAATGTAACACCAGAATCCTGGTTACCTCCTTTGAAATTAAAAACTTCTGTTTACCCCTATCACATTCGGATAGTACACCTGCGGAAGGCCGAAGAATGGATCGGCCGAAATGTCGTGTTAACAACACAAACAACAAGAAGGAGTTCAATCGTCCGAAGAACTATTTGAATGTTAATGACCCTTCTCAAAACTATAGAACAACACAAAGAACAACAAGAAATTCAATCGTCCGAAGAACTATTTGAATATTAATGACCATTCTCAAAACTATAGACCAACACAAACAACAAGAAGAAATTCAATCGTCCGAAGAACTATTTGAATGTTAATGACCATTCTCAAAACTATAGACCAACACAAACAACAAGAAGAAATTCAATCGTCCGAAGAACCATTTGAATCTTAAAATAACTTGACCTAGCCTATTCGAAATATAAAGTCGTAATGGAAAACAAAAATGAGAGTTTTAGCCTGGATACACCAATGAGGGAAGTGAAATAGTGATCTCTGAAAAAAGCCAAATAGAATTTAAAGTTTAGACTGTCAGACATCTAAATCTGGAAAAGAATCAAACTCTCGAGACAGAAAAGAATCTTGAACAACAATTAAACACATCAATCCTGGAAGGAACCTAAAATAGCGTTTCAAGATGTTCGTAAATTGACGAAACAACGTCTAAAACAGGAAATAGAAAAATAGTGATTAAAAGGATGCGCTGTAAGTACCATAAGACAAAAGAATAAGCTTGTTAGTCAAGTGAAACAAAGCACAATGAGCAAAAGAAACTTTGAGATGAACACAAGCGAATAAAATCATGCGGTTAAAGGTTAGACTTTACAATTAGAGCCGTGAGGCAAAACTATATTTGCAGAATCGTTTCATTAAGACACAATCTTCAAAACACACTTTAAAAGACCGATGCAGCCAGTGATTCTGAACATTGGGAGCA
>VCCN01004356.1:4306916-4316990 GCA_006491835.1 Architeuthis dux
CTGTCTCAGCTAGACTTCGAAGTTCTTCGAGGTTTGCGATATATGAAATAGACTTAGAAGCGAAGTGCACCCGAAGTGGCGTCACTAACTTTACCATTATACACGAAAAATAAATAGAGTACAAAAAGCATTTCGCACAATGGAGATAGGGCCACATGAAGAAGAAGAAAAGAACTAAAACACCGATCTATTTTGTTCGGAAAATCCAATCTCTTCCCATCTTTGATATTAACACAACGTTCCAGCCAATTCATTCTACGGCCTTCTTCAGGTGTAATATGTGAGATAATGTTTTTGCTTTGCACCACCGGAGAAAGAGACCGACAAATGAGACTCTCTTCCCTTGTGAATATTACATATTACACAGCGTTTCGGCCGATTCATTCTACGGCCTTCTTCAAGTGTAATTGAGGAAAAGGAACCAGTCTATATCATGGATCGACTATAGGAAGGCATTTGACAGCGTGCCACACTCCTGGATAAGATCTACAGAGTTTGCCTCAAAACGATCAAATTCATCACGGAGAGCATGCAAACCTGGAAGACCACCTTAAATTTCAACCATGCAGATGGGTTACTAACATCGAGACCGATCAACATCAGAAGTGGGATCTTGCAAGGGGACTCGCTGCCTTGCACTATCGCCACTAAGCAACCTGCTAAACTGCAGCAGTTATGGATACACAACACAAAACGGCAAGCTAAACCCCCTTTTCTACGTAGGCGAAGGACGACAACCAATAAAAGAGCCTACTCATCATTGCCAATACCGTCAGCGATGACATCAAGATGGAGTTCGGGATAGAAAAGTGTGCCAAGGCCACTTTCAGGAGAGGAAAGCTGACCAAAACTGTGGACATAGACCTTGACATCAACACCACAATCAAGGAACTAGACCAGGATGGAACATACAAGTACCTAGGGGTGAACGAAGGCGATAGCATACACCACTCAACTATGAAGGAGAAGATCCAGAAAGAGTACTTCAGGAGAATGCGTATGATACTAAAAAGCGAGCTCAATGCAGCCAATAGGCTCAAAGTTATAAATACCCTAGAGATACCTGTAGTAACATACAGCTTCAACATCATCAACTAGAAGCTGAATGACATCAAGAGACTGGACACCAAGACAATGACAAGGTTTAGCAAGAAGAAGATGCATCACCCGAAGGCAGATGTCGACTGTATTTACCTACCAAGAGCTTCAGGGGGACGGGGCCTAGCCCAACTTGAACAAACGTTCAAGATCACCACTATCGGGTTAAATGCATACCTGTCAAAAACAGATGATCCACTCCTCCAAATAGTAAAGCACCAGACCTATTCCATTGAGAAAGACGCCGCACTCTTCAAGAAATAGCTTGATGTCCCCGAAACCCCACCAATAGAAAAGAGGCGACCACTATCTACGCCAAGCGAGTAAAGCAGAAGGCAAATCAACATGGCTAACAACAACTGCAACAAATCTGTGAGGACAAAAAGATGCATGAGAAGTACCCAAGAAG
Organism: Architeuthis dux; assembly: GCA_006491835.1. Taxonomy (NCBI): domain Eukaryota; kingdom Metazoa; phylum Mollusca; class Cephalopoda; order Oegopsida; family Architeuthidae; genus Architeuthis; species Architeuthis dux. The sequence continues at coordinate 4,308,424 of VCCN01004356.1, forward strand.
AGTGCAATATGCAGACGTGGACCAACAAAAGATACACCGGTGGCTGAGGAAAACCAGACTGAAAGCAGAAACGGAGGGCCTGATCATCGTTGTACAAGACCAAAAGCATCGCAACCAGATCCTATCACCATCGCATAAAAGATGGAACAGACCCAAAATGTAGGATCTGTGGAAAGTACGAAGAAACGGTCGAGCACATCGTCTCAGGCTGTCCGGAACTGGCAAAGACCGAGTACATTCACAGGCACAACAAGGCAGTGGCATACCTACACTGGAAGATCTGTAGGAAATACATAATAAAACACCCGAAGGATGGTATGAGCACCAACCTAGCACTGTCACTGAAAACGACGAAGACACCATCCTCTGGTACATACTAGTTCAAACTGACAGGGAAATAAAAGCAAACAGACCTGACATCGTTATCATGGACAGGAAAGAAAAAAAGGTGCAAGCTCATCGACATGGCAATACCATCTGAAAGAAACACCTCCGTGAAAGAAACTGTCCAAGTACAAAGACCTGGGACACGAAAATCAACATAACACCAGTGGTCAACGGAGCTCTATGACTCTTGAAGAAGAGAACGGAAAGGTTCATCAACCGTATCCCAGGTAACATCAACATCCACGTAGTCCAAAAGATCGCCCTACTAGGAACAACCCACATACTACGCAAAATACTGACGACTAAATGACCCCACCTATAGCGCCCCAGGACCATATTTTGGACCCGGCTCTACAGGATGCAAAAAGCAGCATTAAAAAAATGTTATAATAAATAAAATAAAATAAAAAATAAAATAAAATAAATAAAAGGGGGCAATTTGGAATTCAGGTGTAAAGAGCGAAAAGCCTCCATGGCTGAAAACTGATTGATTCCTAATTATGTAATACTATTAATTACTAATTTTACTATAGATTCCATAGTAAACAATGTTTAAATCGTTAACTTTGTGAGATATAAAGACATGAGGTGATTTCGTTGTGTTAAGTTTTTCTCCTTGATTTAAAACTAAATCTTCGTACATTTCTGAACAATATAATCTAGCATTATGTCATTATACCTTTTCAACACCAAATTTGGTTTATCATAGTAAGGGAGACTTGGATTTTGTTTGAGATGTCGAAGTGGAGTAAAAAAGGCGTTAATTTTCACTGTTATAGACAAAGATGGAATACATTGAACAGACGGACGTTGTTTTTGGACACATTTTTCCTCGACACCGGTGACGTCACTAAACAGCAGCAAATGGACGTAAAAGCCACGCTCGTCTCCGACTATCAGTATCCCCAGCGGAGAATCTTCTAGATCATGGCAGATGAACTGACGGAGTCAGCGGCTCCTTGGTCTGAAACACTTTCAAAAATCAATTGGATGTTTCAAGGAGCAATTGCGCATGAACAATAGTCTTCAAGCAGACATAGACTTCGGGACTTTTTCTTTAGTCCCCAACCAAAAGCTAACGTACATAATTCTAAAGTATGGAAGTCTAAAAAGAAAAAAAAGATTAAGTAGCATTTTATTTTTCTCACCGACTAGAAACTCAATTCGTGGTGTTAGTTTGGGGTTGAATTTTAATATCAATTTTATCTTGGAGAATCAGAACATTTTAAGGTTTCTCTCCTCTTTTTGGTTGGGTAAAGTTCAGTAAAGTTGACAGATTTGTGCAACTTTGCCCGAAAAGAGGCTAATGCTGTCAAAAGTTTGAAATAAGAAATAATTAGCAATATAAAGCATGGCATTTCTTTTCGCTAGTCCTCACCAGACGAAACTTACCATAACCAGTGAAAATTGATATGTTAAGTTTATTTCGTTAGCCCCTTCAGGGTAAGGGATTAGGGTTAGGGTATTTGTTCTTCTAGTGGGGACTAAAGATAAAGACTTACTATTATTGGTCTTTTTCAGCGAGAATGGAAAACGCAACTCAATCTTTTTTTTCCTTTTTAGGCTTCCGTACTTTAAAATTATACTAATTAAAACTAACAAAAAAGACGCGAAATAAACTTCAGTGTGCGTGTGTGTATGCGTTTGTGTGTGTGTGTGTGTGTGTGTGTGTGTGGTAGGGGTAGGAGGGACGGAAAGTACCTGGCAGGAAATGTACCTTTTTTCAAATAGCTACGACACAAACAAATAGAAAGACACCAAGAATTTAAGAAGAATTTTATGAATCCCTTAATACGTTTAAGTATATCACATAACATTTAAAAAGAGTATTATTTCTTCAAGCGAAAGACTAAATAGTGTGTGATAAAAACAAATAAATAAAAACAAATTATAATAGTAGGATATATCACACTCTTCTACGTCACGGCATGATGACGTAATAAAAATAGAATTTTATGTTCTGATGACGAAGTAAAAATAGAATGTTATGCTATGTTAAACTTGATAAATAAAACGACATAATTATCCAATGGTGAATTGAATGTTGTTTGTAATCTTTCGAAACACCGGCATTTGGAACTATTGGAAAATACGTATCTATTTCAGCTATTGGGCAGACTACGTTAATAACAGACTTGATATCTACTAAGCCTAGTTTCGTACGGTACAAGGCCAAATGGGTGAGTGGACTGTATTACGCTAATTTTCAGAGGGATCAAATGTAGAACTCCAAAAGTCGTAAGCGCTCATTTTCAGATTACACCGTATAGAATTCAGACGCCTTTAACTACATAAAAGAATAAGAAATAATATCACAAGATTTTCGTTTTAATTATATCAAATCAAATTTGGATTACGGTGTAATCTGAAATTTTGTGCTTTTGACTTGAATCAATTTTGGGGTCCGTCTTCTATAGTTGATCCCTTCAAAGTAAATATTAAAAAATAAGCATTCGAAACTCTTGCTTTTAATCTGGGATCGAACACTGGCACCAGTGGGAATACGTAACTATTTCAGTCACGAACAGGTCACTTTAATAAAGGACTTGACATTATTAGAAGCCTAATATTTATTGTCCGCGGCCAACACTAACTGTAACTATTTCAGTCACTGGACAGGTTTCGTTAATACAGGACTTGATACTGTCTATAATTTTGAGAATGGTCATTGACATTCAAACGGTTTTTCAGACAATTGAACCCCTTCTTGCTATTTACGGATATTACATATCACACCTGAAGAAAGCTGTAGAATGAATCGGCTGAAACGTCGTGTGAACAGCATAAATAACAAGACGGAGTTCAATTGTTCGAAAAACTCTCTGAGGATATTTACTAAGCTTTGCTTAGTAAGGCATACGGTCAAATGTTAGGATATAGAGTGAGGAAGATTATGTTACGCCAACCTTCCAAGTAGGAAGAACCTTGAAAATCAGCGTTCGAAATGCTTGCTTTTACCTGGGCTCGAACACTGACCTCTGGCACCACTGGGAAGTACAATAACTGTTTCAGTCACGAAGTAGGTCACGTTAATAAAGGACTTAATATTATTAGAACCGCAAAACCCTAATATTTATTGTTCGCGGCCAATACTAACTCTATATGTTCGCAAGTTGAAAGGCTTTAGAGCAGGGGTTCTTAACCTGGGGTATCCATACCCCCTGGGGGTATGGGAAGGAATTTCCTGGGGTATGGGACACAATGGGAGAACATTGAAAAATTATCATAATGAAATATGTATACAATTGTTAATATTGAATCTAGTATGCGAATAGCATTATAAAAAATTCCATATTTTGACTGCAGGAAAACGAAACCAAAGATCCCACTAAGTAAAAGTAGGGTTAGGGCAAGGTTGCCGTTTATGTCCATTTCGTACATCGTGTCCGTATTTCGCCATGGATGTCCGATTAAAAATTTTAAGAATCGGACATGCATAATTGTTAAATTTAAGGCTTCACTCAGCGTTGCCAACTTTATTTTTTGTTGTTTTGAGATATCCGATATCAGTTCTAGCCACTTTTAGCTATTTATTTTCATTATTGCGATAATAATCTAGCTACTTTTAGCCACTATTAACTATTTATTTTAATTAATGTGATAATGATCTAGCTACATCTAGCCACTATTAGCTATTTATTTTCATTATTGTGATAATAATCTAGCTATTTGTAGCCACTATTAGCTATTTATTTTAATTATTGTGATAATGATCTAACTACTTCTAGCCACTATTAGCTATTTATGTTAATTTTTGTGATACTAATCTAGCTATCTTTAGCCGCTATTAGCTATTTATTTTAATTATTGTGATAATGATCTAACTACTTTTAGCCACTATTAGCTATTTTTAGACATCAATTTATTTCTGTCCGTAATTGACTGTATTTATCCGATTTTGAGAAAATTAATCTGGCAACCCTGGGTTAGGGTTAAGAGTGAGAAATACGTTTTGTTGGTTTTGTTTGTTTTGTTGTATTCATTTATTTGTTTTGTTTTATTGCGTTTTTTTTGTTTAGAAAGAACGATGATGATGATGATGATGATGATGCTTATTTCGATGGTCGGGTAAAGAGGGTATTGGGGACATAATGGACGGTGCACTGGGGGTCTGGAACCGTAAAAAGGTTAAGAAACCCTGCTTTAGAGTTTGTTGTGTGAATATATAAGAATTCATTGAATAGCCTTCATGAAAAATCTTAACATAATAACCCAGTAAAACTTTGATTGTGTCCCTCATAAAGAGGAGATACACCCCGTTTGTGTTTTTCCTTTCTTACTCAATAGTACAAAGGGGAAAAAAACTCGTCTAAGTGCGATGTAAACAATTTTAAAAAAAGGGTAAGTTTATAGGTTTCTGGTTTTACAATTCAGTGCTGAAATATTGGCGCTTACCGAGTGGTGGTGATCGTTCTTGAAGGACTTCAAGTTTAACGACCTGGTCGGCAGGGGGTGCGTTGTGCAACCGGGATAAAACTGTTTCAACTTGATCGGGTCGGTTGGCGGGATAAATACCCACGTGGTCTCCGGGTGCGTAGGTAAATCCTGAGGATCCTCTTGTGTCTAGCTTGAGAAGCATCGTCTGTCGTCTGCAAACAAGACCCATACATTAGTATAAATGAACATACATACATACATAGATACGTGTGTCCTGCGGAGAGCAAAGAGAGATAGAGATAGATAGAGAGAAGTCGCACGCGCAACTCACATAGAGAATCAACGGGAGACGCATGCAACGACCCCCTCCCACAACCTCCCGCTCTTCAAGACACCCCCCTCTCCCTAAAAACATTACTTAGCATTACAATTAGACTAAGCTTAAATGAAGGAGGCTGCACAGACAGTGTTATGGAGGCCGGATCCAGCCTATCATAGATATGTATAGTCGAGCCTAAAGTATCTTGAACTATCTGTTTATGTCTTTGTACCGAGATTAAATGAATGTATTTCCCCCCTCCCGTGGATCAGGGGGTTTGAAAGTTGGAACCTTATAGTCAATAAAAGATAATGGTCTTATGTTGCCCCAACTTAATCTTCCCATATGAACAAGATGGTTTTATTCTTCGCTGGTGTAGAGGCCGGGGATCATGGGGTTACTATGAACAGTGACAGCTCAGGACCAGTCACAGCTTAGTCAATCCCTAGTCCCTTACCTGACAACCGGCATCCTGATGTATCTTTTCGTCCCCATTGGAATATATCCCCTTCCTACTCCCTGCGGATGCCCATGCGTGTGTATGTGCGTGTGTACAATGCTTTTACTATCATTAATACGAGTCAATAGCGTCAGGGAGGGGCACAGAGAGAGAGAGAGAGAGAGGGGTCGCACGCGCAACTCACATAGAGAATCAACGGGGAAACATGCAGAGACATGGTGGTAGGAGGAAGAGGCGCTGGTGGGAGGAGCGGTTGGGGAGCGGTGGGGTGAGGAGAGGGTGACAGAGATAGAGAGAGGGAGAGTCGCACGCGCAACTCACATAGAGAATCAACGGGAGACACATGCAGAGACCTCTTCTCACCACCTCCTCCTCCAGACACTGCCTCCTCCTGAAATTATTACTCAACATTACAATTAGACTAGGCTTAAATGAAGGATGCTACACAGACAATGATATGGAGGCCGGATCCAGTCTATCATAGATATGTAATATGTATAGTCGATACCAAAGTGTCTTGAACTATGTGTTTATCAGGGTGTTTGTACCGAGATTAAATGAATTTCAAATCCCGAGCGTTGTTAATTTAAATAAAAGGACCCTAAAGAGTGATTTCTGACCGTAAAATAATTTTTGAATAGCAAAAAACGAAATAGGTTTCTCATAACAAAATACTTATAATTACTTGTATTATACAATAATCTGGGGCTACCGGCAGTGGAGACATGAGATTGACGCTTTTCGGTGGTGGCCATATTGGATTTTGCGCGCACAGGCCACCACAGGTCGACACCAACTTGTTTGCAGTGATTTCTGAAAAGACTTGGCACCAAGTGCACGATTCTTGTGAATTCCCTCCCAAAATCAGAGAAAAGTTGCATACACATAAATTTGGCATTTTTACACAGTGAAGAAGAACGGGACAATATTGGGAGGTATTACGTTTAGAAATCATAAGTCAGTCTAGGGTCATCTTCTGTTTGAGGAACTGTTGCTGTTTTCGCAGTGAGTTCGATCCTCACTCGGTGCCCTGTAAGTGTATCCTTGCGTCAAAACTAAGTTACGCTTAGTAAATAACTATTTATTTAAAAAATATTTGGGTTTAATTATGGTGATTTTTTTCAATTCAGAAACTATGAAACCAGTGTTTCCCATTTAGAACCTTCTTTTCAACTTTTCGAAATTGTAATTCACTCCTGAATTCGAAAATATTTTTTTAAAAAAGCATCTAAATTGCCAACACTGGACTCCCATATTCGAACAAAAAAAGAGCTAAATTCCCAACACTGGACTCCCATATTCGAACAAAAAAAGAGCTAAATTGCCAACACTGCACTCCGATATTTGAACAAAAAAAGAGCTAAATTGGCAACACTGCATAAAACTTAATAATACTGTTATTCACACTATTATTAAGTTTTATGCAGTGTTGCCAATTTAGCTCTTTTTTCAGAGAAGATTTTTCAGCATATAGTGCAGGCTGAATTGTAAATCCGCTCGATTGGTTTTGCTAGAAGCAAAAGCTATGCATTTTGGGAAAGCTTAGAGAACATACTTTCAAAAAAAGGGTTGGCAATGTTTTTTTTCATATTTGGACAGCCGATTTTACTAAATGTTAGTCCAGTTCCGATTTGGGATAAACTATGCATGTCAACGCATTTTAGAGTAGAATTTGTCATACAGTTGAAATAATATAATTCAAGGGTGCTGATTCCAAATATGATATCCGCAATTTTCTATTGTTATTACAGAAGAGCTCATTGAAAACGAGAGCCAAAATTGCATTTTCGTGCTAAATTGTATGCCAGTGATTCTGAATGTGACAGCGTAACTCCGGGACCAAACAGCATATCCCAATCCCTGCATAATTTATCCAAACTCCATAACTAAAATACAACTTTTTAAAAGTTTTTTGGATAAACTATGCAATCTGGAAAAAGAAATTCAGAAAAAAATTGCACACATATTTTTTGTTGAAAGTACGTACTCTAAGCTCTCCTAAAATGCATAGCTTTTGCTTCTAACAAACGAGCGAGTCTTTTAATATTGCGACATTTCAGCCTGCAGCCTTAAATCATTAAAGATGCGGATATTAATCGTCTGTACTTACTCCGATTTCGGTGATTGGAGGGTGTGTCTTTCTACTACTGTTGCATTCATTATGTTCTTGCCGTGCAAGGCGGAGAGCGCTGGAAAATATAAAGAAAAACAAGTCTGGTTAGTCATTCAATAGAAACTGTTACGTGACCAACGTCGTTTTGCAGCATGTCGTGTTGGAGGTGATCAATTAAAGAATTGGAAAAAATGGGTGATTATGAATACGTTACTTCTCTCGCCCTTTGTTGGATCACTAAAAATTCCGAATTTTCGAAAAATAAGCGTGAACGCTGCCGGGCACAAACTAATGGACCAATTTAGCATAAACTGACAGTGTAAATTACCCCCCCCCCCAAGAAAAGAATGTTTAAAAAGTTTTTTCTAGGCGTAATAAGGAGTACATGTTTAAATGTTCAGCCCTCTAGCTCCATTGATGCGGCCGGTACGCGTGACACATACATACATAGATAGATAGCCAGTCAGTCAGAATCACTTAACAAGTCAGACCATAGACGTGCTATTTAAACACGAGTTCAGTTAAATGTTAAAAGATAAACACCGCGATATGAGATATGTGAAAAAAATGTCTTAGCTTCTTAAAAAACGAACGCAACCTTACGTCACAGTTTGATTTCGAGAATTGATTTTTTAGAAAAAGAACAAACAAATATTCTTTTATTATGTCATTAAAAAGTTACGTTCGATATGTTGATATGTCGACTTGTCAGATAGTCAGTCAGTGACAACGATCGCTGCTAGAGTAGCGTAGCGCATCTAAAAACTGAAGAAACCTCTGCTGACGATATAGAGAGTTTTGATTGGTGGTTTCTAATACAGTAGCAAATTGCCAGGGTTATTTTCTAGTATATCGAACCTTATTTAATTATAGAGTATGATAATTATAATGACATTTATTAGTGAGAGCCT
>VCCN01004356.1:4658326-4668988 GCA_006491835.1 Architeuthis dux
GTCTGGTTGTTGGCGGGTTTAGTGATTAATAATTAAATTAAGAATTTTGACTCCTAGAAGGGTAAAACATATGTGTTCAGTTTAGCATAATACTTGCATTGTTAATCGGACCCTCACTAAAAACTCGATAGTATTAGAGATGGCACAAGGGCTCAATAGTAGGAGTGTTCTGCTATAGATTTCTTGTCGTCAATATGTTGTATTGTAGAATCATCAAATAGAGATTCAAGTCGTCTTGAGTTTGTTTTCACAGGCTATAGAAACTAAAACAATGGATAAGAAGTTAGTCACTCAATAGAAACCGTCACGTGACCAACGTCTCTTGGCAGCACGTTGGGGGTGATCAATTAAAAAATTAGAAAAAGGGCTGATCAATGAATAAGTTACTTCTCTCGCCTTTTGTTTTATCAGTAAAAAGTCTGAAATTTAATAAAAAAAAAAACTTGCGTGAATGCTGCCGGACACATACTAAGTGCCAATTTAGCATAAAGTTATATAGTAAATTGAACACTCCCACAAAAGTGTTTTTCTAGACTTAATTAGGAGTAAATGTTTAAATTGTCAGCCTTCTAGCTGCATTAGTACGGCCTGTATACGTGACACATAAATAGATAGACTCACTTAAAAACAGAAGAAACCTATGTTGACAGTTTTGGTTGACGGTTTCTAACAGAAAAGAAAAAGTGGTAAAGATACTGATTGGAACAACCCATTCACAGCAACGCGAGTAACACAGGCGATTCCATATTTGAAACGCGGTGTTGCTCCCTGTTGTACTGTCAGTAGTATTTGTTTTTATAGCCATTCAACAAGGAAACAATGGGGATTGAACTCATTTACAATGAGTTGGTTGACTTATCTCTCAATCATTGCTTTAGGGTAGGCACTTTTGTAATACCGTATCTATATGGATAATTATAAATATCGACGTATGTATATCATCATCATCACCATCATCATAATTATCATCATCCATTATAAGTCTGCTGCTGGACAAAGGCCTTTCCCATCTCCTTCCATGACGACTAACCTTTGCCATGTCTTATCGGCAAATCTTTCTACCTCATCCCTCCATCTTTTGTCTGGTATTTTCCTGCTGCGTTTACTGGGCACCAATCGATTATTCTTTTGTTCCATCTGTTGTCGTTTCTTCTTGCCAAGTGTCCAGCCCATCTCTATATTGTTGCTTAATTATTTGTATAATATCCTTCACTCTAGTCCTCCGATGTTATCACTAGCATTGCTCTTTCCATAGCTCTCTGGATGATTATCATTTGGTTCTCAGCTCGTTTTGTTAATTTCCATGTTTTCCCATATGAATTAATGATAATTGCTTAAATGGATTAAATTAAATATTACAGACGGGATTTTAAACCATTTGTTTTATTTATTTATTTATTTATTTGTACAATAAACTATGAAAATGAAAAATATTGAAAATTATTTTCAATTTCAATATTCGAGACGTTATAAATATTAAAATTCTAAAACTTCAAAATTTAAAAAACAACATAAAATTGTTAAACTAACATTTTTACGAACGTAGTTCCGTATTGTGTATTGGTGTATGTCTTCTGGTGTACATGTTACGACTTTAGGCCATTTTCAACATCCTGACTCCCCTAAACTATGAAGATGTTCTAGACGTTATAAATATTAAAATTCTAAAACTTCAAAATTTAAAAACAAATTAAAATTTTAAAATTAACATTTTTATGAACATAGTGTATGTTTTCTGATGTACAGATTACAGCTGTTTAGGCCATTTTCAACATCTTAACTGTTAGAGCGTGAACATTATTTATTCGTATATATTTATTTTACAAAAAATATTAAATTACATTAAGTATTAGAGATGGGTTGAATTAGATTAACTTGAATATTAGAGACGGGAACACCATTGGATGCAATCAACAACTTCTCCCACAAAACGAAAACAAGAGAACAAAATACAGCAAATAATAACAAAAGAATAAGTAAATGAATACATTTAAGCGTATGAAGTCAAGGCAAAGTAGGACGACTTAACCGTCAAAAATGCATCGTATCATAAAGACTGATTTGACCGATCATCGCTAAAGAAGCTAACTTTCTTTTTACTTTCGTACTGCAATGACTGTTTGTGTTTTTGTAAAAAACGATTATTTTATTTATTTATTTATTTATTTATTAAATAGAGTATTGTAAACCATTTTTTATTAATCTTTGACTACTATTTACATTCATCCCAATTTTTAGTTTGTTGAATTTCAGTAATGCCGGCACGGCAGTGTTATTGTTTATTATTTTATTATTTTAATTTAAAAAAGCGATCAGTTATTTTATTATTTAATTGTATTGTAAACCATTTTTATTAATTTTTAAGTAATATTTACCTTCATCTTTCAGTATTTCTTTTTAATCACAATTCAACTTTGTTTTAGTGAAAAAGCTATTATTATTCGTTACACCATTTTACACATTGTGATTTTTAAACAAAACTACTAAAAATTAATATGAGGGTAAATTGCAGTCAAAGATTAATAAAAATGGTTTACAATACTTGATTTAATAAAAAAAAATCGTTTTTTACTAAAACTCAAACAGTTATTGCATTACAAAAGTAAAAAAAAATGTTAGCTTCTTCAGTCATTATGATGCGATACATTTTTGACGGTTTAGTCGCCCTACTTTGCCGAAGTCAATTTAGGTAATTTTTATCCCTATAAATGTAATCGTATTTACGCATAGACATGTTTAGTCACTTCGACCCTACCGTACCTGATTTCGTCAATGGTTGGTTCGACTGGCGATGATTAACGAAAGATTGGCATAAAAGTAATATTAATGAAACTGTTAGGAAACCTCACCTGTTGAGACACAAGGAGAACAGCTGGCCTTGCAATCTCATTAAAATTGAAGAGGTAAAGTATCTTCTTCAAGGCATTTAATTGCTATTTGTAGTTACACATCAGAGATACCCCGATGGGGTTCCCCATTACACTTTCTATTTTCCCCTCCCTCTCTGCCCTGCAGGGCATATTTCCGTAAATTACTTACACTCAAATATTTAGTAGTTTTTTTTTTTATCTATCCTGGGCAAAATATGTTCAGATGTTCTTTTTGGCATTCGTTATACGGACTGGCAGAGTTGCCAATTTGGATGTGCTTCATCCAGATCTAGATACATTTACCGGCCCTGTCGACTGGGGCCTAGAATACGCCGACTGTATACCCTGCAGAGGGATAAGACCCCCCACCCAAACAGGGGCCACCTGTTTTTTCACTAAAGTCGCAAGACTCTATTTAAAAAGAAAATAACCTTTCACCAAAATCGCAAGACACTATTTAAAAAGAAAATAACCTTTCACCAAAGTCACAAGACACTCGTTAAAAAAACAACCTTTGAAACTATACACACAAATAAAAAAAAAACAGATTCGATATACATACCTTGACAACAAACTGTCTACATTAATTTGCCTACTATAATTTGTCCACAATAATTCGTCTACATAAATTGTGTATTCAAAAAGAAACCGAATTCAGCACTAAATGACCCACCAAGGGTCGATGTGCCCTAAACAAAACAATCAATCATAGATACATTTACGATTTAGGTCGCTCGTTTAGCAGTCGTTCAAACCGGCGCAGGGCAAATATAGGCTCTCAACTAATAAATATCTTTATAATTATCATATTCTGTCCGATATAAAATTATCCATCAGTTGATTTCATGCTGTTGACATAGAGAGACATATTATATTCGTGCCTAAAAATGCGAACGTGAGAAAGGTCTCTTGCTTACCATGAGAACTTCGTTAGCTCAATCGGTAGAGTAGAACATTGTTTCCAAGATGGATGCGAGTTCGATCCCCGCACGGGGCGCGTTTCTTTATTCACATTTACGATTTAGGCCGCTCGTTTAGCAGTCGTTCACACCGGCACAGAGCAAATATAGACTCTCAACTAATAAATGTCTTTATAATTATCATATAGATGTAAGAGATTTCAGATGATTTCCAATAAAATAAGTACAAGTATACCTTGATTAGTGCGGTTAATTTGTTCCCAAATGTTCCGTACTGATTAAGGTCTTATTATAATGTAATGCGTTTTTGTTTTCCGCTTATACTTAGTTACATTAATTTGTACTGCAATACCGTAACCGTACTAAATCAAAACCCTCAGTAAACGAAACTGCACTATTCAAGGTATTACCGTAATATTTTTATATAATAAAACAAGTCATATTTTCAATAAAATAAGAAATATTTTAATTAAATGTTCACGATTGAACTCACATTTAACTTGCTAATAATATGTAATATATTTCCTAGATCTTAGATATATATCTGAAGAATCTAGATGTTTTTAGATGTTTTGGGACATAAGTTTAGATGAAAATCTGGAAATAAATTTGGTAACACTTCGGGGAGAATTTGTCTTCGGTGTCAGAGCTCCGAAAATCAGACCACAAAACATTTACATTCATCTTCGAAGTACATTTCGCAGACATTCGCCAAAGACGAAAATAAATACGCTTTTCATCTCTTTTTGTTTTTTTGTGAGTTTAGTACTTTCAAGATTCTTATTACCCAAGGCATTTTAATATCTTGCTGGTGCCAGTTATAGGAAGCGCGGAGTGGCCGAACATGTAAAGGCGCAGAGAATGGACCTGGCACACCGCGTTCAAACTCCGGCTGGGACAGTTAGTGTTCACTTCGCACTAATGCCCTTGGAAAAGGCATGAAACCACATCTCCTAGCTGTGGGTAAAATAGCGCAGAGTGAAGTGAGTGAGTCCACTTCGGGTGCTTGTCGCCTTTAAGTCTATTTCACATATTGCAAACGAGTAAGTAGTAATGATATATGTGGAGTCCAAGCAAAGACGGCTGAAGCTGTAGTAAGCGTAAGGGCACTACTCAGTGCTAGTTATATTGAATGTGTGTGCACAAACGGGTGTGTACCCGCGTGAGCTAAAGTATGTCGACACACACAATAATGTTTGTGTGCGTGTTTTATTGGTTCTCAGACGTTTCGTCGAATTAAACTGTTTTGTCAATAATGTTTAAGAAATCTTTCAAAAATAAGGCAGGCCTCCGAAAATTGATTCGAAGAAAACTAGTTAATTTAATGATTAATTGACTGGATTTGGAAAAAAAACTTAAAATATATTGAAAGAGGTTTAATTTATCTGTTGAGGACAAAAGAGAGACACATCCTTCGAAGAAGTAATTTATTGGTGCTATTAACAACATGTAAAATTAAACATCTAAAAACCCGCTTTACGAATAAGCCTAATTAATCTATGTTTATTTAAGATGTAAAATAAAATTATTATAATTTTTTTTCTTCTCGTTTTTTAAACCCTAAATGGTACAAAAACATTCAACAAAACGGCAGTCGGCGAAAGGCCAAGTCGTCAAAACTGATGTTCGTCAAACAGGTTGTCTCCGAATCGCCTACATGACGAAACTGCTGTCGGCTGACTGTGTCGGCGATACGTCATTCGGCAAAACGACCGGACACGGATTTCTTGTGCATGTATGTGAGATGACATCAGCACGCGTAAAAAGCTTTCTATCATAATCAGGGATTCTTTTAGAAACCGTCAACCAAAACTGTCAGCATAGTCAACATAGATTTCTTCTGTTTTAAGTGATTCTGCCTAACTGGTTGTCTTGCTATGTATGTCTGTCTGTCTGTGTGTATGTATGTATGCGTCGCGCTATAGGCCTCAACAATGGATCTAGAGGGCTGAACATTTAAACATTTACTCCTTGTTATGTTTACAAAAAAACAAAAAGTTTTTAGATGGGTTCAATTTACAATGTAAGTTTATGCTAAATTGATCACTTAGTTTCCGTCAGACTTTTTAGTGATCCAACACAAGATGAGACAAGTAGTTTATTCATAGATCACCCCTTTTTTTACAAATTTTTAATTGATCACCCCTGACTCGGTATACTGCCAAAAGACGTTGGTTAATCCTAACCTTTCTCTTAACTTGAACTCTTACTATTCGGTTATATCTTGGCCACTTAGCACTATCAATCGATAGGGAGATAAATATACATACCAGGCATGTAATGCAGATTATATTGACTAATGTGTGAGTGGGAAGATAGTCTTGCGCCAGTCCTTCACGTGGTAAGAGCCTGCCTCCCTTAAAAATCAGTATTCGAAAGCTTTTATCAATGATCGTATCAGAGTCGCGGAAGAAAAAACACAACTACTTCACCATGAAGCAGGTCTTAAATATTAATGTATATCTAAAGTTGTAATGTATGTATGTATGTTTGTACTCTTATAACTCGAGAACTACGCATCGCAGACAAAAAATAATACAATAATCGAATTCAGCACGTCCCAATCTATGTACAGCACACATTTTAGGTTGAATTTAGAAAAAAGAATTTTAATAGAACTTTTCACCTTTTCTTTCGTTTTTGGCGTGCGAAAGTATCCAACCAGCTGCTTGTAGAAGTAGTAAGAATAGGGCAGGTTTTCAGTTAGTATTTACTAAGCTAATCTGACCCCTAGATAGATTGATGGATGGGATTATATGTGTAGGTACACGTGATTCATTCATTAATTCATTCCGTGTCGTACGCAACCGGGCCAGTCAGGCAGGTTGGGCCTTTTTTGGCTTGCATTATTGAGGAGGATTAACAGGATCGCCACGGGAGGCTCTCTACATGATCCCCAGCTGTTTACAGCACCTGATATTCCCAGATGATCAACCATCCAGTGTACTGACCAGGTTCAACGTTGCTTAACTTTGGTGATCATACGAGAACCAGTGTACCCAATGTGATTTGACCATAACTAACTGGGTAGAAAAGTGTCTCCCCCTTACCAGGAATTTGGCCTTATTGAAAAGAATGTTATTTACAGCATTGATTCATTCAGATCGATGTACAACAGAAATTCAGACAAAAATATGAATTTTGTTATTAAGCGTAGTGTAGAGATCGGTCTCCTCCCTAGGAGGATTAATGAGATCGCTACAGGAGGCTCTCTACATGATCCCCAGCTGCTTACGTCATCTGGTATTCCAATACGGTCACCCATCAGACTCGACATTCCTTAACTTTGGTGATCGTACAGTTCTCGAGTTATAAGAGTACAAACATACATACATACATTACAACTTTAGATATACATTAATATTTAAGACCTGCTTCATGGTGAAGTAGTTGTGTTTTTTCTTCCGCGACTCTGATACGATCATTGATAAAAGCTTTCGAATACTGATTTTTAAGGGAGGCAGGCTCTTACCACGTGAAGGACTGGCGCAAGACTATCAAACGCGATTGGGCCGTAACGGTACATGTGATTATGTATCTCTCTATATATGTCTACAAAACCAACTTAGAATAGCACTGAGAGCCATGGAAAGAGCAATGCTAGGAATAACTCTAAGAGATAGAAAAAGATCAGTATGGATCAGAGGGAGGACTAGAGTATACAAATAATTAAGCAGCAAAAATGGAGATGGGCTGGTCACCTAGCAAGAAGAGATGACAATAGATGGGGGAAACGGCTAACCGACTAGTGCCCATGGGACAGTAAACGCAGTAGGAAAAGACTAGATACAAGATGGAGGCATGCGATAGAAAAGTTTGCAGGTAAGACGCGGCAGAGGTTAGTACAAGATAGGTCGTCATGGAAGATGGGAAAGGCCTTTGTTCAGTAGTCCTATAACGGCTGATGATGATGATGATGATGATGATGATGATGATGATGATGATGATGATGATGATGATGATGATGATGTATAAGTGGTCATGTGTGTTTTACCAAAGACTGTTTCTATTTTTTTGCGACATGGTTAACGGATGTAGACTTTACCAAAAATTGTTTCTATTTGTTTGCGACTTGGTTAACGGATGTAGACCTTTACCAAAGATTGTTTCTATTTTTTTGCGATTTGGTTAGGTCGTCATGGAGGGAGATGGGAAAGGCCTTTGTTCAGCAGTGGTCCTATAACGGCTGCTGCTGCTGCTGATGATGATGATGTATAAGTGGTCATGTGTGTTTGTGTGCACGCACATGATTTTAACCAATCAAAAAGCCGATAGAAATCAAAGTGAAACTAATCTTCCTTTTTACTGTATCCTGTCGCGACGTTCTGATTGGTCAAAAAATAAGACGTTAATCGGACAGACGCTGACGTTGACACACGCAACACGGCTTAGAGCCGACGTGAATTTTTCTTCTCTATACTCTTCGTGCAAGTAGTTAAAAAAAAAGCCCGTTAAAAAAATGTGGGTGGATTTTTTTCGTCTTTTATAGTTATTTTAGCTGTATTTTTATTTTATTTCATGTTTTTTTTAGTAATTGGCGAATGACCGATAAAATCTCATATTGTATCTGTCTCTTTCTTTCTCTCTGTTCCTTCTTTCTTTTCCTTCTTTCTTTTCTTCTTCTTCTATTTCTTTTTCTCATTTCCATCTTCACTTGTACAGGTTGTACCTCCCTAATCCGGCACTCGTTGGTCCGGCAACTCCCACGCTCTAGAAGCGTATTTATTAACCGTCATTCACCCGCGGATCACTATTACAGAATTTCTATTTTTTTGCGACTTGATTAACGGATGTAGACCTTTACCAAAGATTGTTTCTTTTTTTTTCGACTTGGTTAACGGATGTAGACCTTTACCAAAAATGGTTTCTATTTTTTTGCGACTTGGTTAACGGATGTAGACCTTAACCAACGATTGTTTCTATTTGTTTGCGACTTGGTTGACGGATGTAGACCTTTACCAACAATTGTTTCTATTTGTTTGCGACTTGGTTAACGGATGTAGACCTTTACCAAAAATTGTTTCTTTTTTTTGCGACTTGGTTAACGGATGTAGACCTTTACCAACAATTGTTTCTATTTTTTTTGCGACTTGGTTGACGGATGTAGACCTTTACCAAAAATTGTTTCTATTTTTTTGCGACATGGTTAACGGATGTAGACCTTTACCAAAGATTGTTTCTATTTTTTGCGATTTGGTTAACGGATGTAGACCTTTACCAAAAATTGTTTCTATTTTTTTGCGATTTGATTAACGGATGTAGATCTCTACCAAAGATTGTTTCTTTTTTTTTGCGACTTGGTTAACGGATGTAGACCTTTACCAAAAATTGTTTCTATTTTTTGCGACTTGGTTAACGGATGTAGACCTTTACCAACAATTGTTTCTATTTGTTTGCGACTTGGTTAACGGATGTAGACCTTTACCAACGATTGTTTCTTTTTTTTGCGACTTGGTTAACGGATGTAGATCTCTACCAAAGATTGTTTCTTTTTTTTGCGACTTGGTTAACGGATGTAGACCTTTACCAACAATTGTTTCTATTTTTTGCGACTTGGTTAACGGATGTAGACCTTTACCAAAGATTGTTTCTATTTTTTTGCGACTTGGTTAACGGATGTAGACCTTAACCAACGATTGTTTCTATTTGTTTGCGACTTGGTTGACGGATGTAGACCTTTACCAAAAATTGTTTCTATTTTTTTGCGACATGGTTAACGGATGTAGACCTTTACCAAAAATTGTTTCTATTTGTTTGCGACTTGGTTAACGGATGTAGACCTTTACCGAATGAGGTTATATATGCTTTTTACTTATGATACAAAATGAATTATGTATAAAAGTATACTCAAGGGAAAATGAAAATGATAAAGAACATAACGAAATTATTTTTATTTTTTGTTCAACTTGGTTAACGGATGTAGACCTTTACCCCTCATTCCTTAAGTGTTTATTTTATTCGTGTCTTTTGTACATCCTAAAATATATATAAAGAAAACTAGGAGTGACGATAAGATCAAGACGGAAACATTATTAGAATCTGTCTTATTTATATAAAATTAGCAAACAACAGTTTTAGAACAATGTTTTCTTATTGTGTATGGTTACCACAAGAAGTTATTTTTTAAGTATAGGAAAATATGAATATTTGAGTAAAATAAGTCATTCACCCTTCAGGTTTCATTCACCCTTACTTTGTGGATCTGTCAATTCGGTTTCAAATCCGGTCCGTCTTCTTCTTGTAACCCATTTCTTCTACACTTTTTCAATCTTTCACTATTTCTTTTTCTGTATTTTCCTCATTCTGCCCCCCCCTCCTACTTCCTATTTTTAGATTTACATCTAAAATTGAGCCAAAAAAACATCTAGAAACATCTAGATTCTCCTGATATATATCTAAAATCTAGGAAATATATTACCTATTATTAATAAATTAAATGCGACTTTAAACGTCAACATTTACTTTATTAAAATATTACAGATTTTATCAAACATATTTCTTATTTTATTGCTATAAATTAATTAAAAATATCACTTATTTTATTAAAAATCATATAAATAGCAACTTCTGTCATCTAAATGCAATCAAAAACATCTACATCTAGATGAAAAATATATATGGTGCGGTCGGACTAGACATCGGTTTTCTTCTCGTCTCCACAACCATTTTTCTCTTCCTTGTACAAAGTATTCTTGTTTTTAATCAACTTTATATAATACTAGCTGAAGTACCCGTCTACGCCAGGTTAAATATTTAAGGAATAAAAAATGGGACTAAAGGACTGTTCAAAATATTCCTTTCACGTTTGACCCCTTAAATAATTATATATAAACATATGAAATTCAAAGAATGGATAATTTTATATTCGACAG
>VCCN01004356.1:4767991-4778723 GCA_006491835.1 Architeuthis dux
TATCAGATTTCTCTACGTTTTTTCGCTTTTTGTTGCTCTTTTTGTCCTGAGTTCGGGTTCGCACTAGGTGTAATATAGGGTTTATTTGAACCCTAACAAACATTATTTCAGCCTGTTAACAGGCAGAATCATAAAATAGACACTTAAAGGATTAAGAAAAAACGGATACGGCACAAACAGTTGATATCTAAGTTATATAGGAAAGCATATAATCGCTTTTTTGCTATTTTTGTTCTGAATAGAGTCAAGATGTGCTTGAATCCTAATAATAACCATTTTTCTGAATTTCCCGGCTCAGAATTGTATGGAAAAATGTGTTCATCTTTCTCTGTATGTTGTTTATTTCAAAAGTTATGCGATGTTCTATCTTTTGGTGTCCAGATTCGAGTTGGACACGAGTTTGCCAATATGATTGAAAAGATTATATTCACTTCATTGCAACCCTGGACTATTCCACTTGAAGGTAACAAGTTTGCTGATAAAAATATCTCCTAATCACCATTTGAAACAATGGACTCTTTTACTTTAACGATTTTTTGTTAGCTTCTTTTTAAAAAATCAATTAATAGAATTCAAATACAGGTTGTTTCGCTTTTTGAGGGTTCGCTTTTCACCATCGCTGTGCTGTGCGCTGCTTTTGTTTTTCAGCGTGCCGTTACAGAGGCAGCGTACACCCTATTCCTTTCTTTCGGGTATCGGGAAACCTGTATATCCGTGAATTTTTTCACGGGGATTTACTAGTCTATTTATACAATGAACAGTGTGATTTTATTGGTTCTCTGTCCGTAACCATGAACTCTCCCACTTAAAGGTAACAAGTTTGCTGATAAAAAAATACCTCCTACACACCATTTGAAATTATGGACTCTTCCAGATGGACGAATTCAGTATTTTTTTTATTTCCATAAAGATCATAGAAATCCAAATATATCCGTAATCTTTTTCACTGGGATTAACGAGTAGATCATATGAAAAAAGTGGATCAGGACGCATGTCATATAACAATCATCAGCAATCTAATTTTGCTGACTGCTATTAGTGGGTTCGATCCTCATTGGATCTCCCACTACTGGTGGTCTGATACGGAACTATGATAATAAATCTCAACTACGCACTAAAAGTATTGTACGTTTTTTTCATCTAAGAGATTAACCAGTTTTTTTTAAATGTTCTGTTGAATAATTACATTAACTCCAGGGGTGAAACTTCAGTGATTAAACTGCGCAACCCTTTTAAACATTTACTTTTTGTTCCTGGGTAATAATTATTCCCATTTGTGATCAGGACAGTGATGATTTGAAATCTACGTCTTTCAATTGGACAACGGGCAAATTTGTACATTTTCAATCATAAATTAAGTAAGAAAAACAATTACATATGAATATCACTGTCCTGGCCACAAAACCAAAGTTTGAAGGGAATAATAGCCGTTTTCTATAGGTTTTACACATAAACGATCAGAAAATAACATTCACTACCCCGGAATGAAAATCGCGTTGCACGAAGTTATAGCTGCATGGTTAATGAAACATTTTCAATAATGAAAATTTTCTCGAAATAGAAGATGCAACATCATTAGATGTCTCGATTTAACGCGAATCCTTAAAAACAATTAACAAATGAAGATCAACCTAGAATTGTTATTCTGAGTGGACACTCATCCTAAGTATGTGTATATAACAACTAACACCTAATCTAATTATTCAGAGTAGACACTCGTCCTAAATATGAATATACAATTTATCGAATGCTTTCTATATTCCATTTCCACATTCTAGTATTTTTATCTGTGTTGTTTATCAAAACTTTCCAACCATGCTCTTCGGCCTTCAGATGATGCATTCAGCAGTGATTAAAAGTCGCTTAATACTTTTTCTTTTTCATTTCCTCAACAAGAATATCTAGAGGGAAAATGTCTTTACTTTTTTATTAAAAAGTTATTGATTTTCTATTAAATTTTACTAGTTTTTACCTTCAACCTAATGTTAGTTGTTTTTATACAACTTATTAATTCGGGCCACTGTTGCAGATAGTCGGTTGTAGGGAGTGAGTTTAAGGTATCCAGTGGATTCATAGCCAACAAATTCATAGCAGGGGCTTTCATAGCGAAATTAATAGCCATGTCTATTTCCTAGCCACTTTTCATATCCGAAACGATTCATAGCAGGATAATATCAGTTTCACTGTTATTCTATGAAACTTATGCTGTTTGATATGTTACGAACAACGTCTTAAGTAAAAGTAAATAATTTAATTTTTACAATGTTATTCTAAGCTTTTGAGAGCAATAAGTAAAAAAAAAAAGAACTTTTAAAATAAAGTTGTGTAGTAATTATCACTGGGGGAAAAATGAATGTTCCGTAGCCCTTCTGAGCAAATCCATAATGGCGTCATTTGGGCCGGAGTCTAGCAGATGACTCTGGTTCTTATAACAATCTGTTTCAGCTTAAAATTCCCTTCCCAATGATATATAAGTATATATTCGGACAATTTGGATTTCATCCGCTGTTGGACCCCAGCCCAATGGTGCCATTATAGATTTGTCCAAATATCTTAGTTTGCCCAAGCTTTGGCGAGTGGCATCAATCAGATTCTGATTCAGAACTAAATGTTGATGTAAAATAGTGAAAAAACAACTACTGTCCACCGAAAATCAATGATCTTTGTTATATTCTATAATTTCCACCGGGCTAATAGCGAATAATTTTAATATAGAAATGCATTGTAAATCATTTTGTAAATCAGGAAGAAGGGGAGTATCCCTGGTTAGGAATTATTGCAAGCCGTGCTATTAAATGTATAACGCAAATGCAGGAAAGCATTGCAAATAATCTTATTGTGTATTACTATGTAAATAGTTTTACTATAGAAATGCATTGAAAATCAGGAAGACAGTGATTTTTAGTGACCAGGAATTCAAGTGTTACTGATAGAATATGGTTATTATATGTATAATTTGAATGCATTTCTTGTGAATTTACTATAGAAATGCATCGAAAATCAGGAAGACAGTGATTTTTAGTGACCAGGAATTAATTCAAGTGTTACTGATAGAATATGGTTATTATATGTATAATTTGAATGCATTTCTTGTGAATTTACTATAGAAATGCATCGAAAATCAGGAAGACAGTGATTTGCAAGGACCAGGAATTAATGCAAGCATTTACTGACAGAATAGTATTTTTTATGGATAATAAATAGGAATTACTTAAGATCATTGGTTCTCAACCTTTTTTGTCCATGCACCTTTTTCACCATATTTCAAAAAGTCATTCCCCTTTCTAAGATTGTCGGATTCAAAAGGGGCATTTCAAATAATAGACATATAATATTGGAAATCTTTTATTTGTTCTATATTAGCACATACACATTTACTTGAATTATATTTAAAAAGGGAAAGCAGTGTAACTCTACTAGCAGAGCCAGAAGATCAACATTCCAACGGTTTGAATCTGCCAATCTGTGGTTAAATCTGTTTGTAGAAATTCCTAAAACGTTGGCTTTATACAGAAATCTTTTAAAAGGTCAATATTAGCACATACCCATGTATGAGTCATTTAACTATACTAGCAGTACCAAAAGATGAATAGTCCTACAGTTTGAGTCTGCCAAACTGTAGTAAAATCCCCCCGACTCCTGAAACCTTAAAATTCCTCCCAGGGAGAGAATTCCGCCCTGGATTTGAGAACTTCTGGCTTAGATTGAATTTTGAGTTTTCTTTCCCACTGGCAAGTGTTTGATAATGTGCATTGCCAGGGGCGTAGCTGGAGATTTGGGACTCGGGGTTTTGACTCCTTGGGTGGCCCCCTTCCAACATTTAGTGAGATGTGTTATTGTATAATGCTAGTAGAAATGCAGGTGAACTACTATTCATAAAGCTTTAGGGGGTCCCGGCCCACCATTGGGGCCCCATCCCCTCCATGGCTGGATTAAGACCACAATGGGTCCTACGCCACCCATAATTTTGGGGCGCCCCATATTAAAATTATATGAGATCTGAACAGTAAGTTTATATTGAAACATAGTAAAAATAGTTCATTGATAGTGAAATTTATATTGAAATATAGTAAAAATAGTTCATTGATAGGGAAATTTATATTGAAACATAGTAAAAATAGTTCATTGATAGCGAAATTTATATTGAAACATAGTAAAAAAATAGTTCATTGTAGGGAAATTTATATCGAACCATAGTAAAAATAGTTCATTCATAAAGAAATGTATATTGAAACATAATAAAAATAGTTCATTCATAGGGAAATTTATATTGAAACATAGTAAAAATAGTTAATTGATAGGGAAATTTATATTGAAACATAGTAAAAATAGTTCATTGATAGAGAAATTTATACTGAAACATAGTAAAAATAGTTCATTGATAGAGAAATTTATACTGAACTATGAACATAATGATAATAATATTTAAAATAAAGACTTTTGTCGGAACTTATTGTAAGAAAACATTTCAATGATGGTTTCAAACGTCATTGAGGAAGTGACATCATTTTCAATTGACGCCAAAACTAACGCATTCAATCGTTTCTGAGCCATTGTTAAATGGAATCGTTTTTTTTAATTTCAAATATTCATAATTCGACAATGTAAGGAAATCTATGCAATAAATAATAACAGTTTTTTACAAATGTTAAAATAAGGCGTCTGATAGTATAAACTAAAAGGGGGTATTTTACCTATAAAATAATATTTTTTATTTACGTGCTAAATGTATTAAGTAGTTTTTTTTTAAATATTTATGATTAATGTGAAAAGCGATACATTCTACATTGATATTTATTTCTAGGCCTCCTCAATGTCTTGGGCCCTACACCGTGGCGTAGTTTGCGTATAAGCCAATCCGGCCCTGCCCCTACCCTCTCTCTCATTTACGCCCCTGTGCATTACAATGTTGTTAAAATGAGACCTCGAGCGATTTAGTTGTCAGTCCGCTGCTCTTATCGCTGAGCCAAATTATTATTGCCTATTCAGTATGAAAGTAGGTCACCCTTTATGCTTTTATCAAGTCTGATTAATTTGCCTTTAATGATAATCATTATGGTTTCCTTTTATCACTGAAATTTTTTCTTACTTTTAACAGTCGGTCGCACCACTGAATCCATCCAGAGTGGAAATTAAAACGTCAAAAAGGGATAACGAACCGAACTCTATCGTTTTAATAAAACCCTGATAATTACCCTTATTGATTTCATACCCCCAAGTAAAATCCTTTAATTTCAAGCTAAAAAGAAAGCTATTTTTAATAACATAGCATAATAGTGATTCCCTATTCGGATCAAATATAGAATCCAGACCCCAGAAATGATTCAAGTAAAAAGCACAAAGTTTCAGATTAAACCGTAATTGATTAAAACAAGGATCAAATGTGGCGTAGTTTGCGTATAGGCTAATCTTACCCTGCCCTTACCCTCTCTCTCAGCTACACCCCTGTGCATTACAATGTTGTTAAAATGAGACCTCAAGCGATTTAGTTGTCAGTCCGCTGCTCTTATCGCCGAGCCAAATGATTATTGCCTATTCAATGTGAAAGTGAGTTTTTCAATTAACTGCTGAATGCCTATTTCTTCACAATATTCTTTTATGTAGTTAAGGTATGGAGTATGGAGCTGGTGACAAAGACACGGTTTCTGTTGCATGCGTCAGCTTAAAGATCCTTGCAAGTCTCAAGTCTGGTCGAGACCAGGACTTTATTCCTACAAGTTTGTTATGGCAGAATGCAAGTCCACCGATGGGATACCTCCACCCTATTTACACATCTTAGAGTGTACTCAATTAGCTGCGGAGTACACAGGGAAATTTGTCCTAATGAAGAGTTTTCCACACTCTTCGCTCATAACGGGAATCGAACCCAGGACCTTCTGCGTGTTAGGCAGATGTGCTAATTACACTTTCCGAACGGATTTATGTAGTTAAAGGGGTCTGAATTTTATATTTCATCTTTGTTTTGAGTAAATTAAATTTTGATTACGGCGTAATCTGATAATTTGAGTTTTTGACTTGAATCAATTCTGGGTTCTGGACTCTACATTTGATCCCCCTATTCATAAACCCAAATACAATCTTTTGATTTCTAGCAATTAACAAAACATAATAGCAGTTCCTTCAAGCTTCTTCTTTCTTCACATAGATTGAAAAGAAATATCTGAAAGTTAAAATCGCAGCAAAAATTAGGAAATGCATTTTAACAAAAGGAAAAAGGGAAAATTATTTTTGAAAAAGCAGCCGCCATTGTAAGTTTTAAAATCCTGCAAATCACAATTATTCCCCTTTTATCATTAGTTTAATTTAATTAATAGAAATTTCAACAAATTCATTACTTTCTTGTCACTCACAGCCAGGCCGGGGGATGGGCCTTTGGCTTGCGTTATTTTTGTTAAAATTCAATGTAAGTCTTTACAGTATTTGATCTATTTGGAATGGAATTGTCGGATCTCACCTCCAAACATTTAACATATTGATACTGCTAAACCGTCATCAATCTGGGGAGGCATTTGTTGACTCTTTATTAGAGATCCTCCAAAAGTCTCAACAAAATAGGCTCGAAAGAATTGCGCCAACGAAGTAGAAAAAGGCGCAAATTCAAACAACCAAATAATTAAAATCAACAGAAGCATTATTTTGGATACCAAATATTTTACGGTTATGTTATGCTTTGAAACTCAGTAGGAAAGTGGTTGTAAGTGGTCAGGAATTGAGACAAACTTTACTGATTATACAGTATCTGTTATAAGTATTTGAACAGAGAGCCATTTTACTCCTAATCGCTTGGGTTTGAGAGTTAAAAACAGGAACATTACGCAAGAAAATACATTTTTTTTGCAATCAACATAACAAGGTAGGCATTTAGTCATGTTTTGTGGTTCTGAATGCTAAATTTCTTGAAAATGTTTTTTTTTAAGAATTAAATTTAAATAAACAGTTTTTTGTTTCTGTCCTTCTAAAATGCATGCCTTGTTATGTTGACTGCAAAAGAGTTGGTCCTTCTTGCGTAATGTTCCTGTGTTTAGCTCTCAAAATCGGACGATTGGAAGTACATTGGCTGCCTGTTCAAATACTTATAACAGGTACCGTATGTATAATGCGCTGTCTTCTGTGTTCCACTAATTGTTGCCTTTTTTCGTCTTGGCAAACGGTCTTAACAGCACGCTGCTATGCCTGGGCGCTTAGTATGGAGGAAGTGTTGTGCCCAAATTCCACTTCTCCCCTCTAAACCTTGCTGAAG
This sequence comes from Architeuthis dux, assembly GCA_006491835.1. NCBI lineage: Eukaryota > Metazoa > Mollusca > Cephalopoda > Oegopsida > Architeuthidae > Architeuthis > Architeuthis dux. Next base: position 4,775,232 of record VCCN01004356.1, read on the forward strand.
GTTTCCACAAGAAAGAGGTGCTCAATACGTTTGAAGATCAGCATGGCGGCAGTGAATTATAGATGACGACGTTTTGGCAGCATGCCGTGTTGGGGGTGATCAATTAAAAAAAATTGGAAAGATTAGTGATCAATAAATAGATTATTTCTCTCGCCTTTTGTTGGGTAGTGATCTAAGAGACAAATTTAGGATAAACTTACATTGCAAATTGACCCACCCCCCCGCTAAAACCTATTTGGGTGGGGGATATTTTTTTAAAAACAAAAAAACTTCTTTTTCTAGACATTTAAACAGACCTCTAACTCCATTGGTAGATAGTCAGCCAGCCAGCCAGACCAACTTAAAAACTGAAGAAATCTATGTTGACAGTTTTGGTGACAGTTTTGGTTGATGGTTTCTAATATGTTTATATATTCCCCATATTGGATGATTTTACAATCTTAAAAATGTCCCTGCTGGTAACGATTTAAAATTTAGCTTCATATTTCAATTTTCGAAATGTATATCTAATGTTCATTTGTAAAGTGATAGTTAACGATGCGGCATAAGGAAAATCCCATAAGTTATTTAAATGAAATAATATCAAGAAATATCTTTTTTTGCCATGGGCCTTAACAATCAGCTGGCCGTTGAGACCCGGAAATGTATGAATGGGAAATCATGATGAGGATATGTTTCAGTAAGATTGTGAAACTAGTGATTTCGTGAAATTCCTAGGGATTTTGTGAAATTCCTAGGGATTTTGCGAAATCCCTGAACATTTCAGTAATTTCATGTAATCCCTAATTTCACAATCAGTCTAGTAGTGGTTAACAAGCTTCTGATCCTCACTGGGTGCCCCACTGCTGTGACCTTGTGTCAAACTAAGCTAAATTTAGTAAATATCAAATATAGTCTGCTTCAGTATTTACAGTGTATATACAGCCTAGTTTGACACAAGACCACAGGAGTAGGACACCCAGTGAGGATCAAACTCATTACAGTAGTAATTGTCAGAATCAAAGGCTTGTTAACCATTACTACACTAATCCCTGAACATTTCAGTAATTTCATGTAATCCCTAATTTCACAATCAGTGTAGTTAACAAGCTTCTGAAACTGACCATTACTTCTGTAATGACTTCGATCCTCACTAGGTGCCCCAAACTAAGCTAAACTTAGTAAATATCAAATATAGTCTGCTTCTGTAGTTGCAGTGTATATACAGCTTAGTTTGACACAAGACCACAGTAGTGGGACACCCGGTGAGGATCAAACTCATTAAAGTAGTAATTGTCAGCATCAAATGATTATTAACCAGTACTACACTAATCCTTGAAAACTAGGGATTTCACAAAATCAATAGTTTGACAATCTTACTGTAACATATGGATAGGAAATGCTTCAGTATTTACAGTGTATATACAACTTAGTTTGACACAAGAAAATAGTAGTGGGACACCCGGTGAGGATCAAACTCATTACAGTAGTAATTGTCAGAATCAAAGGCTTGTTAACCATTACTACACTGATTGTAAAACTAGGGATTTCACAAAATCAGTAGTTTGACAATCTTACTGTAACATATGGATAGGAAATGCTTCAATATTTACAGTGTATATACAGCTTAGTTTGACACAAGGCCATAGTAGTGGGTGCCCAGTGAGGATCGAACTCATTACAGTAGTAAATGTCAGCTTCAAAGGCTTGTTAACCATTGCTACACTGATTGTAAAACTAAGGATAGGAAAATGATGGGGATACACTGTCTAAAGCAGGGGTTGGAAACCTTTTCTCATCGTGGGCCACATGGAACCGTATTCGACAAAAAACTAAATTTACTAAAAAGTAAAATTGTATTTTCACATAAAAATACAATTATTCATACAACTGTATTATTTGGTACACAAAGAAAGTAACAGATAAAACTGAATTTAATATTATGTTGCTTCATAGATGTGAGAAAACGTCTGGGATAACACAAATTGACAATTTCAAGAACGTTCGCGGGTTGCACAAATAAGCCTCGCGGGCCGCATGTGGCCCGCGGGCCGTAGTTTTCCCAACCCTGGTCTAAAGGATCATTGTAATAAACCTTCGCCGCTTGAAACTCAATCCTGCTGTTATGGCCCAGGCTTCTCTCAAATAACAAATATAGCGTCAATTTAGTCAAGCAGGTATCCAAAGAGAAATAAAAATTTGTATATTTATTTTATTTATTTTGTCTTCCACGTGTACTGTGAGGTTTCATGGGGGAGGTGAAGACGGCGGTCGATGACTTGGTGGCTCGTCTCTGTGGCGGACAGGTTAAGGGACTTGAGCGTTTCTGCTACTCCCTCAAAAGAAAAAGAGACAGAAACAAACACCAAACTGAGGTCGTAAAATGAGATCATAAAGACAAGAATGGAAAAGAAAATCAAATACGAACGTGGAATAATAGAAATAGGAGAGAACGTTCACTTCGTTTCTCTTTATTTTTTATTCGTATTTGCAGAGGACTTTACACAAAGATAATCACTTCAACAGCTGTAAAAATGTCGGAACGTAAACGAAGGAACGAAGAAGGATATTAATGGCGAAAAAACGAAAAGAAGTGGACTAAAAGAAAAGGACAAAGAAAGCCTGGGAAAATAAAAAAAAAACGGAAAATGAGAGAATACAGAACGAAACGAAAGACTGATTGAACTCTATTGGACGCCTACATCCAGTAAAAACAAAAATAAGTAAACAGAAATAATTGTTTTAAAAGAATTAAAAGAATATAACGAAAGAGAGACCAAGTTAGTAATTTCGTCTTTGCTGGGATTGGGTCTATCACCGTATAAGTGACCAATATGCTTTCTCACTGTTCGTCGGACCTAACCGACGCGCTGGGTAATTCTGGATCGAGGAAAAGGGTAGTAAGTGGAGGACAGAAGGGAGGTAATATGATTGGTAGGTCCCATCTAATGAGATTTTCAGGCCTGCTGTTGGCAAAAGGAAAGCCTTCACATCTACAATATTTCCTAGCAACCGGCACACACTTGCTACAGTTTCCGAGCAACGTCGACTGGAACTAGACCCCCATTTGACTAGCGTTATTAGCTATCATGTTTGTCTTCTAGCGGAGGATTTTGTCCTTTTCGTTTTTCATTATTAATTAAGGGGGTCGCCAGTCCCCACAAGAATTTCATTGTTGTTGGTCTAATGCTTAATAATATTGTTCTTTTATCTTTTTGCATTTTTTCAAACTTGTAGGGGGTTATTCTACATCTTACAATCCTAAGAACCTATGCAATCTACAACTGTATTTGCCTGTTGGGGCAGTTCACATCCGACCCAGACCATTTCTTAGCCATTTCAAACAGGACTTTTCTGTCAACGCATGGCATGAGTACATAAAGCAATGTTTACTTGTGCGTAGCCAGTGTATGCAGTGTGTAGTCCTATTGTCTAAAGCTATGTTGGACAACGTTTACTTCTGAGGTGGACTTATAATGATTGACGATATATATATATATATATATATATGCG
>VCCN01004356.1:4942938-4964183 GCA_006491835.1 Architeuthis dux
AGCTGGCTATAGAGTTCTACCGACCCTTTGATGGAGAATCAGTACAGAATGGTTGTCTGCAACTATGATTTTCATGATAGTGCGACTGTCTGCAACTGTAGGTGCAGATCCTCATGACAGTACCTCTGTCTGCAACTTTAAGTACAGACTCTGGACACTCCTACATTAAGCTGATGTGCGCTGACTATGGGGTTCTGCTGACCCCGATATATGTGTGTGTGTGTGTGTGTGTGTGTGTGTGTGTGTTACATTATTGGGGCAAGGAAGTGACAAATGTTAACTGGGGAGGACAGGAACCATTACATTTTTATAGAGGTGCCAAAGTGGCATCCCGGTTGCTCCGGCAGCACTGCACCCCTATGTGCCATCCTTTCAAAACTATGAAACTCTGTTTTGGATAAAATATGGGTTACAAATACAGGTTTCCACCTTCCGTAAGTCGAAATGGAGTAAAGTGAAGAAACAATTACCATTAATTTAAATGTGAAACCTTTTAGCGTTCCCAGGCCAAATGGTGATGATTGTATGTTAGGCTGACTCATCAGAGGTTGGTGTGGTGTGAGGTACAGGAGATTGTGGTGTAGGAGAGATAGGAAGAGGGTGTGTGCTGCCTCTATAATGTCCCGCTGCAAAACAACAGCTGAACGCTATTTTCCTTTTCACCTTTTTTCGTAACAATTTTCTCGTTTCAGTGGAAGGGTCCATTGTTTAAAATAGTAGTTAGGAGATATCTTTTATCAGCAAACGTGTTAGCTTTAAGCGGAAGAGTATATGGTTCGGGCTTAAAACCAAGAAAATCACACTGTTTATTATATACTAGCTGAGATACCTGGCATTGCCCAGTGAATAAAACTCTAAATCTAACAACATTGGAAGGCAAATTATATTTTATAAAGATTTCATGAAATCAAACAAGAAAGTCACGCTGTTTATTATATACTAGCCGAGGTACCCGGCATTGCCCAGTGAATAAAACTCTAAATCTAACAACACTGGAAAGCAAATTATATTTTATAAAGATTTCATGAAATCAAACAAGAAAGTCACGCTGTTTATTATATACTAGCTGAGGTACCCGGCGTTGTCCAGGGAAAAAACCTCTAAATCTAACAACACTGGAAAGCAAATTATATTTTATAGAGATTTCATGAAATCAAACAAGAAAGTCACGCTGTTTATTATATACTAGCTGAGGTATCCGGCGTTGCCCAGGGAAAACACCTCTAAATCTAACAACACTGGAAAGCGAATTATATTTTATAGAGATTTCATGAAATCAAACAAGAAAGTCACGCTGTTTATTATATACTAGCTGAGGTACCCGGCGTTGCCCAGGGAAAAAAACTCTAAATCTAACAACACTGGAAGGCAAATTATATTTTATATAGATTTCATGAAATCAAACAAGAAAGTCACGCTGTTTATTATATAGTAGTTGGGGTACCGGGCGTTGCCCAGGAAAAAAGGTTGGAGTGGAGTTTGACCCTACAGCAGCCAGTCATGTTTTTGCAGGTTTTTTCACCTCAAAATGACATAATGTGACACATGGTCAGTGTTTAGTGTGGCGAATCTTTAACTCTAGGTCACATTTGTATTGCGGATCTTCCAGAAATTGCCCACCTCTTTCAGACATCAGGATGTACCCCTAACTATGACCGGGCACAGCTGGTAAAAGGCCCAGGCCAGATTGGATATGTAAGCCTCATTTCAAACTGCTCATTAAATATTTGTTGTAATCAGTGCTAAATACATATGACTTATGTATGGGTATACACATGTACAATGTACGTGTGATGTACATGATGTACTTGCGAGTAAAAGAACAGAATAAAAGAACTAGAACGATTTATGAAAAAGTAATATTGCTACGCCTCTTGAGTAGGTCAATGGCAACTGGCCCACATTCCCCTCCCTTCTGCCTGGGCCTGCTCCTAAACCTATCCCTTTTAGTATTATGTTGAGATTATATTTTGGGGACGGATCGCCAGTCCTCAAGCCCCAATTATTTTTGGCAGCAGGCCACGCATGACCGAAATCTGTAACTTTTCCTGAGCAAGTTAAAACTTACAGAAAGCAAATTAAAACATAGAACATTTTTAGAACATTTTAGAAAATTTTATTTTAGTGTGAAAAAAAAGTATACAATTTGTATATACAAGCACATATAACAATTATATTTACACACTATCTAGGGCCTTAAACCTTTGCGATGGTGTAATAAACATCATAATTCTTCTTTGATAGCACTACGTATTCCGGTAATCTAAGTCCCACCACTCTATTGCTAAAAAATATATTCGATCTACTTCCATTTGCTTCTACCGTATATGTGTGGCCTCTCTGTCCCTTGTACCCCCTTCTAGTAAAAAATACATCAGGGTTTACTACTTCTAAACCACGCATAATCTTAAACATTTCTATTAAGTCTCCCCGATCTCTCCTATTTTCTAACGGTGTTAAACCCTAACACTTTTAGCCTTCATAACTTTTTAATTCCGGTACTAACTTACTTGCTCATCTCTGGACATTTTCTAAAAGATTTTTTTATCTCTCTCCAAGTATGGTGACCAGGCCTGTGCACAGTACCCTAGAGCGAGCAAATTAAAAAATACATCGAGCAAATTTGTTTTTAACTTGCTCGCTGTATTTTTTAATTTGCTCGCTTTATTTTTTAATTTGCTCGCTGTATTTTTTAATTTGCTCGCTTTATTCTTTAATTTGCTCGCTGTATTTTTTAATTTTCTCGCTGTATTTTTTAATTTGCTTGCTGTATTTTTTAATTTGCTCACTGTATTTTTTAATTTGCTACCTGTATTTTTTAATTTGCTCCCTTTATTCTTCAATTTGCTCGCTGTATTTTTTAATTTGCCCGGGAAAAGGTATAGATGATAGAAACGGAATTGGCGAACCCAGTTCAAATTCCGGTTGATGCTGTATACATATTTACTAAGCTTAGCTTAGTATGGCAGAAGGCCACAACTTTGGAGCACTCAGTGAGGATCGAACTCATTATTGTCATAATAGTCTGCTTTGCTAGCTTACTAACCATTACTTCACGACATGACATCTTGGCTGAGGCTGTATATGCTCATTTCACATTAATGCTCTTCGAAAAGGCATGAATCCATTTCCCCCCAACACTCTCTCTCTCTCTCTCTCTCTCTCTCTCTCTCTCTCTCTCTCTCTCTCTCTCTCTCAGATAACGTGACAAAATATATCTTCACTATGTTTAACAAAGAAGAGAATGAATGGGTGAGAACTTGTATAAACCACTCTCCCATAACTACTTTTTTGATAGGTCCAATCAAAAGGGTTGGTGAATGAGAACGGATAAACCATTCCCCCATAACTACTTTACATGCCTAGGCAGCCATAGCATGAATCTTTTACTCCCATAGTGAATTTTGATAGGGTCCAATCAAAAGGGTTGGTGAGTGTGCACTTGGATAAACCACTCTCCCATAACTACTATACATGACGCAACTATCTAAGCCACCAAACAGGCTCTTGGCTTATATGCATTAACATCCATAATCCTCAAACCAGTAGCGTAGCTTGAGATTTGAGGGACCGGGGGCTTGGCTCTTTGGGGAGGGGGGGCGGTACATTTATTGAGATTTGATGAAAAAGGAATATTTGCAATAAATAGACATGTCACTTAATTGGTGAAAAACAACACCAACGGCTGAATTATTATTTATACAATTCATGTATGTACAAATATATCCTTGTTATTGTATAATATCAGTAGAAATGCAGTGGGTGAACCACTATTTATAAAGATTTTGGGGCCCCCTCTATTAGGGGGCGGGCTCGAGGGTGTTCTTAAATAGGTGGGCTATTTAAGAACATCCCCGAGCCCCCCTGAGTTACGCCTTTGTCTCAAACATTGAATTATACTGAAGCTATTGACTTGCATATTTTACTGCAAGGTGCTTAATTGGAGAGTTGATAAGGTCAGCAAAGTATTAATATGGAACCTTTAACGAAAATAAGACATACAGTGGTCGCTTTGTCCTGAACACTACACAGTAAAATATGTTCATGAATAGTTGATTACCTCCCTTTTTGTATTATATTACGTTCATTTCCGTCGAAGTTCGGTGAGCATGTCAATACATTGACCAAGTGCGTATCTGCTGCCAAAGCAGGCCTAACTGAATAAAGAAACAGAGGTGAGTATGGGGGTGGGGGAAGAAAGAAAGAAAGAAAGAAAGAAAGAAAGAAAGAAAACAGAAAAAGAACGAGAGAATAAAATAATTTTAAAAAACAGAACGAAACAAAGAAAGAAAGAAAGAAAGAAAGAAAGAAAGAAAGAAAGAAAGAAAAATAGAAAGACTGAATGAAAGAAAGTAAGAAAGAAAGAAAGACTGAAAGAATGAAAGGATGAAAGAAAGAAAGGATGAAAGAAAGAAAGAATTTTTAAAAAGATTGAAAGAATGGAAATGACTGAAAGAAAGATTGAAAGAAAGACTGAACGAAAGAAAGAAATGCCTTTTGAAACTTAAGCAATGAACTGCATTGAAGATAGAAAGGCTGAAGAAAGAAAGAAAGAAAACGAAAGAAAGACTGAAAGAAAGAAAGAATAAAAAAAGAAAGAATGGAAATGACTGAAAGAAAGGAAGAATGAAAGGAAGAATAAAAGAAACGAAGAAAGAAAGACTGAAAGAAAGAAAGAACGAAAGAAAGAAATGCGTTTTGAAACTTAAGCAATGAACTGCTTAACGAGCTTAAATGGTTTACATTGAGGACTAGAAAAGTACAAATGGCTGTGATTTCCTGGCCAAATAAAAACCTACTTGTCAATGAATGAATTCAGGGGTTTAACGAACAATATGTGTATTGTCAAAATCCAAACCAAGTTGGAGGCTTTTTCCACCGTAACAAGAACAACAAGAACAATCCTCACCTAATTTAAGGGAGACAACTCTTCACTGGTTGCATTTCCAATATTTTAATATTGGAAATTCAATCAATGAAGAGTTACCTCCCCTAAACAAAGTATTCCATGAGCAGATCCCAAACAACCCACCGACACCGTAAACAACAACAGCATATTAGAGTATACTGTAGGTGGTCGACATTCGTGGAGAGCCCACCTTCACCATATTAAAGTTATAAAAGTTAAGTTATTATATAAACACATAATATTTGGAATATAAACAATATACAAAAGTTGCAGTAGTCGGAATTGTAACTACACCCCGGTCACGAACAAAAGGGTTGGGCGTTTCTTACTGATGTACATAAACAATCTTTATTCTCTGAAGTCTCAGTACAACGTGAAAACTGCAATACAACGATGAAGCCACGAATTAGGCAAATACACAAGTGCAGTTAAACATCATAAATCAACATACATAACCTTTGAACGTAAAACGGTATACAAGCGATACAAGGCCATGATTTAAACAGAGAAACAAGTGCGGTGAAAACAGTAAGAATCAACAATATACAACATACGTAGCATTTGAACACAAAACGACAAATACAAGCGAAATGAATACGTGCCGCATGAATCAATGAATATAGCATACATAGTGTTTGGACGCAAAACGACGATACAAGCAAAATAAACACGAATAGCTCGGATCAACAAATACACAAGGAAGGAATAAGTTCTTAACATGAAGCTTATAGGTGTGGCTATGTCGTAGTTCACAATGAATTGTACTTTTAGAGCGTAGAAGTACGAACTGTAAGAATATTGAAGCTAAGATGAAAGTAAAAACCGTAATTCGCCCTTTAACCGGTTGTAGATATTCTTCGGACTTATATGTGGTAAAGAAATGCGTGTGTGCAGGAACACGTCTTTTCCCATCATCCCTGATGACATATGGTCAAGTTGTTCTAACACTATGTCGGTGCGATCAATCTGGAGTCCCCCTCTCGTGTGGGACTCAGGTCCCCACAAATTCATCAGGGAGGTCTCTGGGGTCGCTAAAATCTTATTAGCTGGAGTGTCCTTCTCGGGAACTCCCTCGGGATCTTTTGGACCTACTTAAAATCTCGTCAGCGAGACGCCCAGCCTTGTTTCTTGATGTTGTCTCCGTACAGGATTCTGCCTTGTCTCTTGAGGGCACCGCCTCCTTCCCAATCCTTTTACCTACCCTTCCACGTCCAGACATGTTGTTGTATAGGAATCTGCGGTGACAACGGATACCCGGCTTGGTGACACCCTGGAAGTTATCACGAAGCACCTTACGATGTGGCTCCTTCTTTTCCTACTCATTTACTTCCCTTTCCACGTCCAGACATGCTGGTGTGTAGATTATTATTTTATCTTTTTCTCTCTGTATGGCTCCAGTTATAGGAATAGAAGGAGGAGTGGAGTTTGACCATGTAGCAGTCAGGCTTGCTATAACAAAGTATCGTGCAGCAATTTTGATTGATTTAAAACTGTAAAAGATGTCAATCAATATATACAAGTGGGAGGTGTCACACCCTCTGTGTGTCTGCCTGATTGTCTGTCACGCTATGGAAACCACCTAAACATGGGCGCAACCCAACCAAATTTGGCATACATACTTAATGGACTTAAGGGAAGGTTTTTATGTAAAAAGATATTAGGGGACGGGTCTATTTACAATATAACTATAATGCTTAACTAGGCCCTTATTTTTCGTTCTCTCTATATATACATATCTTCTTATTTGATATGTTTATATATATAATTCGTAAAAGGGACATAAAGCGGAGGGAAACTTTTTCCTCTTTAAGGGGTCAAAAGAGAAGGGAAATTTTTTTCTCCTTTAAGGGATCAAAGGTGAGGGGAATCCCTTTGAGTGGTCAAACGATGAGGATTTGAGGAGTAATGTAATAGGCGAATGCAACACATTAGCTCAGAAGTTGTACACAAATATATATGATTGGGTAGGAACTGCGATCCACTGAGAGTGGTACAAACGATCAGGATTTGAACATGCAAACCAATGGTTTATGCAGGAACCAGAATCTGTCCTAGAGAATATAAAACAGTAAAATTCAATGGGACTTTGAAATTTAAACGAATCACCTGGATCACCCAACCCAGATTAGGAGATCAGATCTAATCCTCGCAAACAAAGAGAAGATCTGTCAGTGGATGTCACCGTTCCAGCAGACTAAACTCCAACTACTATTCTGATTTGCTCTTTGCAACTGAACCCTGATTTTCCGACACGCATTGATGACATACCTTTTAAACTTGACCTCGCGTCATTTCCTGCCTTGGTCCTAGATGACACGACTTGGATTTGCGACCCTACGAATCGACGCATCATATTTGGCAACTACGCATTCCAGTACTATACTAACACCATTGAATTACCTTATATTTGATACCGTCATAGTTGTTATCAGTTTCTAGTTATACTTAGGACTATCGACGATACGGCCGGATTAAGCTTGCGCGGGGACTGTAGCATATGTTATAGAGGGGCCCTAAATTAAGAAAATAATCATAAACAAGCCTAGCTGCTGCAGGGTCTAATTCCACTTCTAAGTGATAGGAGTCGCTCCCACCCCTATCCGAAAGGATAGTAGCGATAAGAAAGACGAGCCTTCGGATGGCCTGCAACCGGGTTCGTTTCCTGTTATGAGCGAAGAAGAGAAGAAAAGGCATGATCTAACAATTCCTAAAGAGTGCATTGCCGGGCACATCAGTAGCAAGCTTATCTACATCGCTATCATTTACAAAAGGCGAAGCTTTGAATCTTGAATTTTGTATCCAGAATGCCGTCTTTACCCAGTGATGGATATGGGTTTCGGGAACTAGGTATACGGTAAGGATGTATCTAGGATTTATGCTAGGGGGATTACAGGGGGGTCCATCAGGGATGAGCGAAGTAAACCCGTGCAGCTGAGGGTTCCGGGGCACTGTAATTCCAAACATACAAAGTGAGAAGTAGGTATACACCGTGAAATGGAGAGGTATATGTATTACCCTGTGTCTGTCGATCTTTCTGTCTTTCTGTCCACACAATATCTCCGAAAGTTCTCAATGAATTTCAATGAAATTATATGCAAGGGTGAACCGCAGGCTAAGGGAGAAGTGATATTAAATTTAGGGCCAGATCTATGAATTTGTTTTCGATTGAGAGATATTTTTCCATTTTTTCCATACATTTATGTATTCGCTCATGTCTGTCCACACGATATCTCCAAAGGTTCTCAATGAATTTCAATGAAACCTAGTGGAAGGTTGATTAAATTTTGGGCGGATCCAGAATTTTTGTTTGGTGGGGGGGGCAGAGGGTATGCGCTCTCTGAGTGCTTTCTAGTTCTTTCTGTTTTTAATATTCACTCGCTTCTGGGGATTTCTTCACCCATCATTTTTGTAACTTAGGGTATAGGAGTTGGCTCATTTGATAGAAATATAGGAATAACTTTTTTCATTTTCCAAAATTTAAGATTTTGTGGGGTCCTTGACAAATACATTTTATATTTGTTACATTTGAACGGAGTTTTTTTTAAAATTCCGTCTCAAAAAATGCAACACTGCTTTCCGAGCAACGTAATGCTAAATTCATATCTTTCCTACCTGTAAAAGTTTTTCTATAGAGAAAATGTTCCAGTGATCTGATTAAATGGAAAATTTCAAGGTACGTTTGAGTTTAGAAGATGCACAAAAATAACCCAACTAAACAATTTCACCTTGTGATTTGATTTTACTGAGTGTGAGCTTGCATTGTTACAGTCAAATCGCGTTGGACATACCGGTTCTCATACGATCATCGAAGTTAAGCAATGTCAAGCCTATATATGGGTGACTGCCTGGGAATACCAGGTGCCGTATGATGCTGGGGATCATGTAGAGCGCCACCAGTGGCGATCACGTTAATCTTCCTAAGGAGGAGACCGATCTCGACACTACGCTCAGTAATGCAAGCCAAAGCCGCCCCCCCCCCTTCTCGAACCATCTGACTGGCCTAGCTGCGAGCGACGAGAAATGAATGAATGAATGAAGCTTGCATTGTCTTTCTGAAGTGTGACACACTTTTTCTTGACCAAAGATAGAGATGTGGGACATCTTTCTTTTTCAATCGTTCACATTTTTGACAATAAAGATCTATTGCGATTGTTTTGTCTTATTCCAGTGGTTCCCAACCTTTTCGAGTCATTCCTCATTTTTGTCAATAAGATTACTAGTATCCGCCACTTCCATTTATTAAGTTGCCAAAAAAATACTTTCAAATAATAACTTTATTTTACGTATAAAATTAGACAGCTTCCTACTAAGAATAAGTTTCATTTTATAATCGTACAGCTGCTGCTGTGTATTTGTTACTCAAAGAAAGCAAGCGAAAATAATTAGAACACATCATTTGAAATTCCAATTATTACCAAAAAAAAAAGAATTCTGCTATCGTAACTGATATACACATCAATGTGATCTCTGTTCTTGTTTTTTTGCTACTAGTTCTTCGATTTGTGGGTCTATTGGTGAGAGAGCACATCTTAAATCATTCTCAACTTGGAGCTTATTTCGAGCCTTTGACTTGATAGATAGAAGTGCAGAAAACCCTATCTCTAGACTAGACATTTATTTTTACCTAATAGCCTTATTCCCCCCCGGACTAGCCAAATTCCCCCCTGGGGGCAATTCACCCCTGGTTAGGAACCACAGCCTTATTCTAACCCAGAGCTTTCCAAACTTGTGGCATTGGTGACACTTTTTTAAAAAATGATTTCTTTTTGGATACATTGTTAAAGTTTGTTTTTTTAGCCAAGCCAAATATATAATGTTATCCCAGCAGTTCAACTGACTCAGGAAAAGTATCTTTCGGAAGATATACAAAATTATACTCAATTTCGCGACACACCTAGAGATTATCGGAGGCACACTAAAGTGTCACGACACACAGTTTTAATCCTTTGAAATGAGGAGAACTGCCAAGTGCCCACCCAATATGTAGCAAAAAACAGCAAATGCTACGGGCCCCGAAATCTCAAAAGGTATTATTTGGATTAACATAGGTAATTGTATAGTTCAGCCGCGTTCATTGGACAGCGTACATTATTTTAACATATTTGGGTGAAAACTTACGAATTTTTTAAGATCGAGTGGCAGCAGAGGTAAACAAAAAAACAATTACTGAAAGCACAAATCATTACTTCCGATTTTTTTTATATTTAAAAGCTTGTTCGAAAAAGCAAGATTAATTTATTTTCTTAAATTTACATTTTTTAAGAATTAAAATCTTTTTTAATGAAATAGTAATATCGAAAAAATAAAATAAATAAGAGAATTCATAAAAGAAACACAGAAGTAAATACATAAATTATACTGTTAGTGCTGCTTCATTTCATAAATTTTCACCAAAATATATTAAAATAATCTACGCTGTAGCAATAAATCCTTTTTTTACTTTTCATAAATCATGTAAAGACACATACGATCGTAAATAAAATCCTGTTTTTTTCTTCATAAATCTTATACACGATATTTGTTATAACTACTAAATCTTATCGTAAATAAATACCAGATTTACAATAGATGCTTTTGTTTTCATAAATTGTAAACATTAACATACCCTCATCGCAGTAATTTTAGAAAAAAAAACAGTTAACCGGAGGTTTGTGGTAAATAGTATACTCTGAAAAAAGTGACCAATCAACGTTCGGTTTTTCAGCCATAATATCATATTCTTTCAACAAGGAATGTAAGAACAGTGAGCTTGTGTCATTGCTAATAATGATTAGTGCACCGTGCAACGAGAAATCTGTTCGTGGGTAGTGAGTGTTATTTTCTAATTACACATGTGTAAAAAGTATGGAAAATGGCTATTACTCTCTTCAAACTTGGCTTTTGTAACCAGGACAGTGTTATGTTATTGCCGAATACATTTAATTTTTGCTACATTTGAACTTGTTATAGTTTTACACTTGTCCAAGCGTCCCTTCCACTTTTCAAAACAGTCCACGAAGTCCTCTTTTGGGATCGCCATCAGTTGCCTCGTCACGTTCTCCTTAATCTCGTCCACGGTCTGAAATCTCTTTGGGGAAAAGCCAGAACTCGCAGGGAGCAAATTCTGGACGATGCTTTGCCAAATACCCATGCAAGAGACGTGAAGAATGAGCATGCTCAGTAATTGTGAATGCGATGGTTACACGGTACACAAGCTCACTCAATAGCGTCTCACTGCCGACTGAGTAGCATCACGGGAGAGTGTCTGTCTGATATGCAAAATGGTTGGATACGTTACGGACAGACGTCGTATAGACAGGTGTGCATGCGCACATACATATATATATACGCACTGTTTTTATTACAATGAAGGGAGTCATGTTATTCACAACCACTGAAAGTCCCTTCAAGCCCCAACGGGGGCTCCACATAGCCTTATGCCAAACATGGGGTGATCCGAATATATTCAAAAGTTTAAACTACACTCAATTATAGACTACCCACGTGGTGGCTGAGGTACGCCATTCACACGCCATTTTTTTTATTAACAGCAGTAGTCAATGTTCGAGCCCAGGTAAATAAAAAAAGAAGATGGCGTGTGAATGCCGATTTTCAAGGCAGGCAGGTAAGTAGTGTAGTCCCTAAAAAGTGCGGTTGCTCTTACTGAGCTAGTAGAGTTGGTTTATTATAACATTTTTTACAAAAAATAAATGCGTAATTTTAATTTGATGAATATATATATATATGAATAATTTCAATGCCGAAAGAATGCTAAGGTCTTCCTAAAAGCAGAAAATATTTACGCGTTGCAATCCTGTACCTTATAAAGAGAGGGGGGTTGTTTATAAGTACCCCTCATTTTCCTACAATTATAACTTGGGGTTTGTTACTCAGTAATAGTTACATATAGTGGGACGCAAATGTCCAGGGACGCAAATGACGGGGACGTATTTGACCGGGGCGCAGTTGTCCAGGACGCAATTTAGTGGGGCGCAAATGACCGGGACGCAAATGACTGGGACGCAAATGTCCAGTGACACGAATGACCGGGACGCAATCAACCTGTCACGGGATAGTTAGAGGTAGGAGTGGGGGTATGTAATTCGGAAACACAGTCATTAGAGTATGGGATGAAAAAATGAACCAATACTGCTAGTTCTGTAGGAGGGACCGCACTTCTTTTTAGGGACCACACTACTTAACTTGTACCAAAATAGGTCCTACCCATTTAAATGTCTCGGGCAACACAATTTTACCTCTTTTAATGCAACCCTGTGCCAGATAGGTAAAACTTAGTAAGTATCTAAAATCTTAGTGATATACCTTGATTAGTGCGGTTGATTCGTTCCAGAATTTTCCGTACTGTTCAAAACCGCACTGTTCAGATCTTATTATAATTTTAATTGTTTTTTCATTTTATACTCAATTACATTAATCTGTTGATCGTACTACATCAAAACTCGTACTAATCAAAACCGCACTAATCAATGTATTCCTGTTGATACCTGAAAAAAGAAGACATTAAATTATAATAAGACCTTGAACAGTGCGGTTTCGAACAGTACGGAAAATTTAAGAACGAATTAATTGCACTAATTAAGGTATACCTGTATATATAAATGAGAGGTGTCAAAACCGCACTGTTCAAGGTTGTATTAAAATTTAAGGTGTTCTTTTTTTTCAACTTATACTTAGTTTATAGTTACAATATGTACAGCAATATCTTGACCGCACTACATCAAAACACGCACTAAACAGCTATATACGTGCGCACAAAACATCGCTAGGTGTGTAGCTCCAGGCCTTCAATGGAGGGGGGGGGGCAAGATTTATGAATATTTCTACTAACATTATACAATGGCAGTGGATGTTCACGTTCTGTCAGGAGAAGGACACTCCTGCCAAACCTACGACCGACGGGCTCTGCCCCTATCTGCGTCACTCCGGTGGCCCATAGGATGCAAACCCTTGGTTTAAAGGGTGGGGTCGACTCTTGGCAAGTCGCACTTCACCTTAAAACTACACTGCTCTGGCTGGAGGTTTACTCTGCACATTGGTCCCGACGTCTATGGTCCAAATGCCGTGGAGGGCCATCCCCAAAATCTTCGCTCGCGAAGCCAAGCCATTCATTCATTCATACAATGACAAGTCTCGCTAAATACTGGGGGGGGGCTCAAGGAACCAACCCCCCTCCCCCCGGGCTCTCAAATCTCTAGCTACGTCAGTACTTTTAGAAGGACTGCCTTCTCAACAAGCTTATGGACCTCCAGGCTTTTGAAAGGTTTGCCCACGGACCCCCAATAATACCTTTGTGGACCTTCAGGGGTCAGCAGCCCCCAGGTTGGGAACCACTGCACCAAATATTGCAGGGAGCCTCGTTTGTTTGGACAATCTAATTTCTTCTCCCCGTCTTTGTTGTTGACACATTTCGACCGATTCATTCAACGTCCTTTTTCAGGTGTAAAATGTAATTCCGGGGATCTTTACGATTTTTAAAGTGACACACATACATTGGTAGACTAGCTGAAGTATCCGTCTACGCCGGGTTGGATATTTAATGAGTAAAAAAAAGAACTAAAGCTTTCAGACTTGTAAAAAAAAGTTTCGCTTTGCTTTTGACCCTTTAAAGGGGAAACAGTTTCCTTTTATTTTGACTCCTAAAAGGGGAAAAGGTTTTCCTTAACTTTTGACCTCTTACAGAATTATATATAACATATAAAATAAGAAAATATACATTGTATATATGTATTTTAAACGGAAAGTAAAGATTTTTGAGGGTGAGTGTTCTCTTTACAATGTAACTATACTGCTATACTGGAGTTTAGCTGTATAGTTACATTGTAAAGAGAACACTCGCCCTCAAAAATCTTTCAAATATTTCTCAAAACTTTTTACTTTAAAACCTTCTCTTAGGTCCATTAAGGTTGCAAGCCAAATTTGTTGGAGCTGTGCCCATGTTTTAGTGGTTTATATAGTGTGACAGACAAACAGACAGGAAGCCAGACACCTCTCATATATACCTTGATTAGTGCGGTGAATTCGCTCCAAAATTGTCCGTACTGTCCAAAACCGCACTGTTCAAGTTCTTATTATAACGTAATGTGTTCTTTTCAGCTTATACAGGAATACATTGAATCGTGCGGTTTTGATTAGTACGTGTTTGATGTAGTACGGTTAACGTATTGCTATACTGATTAATGTAACTGGATATAAGATGGAAAAAACATTAAATTTTAATAAGACCTTGAACAGTGCGGTTTTGAACAGTAGGGAACATTTTGGAAAGAATTAACCGCACTAATCAAGGTAAACCTGTACTTAGCTACATTAATTTGTATAGCATTACCGTAACATCAAAACCGCACTATCCCTATATAGATGTGTACACATACTTAATTAATTCGTTCAAAGCCGCACTGTTCAAGGTCTTATAATTTAATGTGAGTTTTTTTCAACTTATATTGAATAAATATTATTATTTAACCGTACTACATCAAAAACCGCACTATACCGGTTATTTCTTTCCAAAATGTTCCGTACTGTTCAAGTCTTATAATTTAAGGTGTTTTTTCTTTTTCAGATTACTTGTTACATCAATTTGTACTATATCAAAACCCGCATTAATCAAAACCGCACTATTCAAGGTATTCCTATACAGATGTTTACACATACAGGTTCAACTGTTCAAAACTATTCCAAACCGCACTGTTCAAGGTTTTATAATTTAATATGTTTTTATTTTCAGCGTATACTTAGTTATATCAATTTTTACCGGAAGACCGTAACCGTACTACATCAAAACCCGCATCATCAATCCCGTACTATTCAAGGTATTCCTATACAGATGTGTACACATAAAGGGCACCTTGATTAGTGCGGTTAATTCGTTAAAATCTTCTGTATTGTTCAAAACCGCATTATTCAAGGTTTTATAATTGAAATGTGTTTTTTTGCTTTCAGCATATATACTTACGTAGTTACATCAATTTGTACAGCAATACCATAACCGTACTATATCAAAACTCGCACTATTCAAGGTATGTACACATACAGGTATACCTTGATTAGTGCGGTTAATGTCCCGCACTGTTCAAAACCGTACTGTTCAAAACCGCACTGTTCAAGGTCTTAAAATGTAAAAAGATTTTCAACTTATACTTAGTTAAATCAAATTGTACAGCAATACCTTAACCGTACTACATCAAACCAGCACTACTCAAAACCGCACTATTCAAGGTATTCCTCCTATACAGATGTGTACACATACATCATTAAGTTGAGATCTGTAACGCTAGTTAAACTTTGCTGCTACTGCTGTTGGCCAGCCGACAACCACATTCTTTCTCTAACGACGGACAAATGGTCTATTTTAGTCTCCAGGGGGGACTGAGCAACAAGTTAGCAGTCGGCGGTATTATTTCAATTAGATTTTTTCAATGTTCATTTTCAAGCAGTCAGTGAGCTTAAATAAGCTGAACAGGATCATAAAGGAAAAAAATTGTTGTTTAAAAACAGAATGAAAAACAAGCACAAAAGCCCCACCTTTAAAAAAAACTTTTAAAACACCTAAAAGAAAAAATCACTTTTTATAATAAATGCAATAATCACACACCTTGACAGTGTTACCAATTTTATGTTTAAATTTACATCGAAAATCGTGTCAAAAAACATCTAAAAACACTTAGAAACATCTAAATTCCAGTCACGTATTATTAATAAATTAAATGAGTCTTTAATCGTCAAAATTGACTTTATTAAAATTATACTTATTTTATTTTTTAATATTACTTACTTTATTACTATAAATTAAATAAATATATATTTTTATTTCATTAAAAATCATCTATATATCAATTTCTGGCATCTAGACGCAAGCAAAAACATCTAGATTTAGATGAAAAACATCTAAATTGGCCAACACTGCACCTTAACTAACCAGTGATAAAAAGGTATATAATAGACTCGTCCACTCACTTATAAGCGAACACCCCCATTTCAGCTTACTTATTCAAGCGCTCTTCTGCACGGAGCTGCTGTTGTTATTACAAGTTTCGCTATGTCGGGTTACGGTCAAGCCCCGACGCAGCGTCACCTGGGGTGGCTATTACTTACCGGACTGGCCATTACGGTGATCACAATCGTTTGCCCCAGCTACGCCCAGGTACTAGAACCACCAAATCTTAATTTAGCCGAAAAGAAAAAGATTACGGCTTCTTCAACATGTGGCGAAACAGAACATACCCCGGAACAGTACTGTCGACTGACCGGGGTGACGAGCAGCGCTTACGACAATTTGGTTATCAAGACGGCCCCGGTGGAAATACAAGCCGGTCAACATTGTGAATATTGCGACTCAAAAGTAATCGGACAGTCTCACCCGGCCAAATATGCTGTGGACGGATCTGAAAAATGGTGGCAGAGCCCGCCCTTGTCCAGAGGTATCGAATATAATGAAGTCAATCTCACAGTGGATTTAGGTCAGGTAAGGAGATTGTTTTTGTCATCTTAAGATGAGTTTAACTCTTGAGTATTCCTCTCTATAAACAGGTATGAATGCTAGTCTACAGTACAGGTATATTTTGGTTTGGGGCGGTTAATTCGTTTCACAATTTTCCGTACGGTTCAAAACTTCACTGTTTAAGGCCTTATTATAATTTAATGCGTTTATTTTTTCAGCTTATATTTAGTTATATTAATTTGTACAGCAATACCATAACCGTACCACATCAAAACCCACACTAATCAAAACCGCATTATTTAAGGTAGTGCTAAAGTTGCCCGATACATTTTAAAATGTCAAAATTGACAGAATTTGAACCAAAGATCAAAATATACAAAAAGATTTTCAAATATTGATTGAACAGTGAAAAGTTATGTACACAAATCAGAAATCTTTGGTTCAAATTCTGTAAATTTTGAGTGTGTTTATGTTGAAATAAACTTTATGAAATACATCGGATATTTTTGCACTCAATGTATTTTGGTTTTGTGTACTACTGTATAAATTAACATGAAGACATGTCTCGTGTGTGTTTATTGTATATGTGTGTGTGTGTGTGTGTGTGTGTGTGTTTATTGTATATGTGTGTGTGTGTTTATTGTATACGTGTGTGTGTGTTGTGTGTGTGTGTGTGTGTTCACGGATCGTGATCATTTTGTTTATGCGTGTATGTATCGTCAGCGCCGAATTTAACATTGACGGGACCCAGTGCATAACTTCTATTTTTGTATTTAGCTATTATTATTTTCAAACAAATCAAAACAAAAATGAAATGTTCATAAAATATGATGTTTAATTTAAAGTAAAGTCCCTTTTGCCTTTTTATGAATCAATGAATTTATTGTAACTTAACAACATCAAGCAAGTTTAGTCGAGATATTTTACTTGTTTACCAGCAAAAAAGAAAAAGATATTAAAATATGTTTTTAAGGGGCCCCTAAAATCTTGGGGCCCTGTGCAGCTGCACTGTTTGCACTGCCTTTTCAGTACGGCCCTGGTTGTATGTATAATATATATTTGTTTAATAAAAATCATTGCGGTTATGGGTATTTATAAATAGGTATCTCTGTGTATGAGTCAAGCGAACAAATATATACAATTCATGCGATATCTATCATGTATGTACATAAAATGTATATCTTCTTGAAGATCCTTTATATGTCTATCGTCTCCGAGCGTGTACCTATAAAATGTATATGAGTAGTACTTATATGAGTATATGTGAATAATGTGTGTCGTGTGTATGTAATGTTATGTTAATCATCGCTACCCACAACACGGGTCTATGTATCTATCTATGATGTATCCGGAAGTTGCCCGGCCCTAACCGTTCATAGTAGAAACTGGAAAATTTGCACACACACTCCCCTCAATAAGTAGGGAAAATGTTGTGTTTTTTCTGACCCCCCCCCCAGTAGGTTTTTAGAGGGGGGATCAATTTCCAATGTAAGTTTATGCTAAATCGGTCCCTTAGTTTGTGTCCAGCAGCGTTCATGCTTGTTTAGTTTGTTTTTTGAAAATTTGGACTTTTTAGTGCCCAACAAAAGGGGAGAGAAGTAACTTATTCATTGATCACCCTTTTTTTCCAACCTTTTAATTGATCACCCCTAACATAGCATATATGGGTGGTGGTGATTCATAATTTCCCTTGGAATGCTAGTTTATTTTATGTTTGCAAATACTTGTCAGAATGATTCAAATCATAAATGTGCATATATAACAAATAATCAGATGCATAGTTAGAGATTTGGGGGCCCGGGTGTGGGGGCTTGGCTCTTTGGGGACCCCCTCCAACATTTAGTGAGATTTGTCAGTAGAAACGCAATAGGCGAACTACTATTTATAAGCCAATTGCCCCCCCTCCATTGGGGGCAAATAGCCTCCCATCAACCTCCCCTCAGCTACGCCGCTGATATAAATATTTGTATGTGTTATGCAAGTATTTATGAAGGCTATTCAATAGTTGTCCTGGTGTCTTTTGTATAGTTTTGTATAGCATTGAAAACGTTTGTGTGAAATACATTTGTAATGTTCGTAATCTCAGCTGAAACTTTTAATTAGTTATCCCAAAGTAGACTACCTCTAGGGGTTTTTTTACAATGTGTGTGTGGATGAAATAACGTATTTAGCGAAGCTGATACGAAGGCATGCTCAATTCAAAAGTTTATAGACACCTGAATGAACGCCGGTGGTGGAAATTTACGCGGGGGGTACGGTGTATACCCAGTGTTGCCAATTTAGCGCGTTTCGCGCTAGATTTAGCGCGTTTCTTGTTTTGGCATTGCAAAAAGCGCTAAATTAGCGCGTTTTCGCCTAAAACATTCTGGCCGTTTGACCATTTTCTGGCTATTTTTGACCGTTTTTAGTGACGTTTTGGTGGTTTTTGGCAATTTTTTTACAATTTTTTAAAAATTAGCGCTTTTTTAGCGCTTTTTGGCAGTCAAACTAGCGCGAAAATATTTTTTGAGTTGGCAAAACTGTGTATACCCACACTAACACTTCTCAGATTTCCATTTTTTTTATATGTTCAATATCTACTAATGTAGATGTTACCGTATACCAAATTCCCGAAACCCAGCCCTACGTCACTGATGAATGCCTCAATAACTTGCCGATGTAAAACTTTGTACACTACCTACGACACTGGTATCGCATATGAGAAGCTCAAAGTGGACAATGGACATTATATTTCATGAGACTTTGTCACTTTTGGCTAAATACACACACACGTACTTATACGTGTATATTTATTTATTTATTTACTAAGCTTTATTCCTGTACGGGACCAGATGTAGGGCGGGAGAAATAGGAGGTAGAAAGATAATGTTGCGCCTAATTTTCCCTGTGGGTAAGACCTGCTTTGAAAATCAGCATTCGAAGTCCCAGCTTTTACCTGGGCTCGAACACCGACCGTTGGCGTTAGTGGGAAATGGACAACTACCTCAGCACCCCCAAAAAGCTTTACTGTGATACACACCTACGTGTTGACTGCATATGTGTGTTGTTTGTAAGAAGTGGGTGTGTGTTAATGACATAATAATTTAAACACTAAACAGGTGTAAAAGGACCTGCATTTCTAAAAGTAATAATGAATGGCCCCTAGAAATTATTAAAACTATTCTTTCTGGATATAGCGAGAACGGGTGTGCTAATAAACGCTGCCCGGGACTGCCCGGGACTGCACGGCCTTTTGAATTTAGCATCATTCTGTACTCGGGTGTTTGAATGCAGCAACCTTCAAAACCCGGGCGTTGGAATTTAGCATCATTCAGTCCTCAGGGGTTGGAATTTAGAATATTTTAGGGCCTGGACAGGCCTATGTCACGCACAGGCAGCTTTTAAAGTCACCGCGAAAAAGGTGAGGAGAATGTGGTCTCCTTCTGCATGACTTGTTTCTAACACTGGTGTGAAGTGGGGGAAATGATGACGATGATGATCATCATCATAACAACAGGGGAAAGTACTGGAGCATTGAGGAGATGTGACGTCTTAACGCGCACAAATACGTGAATCATAGCACTAGCAAGTTTCTTTCTTATCAAGATGTTTGTAAACTTAGTAATTCATACACTACACTAACACTTATTAAACGTATGTTATTAATAAGCATACACACACACCTATGTGTTAATATTACTCTCTCTATCTGGGCTCAGGGCTTGTTTCTCAGGACGCAGCGTAGCCTTCGACCAGAGGCGTAGCTGAAATAGGTGGGTATTTGAAAACGCCCCCGCGCCCCCAATAGAGCCCCCCAGCTTTATAAATAGTAGTTCATCTGCATTTCTACTGACAAATGGAGGTGTGTGGGAGGGCTCATGGAGAAAAGCCCCCTGGCCCCTCAAATCCCACCAAAATATCTAGCTACGGCTCTGTTTCCGATACCTAAAAAGGAAAACAAACGTCTGTTTATAAAGCAAACGTCTGTTTATTTGCTAATCTTTCCTGGACATCCGGGAGTTAATCCATGTTTTCAAAAACATTCCAGAAATATCTAGAATCTAAGGAAGTTCAGCTTCCCAAATTAAATATCTAAAAACATCTAGAATTTAAGGAAATTTAGCGTCCGAAATACTGCGACGCAAATAATGATTTTGATAATACAATGTTTACTCACCTCCCCTTAGTTGAGGTCATTTCTGAATTGAAATGTTTATAATTTAAATGTTTTAAATGTAAATCTAGGACAGGACTCGAATACTACAATCTTCCAACTTAGTTGAGGTCATTTCGGAATTTAAAGGTGGGTAATTTAAATTCACGAAATGCACGAATACAGATTAAACAAAACAAATTTTGATTTTTAAATGTTCAATTTATTTCTAAATCGACGGTAGAGTTAGTGTTGATTTTGAATTTGTTTTTACACCACAGATTTGTCTGTGGTAGTATTTAAAAACACAGCGAACACACGCCGATCCATGTTCCTACATTGGGTAAAATTGACGCAGGTGCAAAAATTTGGGACGCTAAAATACACTTCAACCAATCTGGATTCTATGAGTTTTTGAAAACATGGACTAACTCTCGGATGTCCGTTTTCCTAAGTCTGGCACGAGGCCATAAGCTGCTCAGTGCTTGTGGTACCTGATGTTGTTTCTACCCGGTCACTCATCTATGCGCTGAACACGTTCTGACGATCCTTAACTTCGGTGATCGCGGCGGTATGGTGTTTTTTAGGTTGAGTCGTCGGATTTAGTGGTGTAGGAGAGAATAAGAGGGGGGCGTGAACGCTGCCTTTATAACGGCTCGCTGTAAAACAAACGCCGAAGGCTATTTTCGCTTTTCACCTTTTATTTGTAAAAGCGACAAGCCTGGGTGCTGCAAGGTGAAACAACCTTAGGCGTACGAACCAGGGGG
>VCCN01004356.1:4983222-4994546 GCA_006491835.1 Architeuthis dux
CAACCTCTTCTAGAAACTGACCTTCTATCTTTATGTTCTTTTTGTTGAAACTAAAGATCTTACCTACAGAAATGTTTTATGTTCTGTTTATTCGTTTATTTCATTACTTGTCATGTAAGTCAATTATTCACTAATAACAGAGATGTTCAGAGGGATTTATGTTTTATACAGAATTAGATCTTATAGTACTCTAAGTAAAATTATTTTCTTGAAGAGATCATCAGTTGTTTGCCATGGAACTGTTTCGAGGATTTTAAAATAAAACAGTCATTTTACCATGGTTCCCCAGCAGTGCTGATCAAGCACCACCTCCCTCAAGCTATAATTCTTATATTTAGTTTGTTCTTTTGTTTTAGGGCAGTATCATAATATATGTAGCTTGTTATTTTATTTAGGGCATTATCATAGTGTATTTTCTTATGAATGCAAAACGTATCAAAATGATTATCTAGTATAAGGCCGATGGGGGGGTCAGTTAACAGTACAACGGATGGTCGTGTACCCGCTGTTGAGTGTTTACCAGTGCGACTAATAAAATCCTTTCTCTCTATATATATGACCGGGGATAGTTGGTGCATTTTCATTTAGATAGCTGTAACTTCCTGTGAAATTAATTCATTAAAACGCAAATATGATCACAAGTTACTATAGAAAAGAGACTTCCTTTGGATGGGTTGTTTAAATCTGAAACATTTGTTAAGTTTATTATATCATAATTTAAACATTCGGTAAAAAAGTGTACAAACCCCATCGGTTGGGATAATTGCTACAATCCGATCGGGCTAGTTAGTTCTCTTGCTAATAGGTAGAGATGTGATTAATATATTCTTTTAATTGAGGAATATGAAATTTTAAACAGAAGAATGTATTTGAGTAAAACGTAAGATCTTTAAGTGATTGAGTAATGTGACCAATGACGCAATCAAGATAATATTCAATCGACAAGCAGTTGTAAGGACTCTTAAGGAGACTCTAGACAGATAATTAATTAAGTGAAAATTGAAAGTAATTTATTCCTCTTTGTCTTGTGAGAAATTAGTTATCACTCCAACTTGACCCTTTGAACATTTGCAGCTGTAAATGGGGATATCGTGAGAACCATTTACCGAACGTTGTCATACATCCGCTTCCTTTCAACACATATACACGCGCACACAAACATTCACATAGACACACGCATGCACACATACACACAAACATACACAAACACACACACACACACACATATATATATATATACATACACACACACACTTCCTCTTTATTTCTCCCTCGATAGGTTTATTTTGACTTCCTGTTGAGGTCAGATTTTGTAGGTATTTAAACATTAACCCTATTACGATGTTTCAGTGTTGCCGATTTAGCGCGTTTCGCGCTAGATCCGGCGTGTTTCTTGTTTTGGCAGTGCAAAAACCGCTAAATTAGCGCGTTTACGCTTACACGTTTTGGCTATTATTTGGCTATTTTTGACCATTTTTAGTGTTTTTTGGTGGTTTTTGGTCATTTTGGGCTATTTTTTAAATTAAATTTAACGCTTTTGGCTATTTCTTGGCTATTTTTTACCTTTTTTAGTGTCTTTTTGGTGGTTTTGGGTCGTTTTGGGCTTTTCTTTTTAAATTTAGCGCTTTTTGTATGAGGACACAGGCGTACGCGTAGGTAGAGACAATTGCAATTTTCGGTTCTGGGCAACTGACCTCACCTGGGCCCATGTCAGTCCAACCGCTTTTGCCTCACTCTTGACCAGGTCTGTTTTGGCTTCCAAACTCTTCTCTTCCTCTGTGAATTCCATTTCGCCACTTGAGCTCATTTCCCGCTCTTAAACTGGTTTACGCCTTTCTCCAGAAGATTGTTGGTGAACTGGCTTTCACCAGCATTATAAATAAAGTGCGTGGGACCATGGACGAGATTAAGGAAAACACAACGAGGCACCTGGTGGCGATCCAAAAATAAGACTTTGCAGACTGTTTTTAAAAGTGAAGGGACGCTGGTATAAGGTCCCAAAGGGAGCACTTTGAAGTGGACTAAGGCGCCATTGCCCTAAGTAGGCTATTTTCCGTTAATATTAAATGGCTGGATACTTTCCGGACAGACCTCGTATATTTCAGTAAACCCACGGCGATTTCATTTTGTTTAAGATTGAATGCCTTCACTGATTTTAATGCATTAAAGACAGTGTTGCCAAGTATGAGTTGTTATTTATAAAAATGGATAAATTTTACTAAATCTTTACGGCTATTTTGTATAGCTAAATATGTTATATATACTCATTTAAAGTCCACTTATCAAATAAAATAACTATACACTTAACACTTCAGAACAAATTATTAATAACAATTATACGTTTACTTGTATTACACTTAATAATTATTTTTTAAATGGCCAGATTTTTGGCTATCGTAGATTTCTTTATCGGCTAGATTAGAAAAACATAGTCAGATGTAGCCAAAAGATGGCTAATTTGGCAACACTGATTAAAGTTGCTAAAAGTAAGTGTTAGCAACTGATCAAGTGCATCTGTTCTTATGTAACAAATGACAGTATTATTTTTGAATAAACACAAATTAGAAACATCAAATGTCGTGATAAAAACAAGCACAGAAGAAGTCGTTTATTATAATCACGGATAATGTTATCAAACGGTTATTGTTATCAAAATCAATCTGTCCCAAACACTTTATCTAAAATGAATTGAAAATCAATAAAAAAGTCAATAAATTAGAAACCGACAACCAAAACTGTCACCAAAACTGTCAACATAGGTTTCTTCAGTTTTCAAGTCAGTCTGGCTGGCTAGCTATCTATGTATGTATTGGACGTACCGGCCACACAAATGGAGCAAGGAGGTGCAAATTTGAACATTTACTCCTTATTATGTCTAGAAAAAGTCTAGCCGATTGCTGCCCATGGGACCGTAAACGCAGTAGGAAAAGACCAGACACAAGATGGAGGGTTGAGAAAAGTTTGCCGGTAAGACGTGGCTGAGGTTAGCACAAGATAGGTCATCATGGAAGGAGATGGGAAAGGTCTTTGAACTTTGACTTATTGACTTATTGACTTATTGACTTATTGACTTGATGATGATGATGATGATGATGATGATGATGATGATGATGATGATGATGATGATGATGATGATGTCTAAAAATCGCTTTTAAAAAAAAATCCCATCCAAAATAAATTTGTAGTGGGGTTCAATTTACAATGTAAGTTTATGCTAAATTGGTCTCTTACTTTATGTCCGGCAGCGTTCATGCTTTTTTTTTTGAAAAATTCAGACTTTTTTTTAGTAATCTCTACCCAACAAAATTATTCATTAAGTTAGTACTTTATTCATTGATCACTCTTTTTTTTTCTCCAATTTGTTCAATTGATCACCCCCAACAGGGCATGCTGCCAAAAGACGTTGGCTACGTGACGGTTTTTATTGAGTGACTAACCAGACCTGTTTCATATTAATTTTTATAATCCCAAGTCAGTTAAAAACTTTTTAAAATGTTGTGGTTTTCTCTTTGTGTATTGGAGAGCAAAGTCGCAATAGTTTGCAGTGTTTTTGGCCATTTTCCGGCTATGTTTTACCATTTCAGCGTATTTCTGGTAGTTTTTGGCCATTTTTGCAATTTTTTAGCGCTTTTTAGCGCTTTTTTGCAGTGAAACTAGCGCGAAAATATTTTTGAGTTGGCAACACTGATAGTGTGTCCCTCTCATGACCTTTTCAGAGAATTTCAATGATATGAACATGAGAACTCGGTTTGATATGACTAAGTCAGATCTTCCCACATTTCTCTTTGTTGTCAAATACAATAACTACGAGCAAGATTACTTATCGTTACCTGGGATATAATAGTTTTATTAAATTACAGTCGTCCTTTCGTCCCCTCTTATCCGCGGGCAGTATCTTCCAAGACTCCCAGTGGATGCCGACCCGCGGAGAATACCAAACCCTACATAAACTATGTTTTTTCCTATACACATGGGCGTCCGCTGCCACTTTTCCATGGTGCGGAGGTCAAAGCATATATTCCGGGGGGCAAAAGGATATATTCGAAATATATCTTAGTGGCAACCCTGTTACATGATAGGCATTCCCACCCGCCATTTGTAGTGTAAGCAAGTACGATCTACTGTATTATCTAGATGTCAGATGGTGCACTTGACTGTTGACGGAGACGCATGACCTGATGTCAGGATTACACAATGGAGAGAGCACCAGCGAATAATAATAATACAGACTTTTTATAAGAGAACATTAAGTTATTTCATAAAACAATTGTATTAGTACCATTATCGTGTATAGACTATAAGATTCCAACTTTCAAACCCCGCGTCCTCGGGGAGAAGGCCTTATCCGGGGGGCGGGGGGCTATAATACATGCTTGATAAAGTGTGATATGCTTAAACTGGCGGCCAAGGGGGCTCCCGATGAGGATCGGACCTCATTACGTAGAAGTAATGGTCTGAAAGACCCGCTTGGTGACCATTAAACCACGACGAAGCACCCACACATGTGGCCTTGTTGCAGACAGGGGCGTACCGAATGATTTTTATTGGGGGTTCAAGCCTCTAGCTTGCTCACAAAGTGAGCATGCAAGCCTCTCATTTGCCGACAAAGTGTGCATGCAAGGCTCTAGTTTGCCCATAAAGTGAGCGTGCAAGCTTCTAATTTGCCGACAAAGTGGGCGTGCAGGCAGAATAAGGGAATAGATTTGCTAACAGAAAGAACATTGGGTGTGCCCCCTTCCCCCTGCACCCCACCTTCGGTACGCTCCTGGTAAACTAAAACTAAACAAAGTAAATACCTCTATATTAAATTCAAAATAGGCCTTTGTCTATCTCTATGACTAAGCACAACTGGAAAGCACTTCTTCCTTAACCCAAGGCCCACCATTCCACAAAATTCCATTGGAATTAAATGAGAACTTTTGGAGATATCGTGTGGACGAACAGAGAGAGACAGACGGACAGACAGAATGAAAGACGCAAGAACGGACTGAAAGACACGTGGTAATAAACTAAATGTGTTCGACTCAATGAAGACTCTATTTTCGTTTCGACACCAAAAGATCAAAAATCTATTTTGTTTTTAATGTTTTCCCTACTTTCAACGAATGACCTATTTAGTCGAAGGCAAAAGAAAGTGAATCGACCTTTGTCCTCATTTGAAACAAGGCTTGTATTTAAGTTCTTAAATTCACTACACATCACATAGATCGACATACACGCACACGTGTGTATGTACATATATGCAAAATAAATGTGTCAATTAGAAATATGCGCGCGTGTGTGTGTGTGTAAAATGTTCGCTTGTGCTGTGTGTTATCTGTCATCTTTTAAATTAGTGGTATGATGGTAATTTCCGACACTATATTTTTTTAGCTGTACAACCTTTGAACAAATTCTTGGGGAAGGGATGGGGAAGGTATGGGGAAGGGATGGGAAAGATATGCAGTGAGTTCCCAAAGTGTGCGCCGCGGCTCCCAGGGACGCCGCGGGATATTCGAAAATTTCAATAATTCTCGGCAATCGTAATTCAATGAAAAACGAAGTTTTTCCAACATGGAATTAACTGAGTTTGGGATATCAGTAAAAGATGAATATCCTATGCTAAGTGATAAATATCGTATCCTAATTCCATTTGCGACGACTTATCTCTGCGAAGTTGTGTTTTCGGCTGTAGCAGTGATAAAAAGCAAGTATCGTGCAAAAATCAACGTGGAACAAAATATGAGGATGGCTGTCTCCAGTTTGATTCAAAGATTTGAGAAAATGTGTGATGTACAACTGGCTCACCCATCCCACTAGTAATTATGATTATTAAAAGACGAAACAAATATATAGCTTTTTTTATTAATTTAATTTACAGGACTCGTTTTTTGTTTTTTTCTTTTTTTAACTTTCTAACCAAATCACATGAACGTAAATGCAATTATTCAGTGCTTCCTGACTAAAGGTGGCTTGAAAAAATCTTTATACACTAAGGGCGTCGTGATTTTGAAAAGTTTGTGAACCACGGTGCTAATGCAGAAAAATGCATAAAAATGAAAAGAAATAAGCCGAAAACGGAAAATAGTTCTAATGGTTTAATTTAAGCGTGCACGTGCACAGGGGGGAGGGGTGCTTGGGCCCCTTCACGTTTTATCTTCTTCTTACCAAAAGTGCCCTTTTAGTCAAAATTCAAAACTATATTTTAACAGAAGACACGTTACTAGCACTTGGTTTTCAGCTACAGGTTCTGCAAGTAGAACATAATGTTATTGTAATTTATGGTAGTAATAAAGTTTATTTATCTCGGGCTTTTGAAAGGTATGCCCGCGGACCCAGAATAAAACTAAAGTGGTGGACCTTCAGGGTATTCCCTGCCCTTCTGAAAGTCTATGCAGGTCACTGAATATATTGTTTTGTTAAAACCATTTTTGTTGGAGAGATTTTGATTCGATAAAAGAGAGGTCTGGTTAGTCACTCAATAGAAACCGTCATGTGACTTTTGGTAGTATGCCGTGTTGGGGGTGATTAAAAAAAATAATTGGGAAAAGTGTTGATCAATGAATAAGTTATTTCTGTCGCATTTTGTTGGGCAGTGATCACTAAAAAAGTTTGAATTTTCATAAAAACAAAACAAGCGGACACAAATTAAGGGATCAATTTAGCATAAACCTACATTGTAAATTGACGCCCCAGCCCTAAAATCATATTTAGCGGGGGATTAAAAAAAATAAAACAACGTTTTTTCTAACATAATAAGGAGTAAATGTTGAAAATCTTAGCCCTATAGCTCCATAGGCGAAACCTGTACGCGTGATGCATGCATACATACATACATACATACATACATACATACATACATACATACATACATAGCCAGCCGGACCAACTCAAAAACTGAAGGAACCTATTTTGACAGTTTTGGTTGACGGTTTCAAATAAAGCTATTTTTCAGGAGGAATGATTTGCAGGCATCCCAAATCCCAAAGAACACGCTTATCATCAGTGTTGCTATTTGAAAACGCCCCCCGAGCCCCCATTGGAGGACCCCCAAAGCTTTATAAATTATAGTTCGCCTACTGCATTTCTACTGACATTATACAATAAGAAGGATGTATTTGTACATGCACCAATTGCCTATCAAGTCTCCAGCTCTTCGCCGGAGTCTCCCGCATTTGAAGCCAGGTGTCTCCCCCACCCCATGTAATGAATTTGTACGAATCTCCCGCATTGAAAAAATATGCCTGTAAAGGATTTCCCCTCTTATTTGCAGACCTACCAAGTCTACCGCATTTTGTTGATTATCTTGGTTTAAAATTGTTAAGATAGGTTTTCAATATAATGAAATAGCTGTCTTAGAGCTTCTAGAATTGAACATTTTCTGGGGGGGGTGCATTTTTAAAAGGAAATCCCCCCACCCCCACCCCCGAGAATTTCTAAACCTTGGCAGGTCTGCAATTGCATAATCTAACTAACAATTGAAGACATCTCTTGTTTTGGCATTCCAAAAAGCGCTAAATTAGCGCATTTTCGCCTGAAACATTTTGGCCGTGTATGGCCATTTTCTGGCTATCTTTGACCATTTCTAGCCTCTTTTTGGTGGTTTTTGGCCATTTACGGCAATTTTAAATAATTAGCGGTTTTTGGATAGTCATACTAGCGCGAAAATATATTTTGATTTGGCAACACTGCTCTGTCTGTGTGTATGTACCGCGATTACAATCTCGATTACAGGACGAAAGTTGACATTCGCCAGAAAAATTATTTTTCATGGCAATTATGGCAGTCTGCTCCAAACACGATAGAGTTCGAGCCCTTCCAAACATGCACCTTTGGAACGCGTGCTGCCCTAGTATATATACATTTAGTATTCCCTTAAACATACACACACACACGCACACGCTTAGGCAGCAATCCTCCATTAATGCAAACACAAAAACAAGGAATGTTGGGTTTTTTAATTAACCTTTTCTGTTTCCATAGAAATGATAAGATCACATGTTTTAAATTTTTGTAGTAAATTACTAATCGTATGTGTTTATCGTGTTAGTTTGCGGATATGTACCTAGTAAATAATAATTCAGCCTTTGGGATTGTTTTTCACCAATTAAGTGATAGTGCATGTCTATTTATTGCAAATTTTCCTTTTCCATCATATCTTCACTAAAGGTTGGGAGGGGGTCTTGGCTCCATGAGGGGCCCCCCTCCCAACCTTTAGTGAAGATATGATGGAAAAGGAAAATTTGCAATAAATAGACATGCCCCTCATGGAGCCAAGACCCCACCCCCCCGGATCCCAAATATCTAGCTATCTCTAGCTACACAACTGGGTGCAAATGGAGAAGAAAAAAAAACAGTTTTTTGAGCAACTGGGTTCCAAATGGGAAAAAACATTTTTACAAATAAACACGTTAAAAGGAAAAATTGCAAACATCAAAAACAAGAAAGTATGTGATCCGGCATTTTTCACTTACATTTGAGCTTGCTTTTGAGCTTACTTTTGAGCTTACTTTTGACTCGTAACATTTAGAATTGTCAAAAGAGTAGAGTCAAAAATTAATCAAGGAAATTTACCACAAGGCCAATAAATAAAAAATAAAAAATAGAAAGCATTCAGAGAGCGCATATATCTGCCAACGCCGTACACTAACTAAAGATTGAATGAAAATACAATATTAAAGAACAGGAAGGAACGCAATTCTGCAAAATTCTGCAATTATTTAGTTACTTCCCTTGAAATTGAAATTTCGTTAACTGTTCGTTTTTAATCTTTTTTCATGCAGAAAATTTAAAAAAATATCTCTCAACCGAAAGCAAATTCCTAAAATTAATCACTTCTTCCGTAACCCATTGATCACTCTTCCACATAATCTCATTGGAATCCATTGAGAACTTTTGGAGATATCGTGTGGACAGACAGATGGACGGACAGACGGAAACGAGTGAATACAAAAACCTCTCAAACTTCGTTGGTAGAAGTAATTATAAAGAATAAGACATCTTACTTATAATAGATGAAAAACAAAATCATAAATTGTTGCTTTTAAGCTTATTTTACGATTACTTGGGATTATTTGGGGGTTTTTATTTATAAAATGTCTTTATCTAGATCAGGAGTATTCGACCCTTCTTACCGCCCATTTTGACATATTTTAAAGAGATTGAAACATGCAACCGCCCACCTAACATTAAACAAAGTGTCGCCCAATAAAATCGCAGATCGCCCACTAGTGGGCAGTACCACCCACGTTGAAGACCCCCTGGAATTTCTTTATCTAGATCAGGGGTATTCGACATTTCTTCGCTTACCGCCCACTTTGACATATTTAAAAGAGATTGAAACATCCAACCGCCCACCTAACATAAAAATTAGTTTTCTTCAAAACAAAGTACCGCCCACTAAAAATCGAAAATAGCCCACTAGTGGGCAGTATCAGCCACGTTGAAGACCCCTGATCTAGATATTTTTTCTTGAATCTAATTATGCTTTTCCCGAGCAGGAGGGTGTCAAGGCCCCCTGGATCCCCCATGGATCCGCGCCTGCATTTTATTTTCTCATATCATGTTCCTTATTTTTTCCCCCTACAATCTTTAAGCCAATTACGCTATTTTCATCGCCTTTTTAATGCTAATATCATTTCGGTCCGACTACCCTTCACAGCTTAAAACAACACAAACTATTACCACAATAAATGACGTCACAAGCGGCACGTGTCCTAAACAATAGCATATTGTTGGGAAACCTTGAAACTCGGCTTTTATCAGGGTTGCCAAATTAGCCATTTTTTTCGGCTAGATCTGGCTGATTTTTTTTCCCAATTTAGCCGATAAAAATATACGATAGCCGACCATTAAAAAAAATTAGTAGGTTTAATAATAGTAAATGCACACTCTACTCATAATTTGTTCTGGAGTCTTAGTGTATAGTTATTTTATTTTATAAATAGGCTTTAAATGAGTATTTTAGCAATAAATGTGACTGTAAATGGGGAAATCTAGCCGATTATAGCCATTTTTAAAGACAGTTTTAGCTATAAATAACTTGCCAACACTGGCTTTTGTACACCAACGAGTACTATTCTACGTTCTGAGTATAGAATGAACTCCAAAGATTAAACAGAAAGGAAAAGAAGAGTTAAAAAATAATACAAACGTGTCCAAACATAAATTAAACAACAGCTCTGGTTAGTCACTCAATAGAAACTGTTATGACCAATGTCTCTTGGCAGTATACCATGTTGAGGGTGATCAATTAAAAAAATTGGGAAAAGAGGTGATCAATGAATAATTTACTTCTCTAGCCTTTTGTTGGTCCGTGCTCACTAAACAGTCTGAATTTTCAAAAAACAAACGTGAACGTTGCCGGACTCAAGCCGTCCATATATATTAAACGTCTGCCGTAGAACAATGGCCAGTTAGAAGTGGTGAATTTGCGCCTCGCTATGGCCCTGTGCCAGACAAAGTTATGATTAGTAAATATCCATATGCAGTATCGCCCATAAATGAGTACACCCCTACCACAGTTTTGTATATAGAGTTAATTTTATTCTAAGCCAAACATAGCAGGATTTTTTAATTTTCTTGTGGAACATTACACAATCGAAAACTGATATTATCAGGTGTTATTTATGACCAAACTCTACAGCATTGAAACTCTGTTGCCATAAATATGAATATGTTGCCGTCCAAAAATGAGAACACCAACAGTTTCAATGCTGTAGAGTTTGGTCATACATAATACCTCATAATATCCGTTTTGATTGTATAATGTTCCACTAGAAATAAAGAAATCCTGCTATGGTTGGTTTAGAAGAAAATTAACATTTTATTAAAAAAAGGAAAGTGGTAGGGTGTAGTCATTTATGGGTGATACTGTATATTGGGTCCTTTCTTATAGAACAATGTTTAGCAGAACTAGTCTCGCAAACTGTTCAAAAATGCAGCTATGGTTGGTTTAGAAGAAAATTAACATTCTATAACAAAAAAGTGGTAGGGTGTAGTCATTTATGGATGATAC
The DNA here is from genome assembly GCA_006491835.1 of Architeuthis dux. Taxonomy (NCBI): domain Eukaryota; kingdom Metazoa; phylum Mollusca; class Cephalopoda; order Oegopsida; family Architeuthidae; genus Architeuthis; species Architeuthis dux. Next base: position 4,994,219 of record VCCN01004356.1, read on the forward strand.
TGTATATTGGGTCCTTTCTTATGGAACAATGTTTCGCAAAGCTAGTCTCGCAACTGTTCAAAAATGAGTTCGATCGTCACCGAGAACAATCTACTATTGTTTCTTTGTGTCAGACTATGCTAAGCTTTGTAAATAAATGTCTATCTACATTTCCTGTCCTTCGCTTTTCTTACCCTCTCTCTTTATTTTCTCCGTTTCTTTATTAACACCCCCCACCCCATCTTTTATTACAAGGGGCTTTTATTCAGTTCTTAATTCACCGCTATCATGTTATTCAAACAGGAAAGCGGTTTTAATTTCAGTGGATATAATTACCTAAACGACGAAT
>VCCN01004356.1:5014635-5024783 GCA_006491835.1 Architeuthis dux
AATGAGGAAGTTCTTCCCAACCTTTTTCTTGGGAACATCTTTATTTCTGAAAGCGGACATCCTAAGGAACATTTTGGTACCCTACGCATAGGGTCTGGGGCGGTTGCACGGTAGGCCCTGCTGGCCCCTGGACTAATTTAAAAAATATATATAAATATTAAAAATGCAGCCAAATAATACGACAAATATGCAATTGCTTTGTTTTCGTTTTGATCTTTGTGCAACGGCTATGACTGCAGTTTCAAATACATTCGTATTCATGCATCGTATATGTATCACAGATAGCACATACCCATTAATTGCTGAATTAAAATAATAATTTCAATCAAAGGTGATAATTGACTAAAATCACTAATCTTAAATAGTATGTTAAAAAAAACACTAAGCCCATGAACTAGGGGACATAAATGGAAATTACAGGTTCAACACCAACCAGGATCAAGGAATTCATTCTCTGCAGCCACACCAGCTTGGAACAGCCTTAGTCAGGAAACAGTAGAAGGATTCGTAATACAGTTACTGCTTCTCATATTGAACACTAACAACATTTCGTTAAGGGTCTACTTACCCTAAACGGGTAACAAATGACCTATACTGAAGATAATTACTGAAGATAATAAAAGTTGAGGGCAGTATAGTAATATAGTTATAGAGCAAGTGCATAATCACTGAATCGGAATTGATAGCTCGGAAGCATCTAGCGCAAGGCCCTTGAAATTGCTGGACCCATAGCACATGCTACATTTGCTATATTGTTCCTATTTACTCGAACCCCCACGAAAACAGGATGTAATACAAAGTCAGTGTTGCCAATTTAGCGCGTTTCGCGCTAGATTTAGCGCGTTTCTTGTTTTGGCATTGCAAAATGCGCTAAATTACCGCGTTTTCGACTAAAACATTTTTGCCGTTTTTGGCCATTTTCTGGCTATTTCTAGCGTCTGTTTGGTGGTTTTGGGCCATTTTTGGCAATTAAAAAAGTCTTTTTTGGCGCCTTTTTAGCGCTTTTTTAGCGCTTTTTGGCAGTCAAAGTAGCACGAAAATATTCTTTTAGTTGACAACCAACATTGCACAAAGTCGGTCTAACGCGAACGTGTGGAGCCGGAACTTCCTCAGAAATTCTCTTTAGTTGACAACACTGCACAACGTCGGTCTAACGTGAACGTGTGGAGCAGGAACTTCCTCAGAAATTCTCTTTAGTCCCCGCAACTATTCTTGTGAGGACATCAGAGCACTTGACTTGGTCACAGGGCGAACCCTGAACCCACTGGTCTAGACTACACAGAGCAATGACAAGGGCATCGCATCTGCGTCCGTCTGGTCAGACATGGTTTTCTAAATATAAATTTAGTTAATCCGGCACTTGAGGTGTCGTTTATAGCCAAAAGGTTTATTTCTGAATGTCTGCTCTTACTGTATCTTGTTTCTACTATTTACCATTGTGTGGTCGTTCGTAGGCGAAACGGATACATTACAACGTGCAATTCTTTTCTTTTTTTTACTTTTCTTTTGTTCCTGGGTATTTTCTGTTTGATTATGTCTAAAAAGTATAGAAAATGTCAATTATTCCCCTCAAACATTGTTTTTTTGACCAGGACAGTGACAATTTGAAATCTAGTTATTTTCAATGGGACAACTTTGCGAATTTGCACATTTTTAATCAGATAAAGTAAGAAAAACAATTACATATGAATATCACTATCCTGGCCACAAAAGCAAAGTTTGAAGGGAATAATAGCCATTTTCTATACTTGTTACACGTAAGCAATCAGAAAATAACACACACTACCCAGAACAGTGACAATTTGAAATCTACTTATTTTCAATTGGAAAACGGGCAAATTTGCACATTTTAATCACATAAGGTAAGAAAAACAATTACATATGAATATCACTATCCTGGCCACAGAAGCAAAGTTTGAAGGGAATAGCCATTTAAAAAAATATTTTTCACATATAAGCAAACAGAAAATAACACTCACTACCATAACGTTTCTTTTTTATGTTCATATAATTATATATAATTATAGGTATGTATATATATATGATATAGACGACTAGCATCGACACACGCTGGAAGAGCCAGGCGGTCTCGCGCGGTTCGTCGTGTGTTGAGCAGTTGTAGAACCTATTCGGTGGATGAGCTTCAATATATATACATACCTATAAGTATACATGATTATATGAAAATAAAAATAAAACAATTTTATGTTAAACTTGATAAATAAAACACCATAATTATACAAAATTTTTAAAAAAAGGAAAAAAAGAAGAACTCACTACCTAAAAACAAAAATCGCGTTGTACGATGTTATCTATATACGGTGTAAGTCAGAATTTGATTTCGAAACGTCATCAAACATTTATTTATTTTTCTATTCAAATGGTTCTTCGGATGATTGAACTCCTTCTTGTTATTTGTGTTGTAAACACGACGTTTTGGCCGATCCATTCTTCGGCATTCTTCAGGTGTAAAATCCGAGTGTGATTGGCTAAACAGAAATTATGTTTAAAGGGGGGTAGCCCTTATAGCGCCTGGCCCGGGTGTTTCTGTGTCTTTGTCCTGTCGGGTTTAGATTTGTTGAGAAGTTGAAATCCACACTTGTCTGGCTAATGCATTTAGTCGACATTTTGTTGTGAGCTGCCTCTTTGATTTATGTATTTATTGTTTAATTAAAGCGACACTTTTCAGGTGTCTGTCGTATTCGGTAACCTTTTGGGAATTTAAATCCAAACCATTTTTCAATCCATGAGGATGGGCGTCCGCTGGAGGGCAAACATTTTCTCACAAACACACAGATACAACACTCCCATTAATTACTGTGTTAAAATATTAACCCCAATTAAAGGTGATAATTGGCTAAAATCGCTAATCTTAAACACCCAGTCGTTCGTTGAAGGCAGTATGGAATATATTTGCTCTATAGTAATAGAGCAAATCTCTAAATTGGACTTGATCGCTTGCAAGCATTTAGCGCGCAGCCCATTGCATACAGTATTGCCAACTCAAAAAATATTTTCGCGCTAGTTTGACTGCCAAAAAGCGCTAAAAAAAGCGCTAAAAAAAGCGCTAAATCTTTTAAAATCTGGAAAACGCGCTAATTTAGCGCTTTTTGCGATGCCAAAACAAGAAACGCGCTAAATCTAGCGCGAAACGCGCTAAATTGGCAACACTGATTGCATACATGGACGTCCGCTGGGGTTGCAAACAGAGAACCCCACCCCCCCGGATCAGACTTTCTCACCAAGCGCGAGGGGTTTGAAAGTTGGAACCTTAGAGTCAATAAAGGATAATGGTGCAGCACAATTGTTTTATGTAACCTCAACTTAATATTCCCATATAATTCCCATATAAAAGATGATATTATTATTGCTGCTAAGATCAGTGTTGCCAATTTAGCCCGTTTTTTTTTTTGTTTTGGCAGTGCAAAACGCGCTAAATTAGCGCGTATTCGCCTAAAACATTTTTGGCTATCTTCTGGCTATTCTTGACCATTTTTAGCGTCTTTTTGGTTGTTGTTTTGGCCATTCTTGGCAATTTAGACAAATTTAGCGCGAAAATATTTTTTGAGTTGCCAACACTGGCTAAGATATATTCAGAATATATCCTTTTGCTCCCCCTGGAAAAGTATGGACAGAGAAAAATGTACACTCGTAGATTTAATAAAGGGTACGATTTTAAATTCTCAGAAGGTTACTGAACATGATAAGCACCTAGAGAACACGGGACAGGCATGATCTTCCCCAGTAACTGCAGAGGAAGGTTTGAGAAGTCGGGTGAGGATGAATTTCTAGTGAAATACTGGTTTTACGGATGTCTCTCCTCCTCAACACTGGTTCTGCGGTTTTTTCTCAAAAAGGGATGGATATTTCTGGGACCATGTTTTCCTGTCAGCAGCCTGTGTTGCCCACTGGCAGTAGTGGTCGCCACAGGAGATGAAGGCTTTCTTTAGTCCTTGTACCTCTTCTGTGGAGCTCGTCTTTTTAATGACCGGTGGATAGTTCACCGAACAGTACAACTCTTGGTAGACGAGAGTTTTTCATTCTCAACATGTGACCTACCCAGCATAGATGTATCTCGTGAAGCAAGGCCTCAATCTGCCTAAGTTGGCTTAATCCAACAAAATGTTTATTCACTATACACAACTCAGTTTATATACAGGTTTTCCCCGCTATCCGAAAGTAGAGTATTTCTATAAAAAAACATTTGTAAGTCGAAATAGCGTAAAGCGAAGAAGCGATTACCATTAATGTATATAGGAAAATCTTTGGGCATTAAAAGACCCCCAAAATGGTGATGGTGGTTAATATACCATCATCACCATTTTGGGGGTCATTTAATGCCCAAAGATTTTCCTATATAAATTAAGTCGTTTGTGAGGTTTGAGGTCAGGGTGGTGGGAAGTCTAGGTGACTTGAAGTGTAGGAGAGAGGGGGAGAGGGTGCGCACTGCCTCTATAACGGCTCGCTGCAAAACAAATGATGAACGCTAGTTTCGCTTTTCGCCTTTTTTCATAAAATATATATATTCATGTGTGTGTATGTGTGTGTATGTGTGTGTGTGTGTTTACCATATCAAATGTTTCATCATCTGTAGTCCTCAATCATGTTTATCCCCACCTTCTCTACATGTATCTTGATATGTGAAAGTCACAAATTTAATTGGTGTATAGATGTAAAAAGCTAAAAGAAACACCTTGTAACTGATATTTAAGATAAAATGAACAAGAAGCAAAGAAGAAAGAGAAAGAAAAACCCGTGTAGATAATTATACGCCAGATGCATTTAAAGAAAGAATAATAATTATATATTACAAGATTCTAATCGTCACTGTAAAGTTGATGGTTGTATACAATGAAGTGTAAACTATACCATTTCCCCAGCAAATTTAAAGTTAAGACAAGCAAATTAAAAAATACGCCAGCAAGTTAAAAAAAGAAATACGCCATGCAAATTTTAAAATACGGAGAACAAATTAAAAAGTATGGACTGCAAATTTAAAAATACGGCGAACGAAATAAACTTAACATATCAATTCCCATGGGTTATGAAATTTTTTGGTCCGGTGGAGACCAATGAAAAAGTCCTAAAATGATCTGCCGTATCTTGCTAGTTCTTGCTTATTTCGTTGTAAGTCATGTACAATAAATAATGGTTTCTACTTTTTATTTGCTTAACCCCGTTTGATCGTCTCGTAATTCAGGATTTCGGACGTCCGTTTTGCAAACTGGAATATTTTGGATTCGTTTTAAAAAATCATCGGAAAATAACGAATTATAGCACTTGTAAGTCTTCGTGTTATAAATTCTTGGTTTTATGAGGAAGTACATTGGTGCAGCGACGCCCGCGATAGAGATATCTGGCGAATCTTGGGGAACGTCTATGTCCAACAACGGACGTTAAAATGATGCTGATGATGATGAAGATCGTTTGCATTCTGGTAACAATAAAATTGCCTGAACGACATAGCGTGGCAAAGTGTAGTAATACTATTACTGAAAAGTCAGACATATTTGTTGTATTATCTGGATGTATAGCAAATTGACAAATTTAATTACTTTAATATGCAGGTAAAAAAATGTACGTGTATTTGTTTTTCTAAATTTAGGACCCCTCTATAACATACAGGACCTGTACTAACTTAACCAGAGCAGTTCGAAGATAGCGAGCGAAAAAAAACGAACGAAAAATCGATACGATGACTAAAACTTATGTAATCTTCTTATTCAGTATAAACTGGTTGTCATTGAGTATAAACTGGCTGTCCTATGCTGACAAACTGTGCGAAATTGCAGTCTAAATGACGAAGAAGGGAACAAGCGTGATTTTCTCTATGTAAAAACACTACTCTTTAGAACCAAACGTGTGCTGATGACAACAGTCCTGTTTCGGCCATTTTCTGGCTGTTTGTGACCAATTTTAGTGTCTTATTGGTGGTTTTGGACCATGTTTGACTATTTTTTAAAAAGATTAGCGCCTTTTGGCAGTCAAACCAGTGTTGCCAATTTAGACCGTTTCGCGCTAGATTTAGCGCGTTTTTTGTTTCGACAGTGCAAAAAGCGCTAATTTAGCGTGTTTGCGCTTAAACAATTTAGCCATTTCTTGGCTATTTTCAACCGTTTTTAGTGTATTTTCGGCGGTTTTTTTTAAATATTTTTGATATTTCTATTTTGGCAGTCAAAAATATTTTTTTTAGTCGAAACTTCTTTGCGTGTTCTCTCAAAAAATATCTGAACGATCAGAGGCGTAGCTAGAGATTTGGAGCTGATTTGGGCCCCCGGGGGTGCTTGGCTCCTTAAAAGGGCCCCCTCCAACATTTAGTAAGATTGTCAGTAGAGATGCTGAACTACTATTTATAAAGCATTGGGGGCCCGGGGCGTTTTCAAATAGCCCCCACACCCTCAGCTCCGCCTCTGTAAACGATGGAAGAGTTAGTTACTTGTTTCATTTCCATTTATTTTAGTTTTCTTTTTCTTTCCCTTTTTTTTTGTGTGGACGGGGGGGGTATATACAGAAACAAGGACCTACATTGAATATTAATCGCTTTGTAATACCCAGTGTTGCCAATTTAGCGCGTTTCGCACTAGATTCAGCGGGTTTTATTTTTTGGCAGTGCTAAATTAGCGCGCTTGCGCCTAAAACATTTTGGCCATTTTTGGCCATTTTCTGACTATTATTTTGAGTATACCAGTGTTTAGTAATACCTACTACTTAGGCGCTATAAAATATCAGTCGTTTTTATACTGTGAACCTTTTTTTCCTTCCCCTTTTCCCCCCTGTGTAATAAGCGTTATTTTCTAATTTATTACTTCTAAAAAGTATAGAAAATGTCAATTATTCCCTTCAAACTTTGCTTTTGCTATCAGGACAGTGATAATTTGAAATCTACTTATTTTCCATTGGACAACGCTAACGGGTGAATTTGTACATTTTTAATCACGTAAAGTAAGACAAACAATTACATATGAATATCACTATCCTGGCCACAAAAGCAAAGTTTGAAGGGAATAATAGCCATTTTGTATACTTTTATTTGCACATAAGCAATTAAAAAATAACACTCACACGCTGTTATCTACCAGTCGATAAACAAATTAGAGTTATGTTGGTCGAATGTATTTGCATTTTTGTGAATAACATTCCGGAAGAGCGATTCGTCCCCCTAAACATTCTTCTCTTATCTCTCCATAATTGTGTTAATGACTTCAAATTCTTTCACTAAAACGACTCATTTGTTCTCGACCATAACTGACGCTCCCAAGGGATGATAATAAAAATGTCTACATTATTTAGAAATCCAACGACAAGCGGACAGTAATTGCATAGTTGTAGAGCAGTGGTTCGCAACGTGGACGCTAGCTCCCCCTTGGGAGGCGTTGGTTCGTTTCAAGGGGGCGTGAATAAGGTCCTTAAGGGAGCGTTTGAACTTCTGCCGGGGGCGTTATGGAGATTTCAGAAATATATATAATTCTGATTTATTACGAAGACTCAATGTTACTTTGTTCGATACTTGTTTATTAAAGGACGAATTTTTAACCAGGAAAAAAAAATGTTCGAAGGAAATAAAAACGCTAAAAATTTAAATATAACCAAACCAATAAGTTCATGGCCAAATGTTTTTCAAAAAGGCCAAATATGGCCATAAAATGGCCAAAATGGCAACCCTTGGCGAAACGACGCCTTGGTGGTGATGGGGGGAAATAATAATCATTATTATTTGGAAATTTTTTTATATTTATATTAAAATTTATTCCCAATTAAATGGCTGTTGTTTATAGTAATTAGCATTAGGCCATTATTAAATATTAATTTCGCCAATCATTTTTTCTATACAAGTGAGTAACTGGCTTTTTTTAAAAGGGGGGTAACCCTTATAACGTAGGGCCCTTAAATACCCTGTCGTTCATAAAGGTTGAAGGCAGTGTAGTACTATAGTAATAGAGCAAGTGCAGAATCACTGAATCGAATTGGGAGCTTGCAAGTATTTAGCGCGGGGCCCCTGAAATTGCGGAACCAGTAGCATTTGCTTTCTTTGATACATAGTTAATCCGGTACTGGGTCTGAGAAGTTGAGATGAAAAGCAACTGAAATTAAGATTAAAGAAATACTAGTCAGAAAATTAATAATGGTTGTTGACAATCAGGACTGGCCTTAGGAGCTGCAGGGGCCAATTGGAAACCCTTTTTTGTGGGGCCCCAGACTTACAGCCAAAGTGTGTAGAATCTTAGAGATATAGATAAAGTGTTTGTCTATAGTTTTGAGAAGGGTCATTAATATTCAAATGGTTCTTCGGACGATTGAACTCCTTCTTGTTATTTCTGTTGTAAACACGACGTTTCGGCCGATCCATTCTTCAGGTGTAAAATCCGAGTGTGATGGGTTAAATAGAAATTATGTTTAAATAGCGCATCCATCACACTCGGATTTTACACCTGAAGAAGGCTGAAAATGGATCGGCCGAAAAGTCGTGTTTACAACACAAATAACAAGAAGGAGTTCAATCGTTTGAAGAACCATTTGAATAAATAAAGTTTATTATAGACTTTATATCTCTATGGTAGAATTGAAAGTAAGCAATGTGATTAAATGGACCAAATGGATCTAAGCATATTTTAGTATAAAATTGGGTTAGGCACTTTGGTCGCGGGGAAAGTTAATCGTCTGCAGAAATGGCTATTTCCTAGCCACTTTTTATAGCCGAAACGAAACGAGACGATAACGTCAGCTGAAATTGGTGTCGCTTTTAAGCAAGTAAAGACGTTTGAACGAAATTATATTCACAAAAACATTTATACTGTCACCATTTACTAATATTTTCTTTAATTGAAACTTTTGATCAAATTAAAACTACGTATTTATTTATTTTTGTAAAAAAACAAAATTAAATACTTAGTTTTAACTATTTTTACAAAAAATAAATAAATACGTTAATAAATTATAAATTATTTTCAAATGTTAAAATAATGTGTCTCATAGTAAAAACTAAAAAAGGGGTATTTTACCTATAAAATAATATTTTTTATTCACATGCTAAATGTATTAAGTAATTATTTTATTTATGATTGATCTTTTCTCCAAGCGAATAGTGATAAAGTTCTATATTGCTCTTTCATTTATTTGTGGGTATCGTCAATATTTTGAGCACTACGCCATGGTGTAGTTTGTGTATAGGCTAGTCTGGCCCTGACTGTAGGCATTGATGAAGACCAAACCAATTTTTATCGCTAAAGAAACTCCGGCTGAGACAATATCCACTTCACACTAATACCCTTGGGAAAGTATGAACCATCTCTCCCCACACAGCTATGGTTTCATAAAAACTCTTCATATTTGATGCTGGTAAATATCTATATTATTAATATGTGCAACTACTACCATCTCTATTTCTCATGTCATGCTGTAAAGAGTGTAAAAAGAGATAATTGACTGCTGATTGTTACAAACAATAGTCAATAAGAGAGTAGGTAGGAAGAGAGAGAGAGAAAGAAAGAATAAAAAGTATTGTTTTATTTTGTTTTGTTTACTAATCGTTTGTATTCATGAAAAGTGACAGTAAGTTTTTAATTAGTGTTGCGAACACTGGCTTTTTTTAAAAGAAAATTTAATCCAGAAATTTTTAATTTATTAAATATTTTAAGGAAGGATAGATACACCTAAATCTATGCCTAAATTTATAATTATATTAGAAACAGGGACTGTGTGTTTACAGTACCCCTTCCCTCTCTTTCTGGTTGCTTTAGCATGACTGAAAACCAACAAAGTAAGTGACTGGGCCTTCTATATTATAACATTTCTGTTATATATTGCAGAACCAAAAATTAATATTACCTACTGATTACTTATTTAAATTTTGTACTTATATATTTTTCTTCTTTTGTTGACAGGAGTTCCTTGTGTCATATGTCCTTATCAAAATGGCAAACTCTCCTCGACCTGGTGCTTGGATTCTAGAAAGGTCAACTGATTTTGGGAGAACCTGGTCTGCTTGGCAGTACTTTGCAGAAAATCCAAGAGAATGTTGGAGTTTGTATAAAGTTCAAGCATCGAATGTTCCGACTAAAGATAACGAAGCCATCTGTACCACAAAATTTTCCCAAGTTGTGCCGCTGGAACATGGTGAGGTAAATGATGTTGCATTTTTTCTTTGTTTT
>VCCN01004356.1:5193760-5214436 GCA_006491835.1 Architeuthis dux
ATATTTTATAATTGTTGCCCATTGTATGGTTCCAATACATCCAGAATTTGTTTCACCAAGTCAAAGTGATCCACAATTTCCAGTGACACAAGATGAAAGATCGCCTATCTATTCAGATTTGTAACTGAATTAAGCAATAACATATTTCCAAACAATATCTCTTTTAAGAAGTCTCGCCTGTCCCATTTCTGTTTACAATGGGTGGGTTGGGGGGTTGCTGTGCTGGTGGAGGAGAGACAGTGTAAAGCTTTGACTGGCTGGAAAGGGGGAAGGAAGGAAGTGGAAGTAGAATGTGGGAAAGTTTAAGGCTGCTGAAAATGTCAGAGGTTCAATACCAGCTCAAGAAGCTGGTATTGAACCTCGCTCGATTTCCAAATTTGATGCTATTCCAATGCCTGTGTTGGATAAGTCACTAAGATAAATCTCAGATTATCTCTCCTCGTAGCCCAATCTGGCAACCTTGCCACCAATAACTCATTCCCTCAATTCCAGGAGTTGTTTGGATGATTAATCGCATTCTTTTTGTTGCCTTTGCTGTTGGAGCGCAACTCTATGTATAAAATATGGAATCTCTTGTTGGTGTGAGGGTTTGGCATGATGGGTTGGTCTGATCGGTAGATTTACCACAATTTTTCTTCTGCTTGGCTTTCATTTTTCTGGTTTACTGTTATTAGGGGACACTACTTGAAAAAATATAGATGAGACACACGAGGAAGGCTGTAGAATGCATCAACCAAAACGCAGTAGTAATAACAAAAGCAGCAGAAAGAATGAGATAAATAGTCTGAACAACAATTGGAATGATAATGACTTTTCCAAAAACGACAAAAGGTATTTGTCATATGAATTGTACACCTGAAGAAGGCTGTAGAATGGATCTGCCAAAACATTGTAACAACAAAAAGAATGAGATCAATAGTCTGAATACCTGTTGGAATGATAATGACTCATCTCAAAATTACAGAAGTTGTCTTTCTAATGAATTGTACACCTAAAGAAGGCCAAAGAATAGATCAGCCAAAATGTTGTAGTAACAACAAAAATGGGATCAATGGTCTAGAGAGAACTTTGAATGATAATGACTTGTCTTTCTTATGAATTGAACACCTAAAGAAGGCCAAAGAATCGATCGGCCAAAACGTTGTAGGTACAAAAGCGTTTTACACATGGGTGCTTACAACCTCTTGTAATTGACAGTGGAATGCTTCAATGAATAGAATTAAAAATAATGGAAATCTTCTGTGAATTGAATAGAAAAAATTTAAAAATTCACCAAATGGTCAAAGATAATTTCAATCATAAGTTATTTCCCTTGATAATGAGTGTAATTTTTTTATATGAATTTAAAGGTTAAAGAACCTTCAGATACGATGGAAATAGGATTTCTCTCTATCTGTTCATATTAAATGTTTCAGAGCAAAAAAAAGCAAAAGATCGGATACAAAACAGCAAAAACACAAGACACAATGTTGGCAAGATGATATTTATTCCAGAAATTCTATCACAGACTTGGACTTGAGAAAAAAAAAATCAGTTCTATATACATCGTTGAATTCACATTAGCAAGCAACCAGTCCCCATCAAAAAAATTTTAATTATTTTTTTTACAAATTTAAAACAAAAAGGGGATTGTTTAAAAAAAAAGAAAAGAAATTACAATTCATAAATCAAAACTGCAAGAAAAATTTAAATGATTATTACCGGGTAAAATGTGTAGCATATCAAGTAATTATAATATATATATATATATATATAGGCTGCTTGCAACATTGTCTAAGTGCAAGCATCAATTCTTTTTTAAGCTGAAATGTCCGGTCGTCTTCTACTCTCTTTTCCCTCACTTTATCGTGTTTGCAATTTATTTTATTTGTCTTGTAGTTTGATTTTGGTCACTAAAGAGAGCTTTAAGAGCAGCAGCTAACTTCAGTATTTAGCCACTTGCGGCTGATAGCTAAAAGAAAGAATTTCGAAGAACTAGCTATCAACCCCTTTTATATCAACTGGCGCTGCTATTACCTACTGTTTTAGTATTATTTATTCTGTTGCATCTACAATGCAAATGAGATATTTTTTTTTGTACACCACAGTCACCTCTCCTTCCTAAGCTGGGCAACAAAATGTTTACTGCAAATTAAAGGTGCAACTTTAAGTCTTTAACCCTTTGCAGCCCTAAGGGGAATTTCAATCTGTTTGTTGGCTTGAAACCTGAATGTTTGGTTGCAGAAAGAGTTTGCAAGTCAGACACAAGGACAACAAAAGAGTTCAGATGCAAAGATAAGAGCAAATTAAATGGAATGTAAAATGAGTTGGAGTCTCTAGTTTCCTTTAAGCCTTCCTTTGATTCTCATATTATCGTATTCTCTTCTCTTGTGTTACTTCTAAAAATTTTGAGTCCGAAACAATGTTAGGATAAAAATTTAGTCTTGGGATGAGGCTTTAAAGATAATTTGAACAAAAGATGGTCATTTTTTAACCCATTGTACCCAACAGTTCTCTTACTGGTTAAATTATTGAAGAAAACTAATGATCTTTAGAGTACAGAAATTTCTACTGACCAATCTGTTTACCCTCCTTCAACCTCATCTGAAAATTAGTTTAGATGAGGGCGGTCGGGATTATTGGGCTGGATGTTTTCTGTCTTTATTCAATTTCCAAGGTACAATGGGTTAAAACAAAAAGAAAGAAGAAGCAATTTTTTACATTTACCAATCAACGTTTAAAATTTGGAAGATGCCAAAATTCTACCTCCTAGAAAAATTGTATTTTTTTCTGTTTTGTAGCATTCAAACGTGTGAAAAAAAATCCAACTCATTTTATCCCTCGTTTTAGAGCCTGTCTACTGATGGTAGACAAATCTTTTGCCGGTCAAACCTCGACCACAAGACCTGAAACAACGCAGCGCACATCACTTTATGCATTGTACGATCGAAATTGTTGTTTACAGGCTTGTGGTAATTGCAAAGAAGCGTACATAGCATTTGAAAGAGGCCCAGTAATTGGGGCAACAAGAACAGAAGATGGGCTGAGAGCTCACTCCTCGCAGACTGTTCGGTCTGGTAGTGACGATGAACATGGGAGAGCAGCTTTTCTTAATTCATACTTCTAAACAAACTCAGGTTGGACCTATCTCATTTTTGCACCTGAACCCTTTCTCCAAGAAACAAATGTAGGTGTGCAGTGTTAGAAATCTGCCAATTCATATCGTTGAGTCTTTTTTCTTCTTTTTTTTAACAATCTAATCGAATTATTCCAGAGACAATTTTTTTAACAATCTAATCGAATTATTTCAGAGACAATTTTTTTAACAATCTAATAGAATTATTTCAGAGACAATTTCTGAATGCGAGCCGCAATCTAAATTAGCTCTCTGGATTGTACTAAAGAAAACGACTAGTAACCTCGGATACTTTAAGTGCAGCCATAGCACAACGTTTGTGACTAGACACAAAGAACCGAAGAACACACTCGCACTTTAAACGTCCTAAACAGCTAAAAATATATAAGTGTATGTGGATAAAAATGCATCGATATTGCAATAAAGAATATCGAAAGTTATGCTATATAAAAGTGAGTGAAGAACCAGTAAAACAGTCATGTACGTGCCTGTGTGAGTCGTGTGTGTGTATCAGTGCTTAGTTTTCATAGGGTTAAGATTGTAGAAGACAATAGCAGTATGATAAAACGGAATAATGATAATTATTATAATATTTATAATTAAAAAGAAAAACGTCCAATTTCTGTGAACTCATCAAAACCAGAATTCTTTGATGTGAACAGGGAGACAAAATTCACTTAACATCTAAAAATGGACAGGGGCAATGGACAGTCTATTTATTTTGCAACACTCGGTGTCATATCGTGTTGTCAAAAGTTGTGATGTAATCCTAATACATCCAGACTTAGATGTCAAATGAGGTGGAACATTCATTGCTGATTCAAATGATGTGTTCCATGTCATACAGCGTCTCCAGGATGGTGCTGACACTCCAGGCCTGGGCCTGGCAGCTTGGATGACAATACTGAAATTAAAAAAAAGAAAATTGAAAAGAAACACGGTATAATAAACATTTTTTTACAATAAGTTACAATTTATACTTTAACGTGGAATTTTTATTAAATAAATGTTAACTTAATTGTTTTGATTAATTCAGATCCTGCATATCTCTCTCTATGTGAACCTCCATAGAAAAATCAAATATTTCATATGGATTTATATAAAGAAAAATCAAGTCTTGCACAATACAGCTTCAAAACTAAGATTAGGCTTTAAAATAGCAATGTTAAGGCTGTCCTTTTGTATGGCCCTGAGTGCTAAAGAGTTACAAAGAAAGATATGAAAAAGGTCTACGTCCTCCACAATAGCTGCCTACGAAAGAGCTGTAATATCTTCTGGCTTGACAAGATCTCTAATGAGAAACTATAAGGACAGACAGTAAGAATGTCCCTTATGATTTAAAAAACAACTGGGAAGAGAAAAAGAAGCAGTCCAAAGACCACCTTGTGAAGGACAGTGAAGACGGAACTGGAAGAGATTGGTCTCTCACGGGGTGAAACACAGGCCAAAGCGCAAGGCAGGATTCAATGGCGTGGTAGGTTTGCGACCTTATCTCAATAGGAATTTGAACTCAATTTGCTAATTCTGTTTTCCTTGCTGATATCCATTACACAATATCACACTTACTTTCCCTTAAGGAATAGGTAAGACGAAAGAGTATTGGACGGCTCATTTCTTCAGATTATAGTCATTTGTTAATATCCATGGACAGAACACTGAGTTGGGATTCACAAAGCTTATGGTTCATCTCCCATAACTGGTCCTTGTCAAGGATGACAATGTGTGTAAGAGTTTTTTTAAAAACATTTTTTAACTGTTACTTTTGCAGTTATTGATTGATTGTTTTGTTTAAGCCCACATCGACCCTAGGTGGGTCATTTAATGCTGAATTCAGTGGGGGGGGGGATCCCATGTCCCCGTGACTAGAGACTTGAGGGGGAGAATCCTAAATCCCTGTCACTGAGACAAATGCCAAGAGGACCGGAATAAAGGAGGGGGTAGATATCCCAAAAGCTTCTCAGGACAAATCCTGAGCTAATGGTGATCGCCTCCCGACCAGCTGGCCAAGATATCCTGTGCAACTTCTCCCAGGATGATACCCGAGCATGCCACAAGGACCCCCGAAGGGCTGTGGTTCTCTGAACTTCGAGGCCATGGCGGTTTCAAAGAACAGATACTACACTTTGATCAAAGCCAAAAGGCTGCGAAGCCACCTTTTGCAGTTAGGTAGTTATAAGAGAGAGCTTGCCCAAGTGCTCACCCATTATTTTTTTCTATCAATCATCATGACATACCAGCAACAAGACATTTTATTTTGTCACAATATCTTGTGATGAGGATTCATGCCTTTCCCAAGGGCATTAGTGCTCAGAGAACATAATCTCAGCAAAATTTGAACATTGTTTTGCTGATTCCATTTTCAATTTCTAGGACTAAGCTATACAATATATGTAATAACCCTTTTCTCCAATTATTACTGCCTATGTAGTAGTTATGGGAGAGTGATTTGGATAAGTACTCACTGACCCAGTTATGACAGATTAGATTTTACAAGTAAACACTCAGCAGATGTTGTGTTTGAACTCGATTCCATTTTCTGTGCTTTAACCTGTATTTTCCCACAACTTTTGAATGAGAAGAATTTTATTCCAATTCTTTGATCAAAATACTTACGGCAGCATTTTCATTTGTCAACTCGGGCAGCGACTTCCAGGTAGAATTGACGATGTGTTGGTAGTGTCTTGTCAGAGCTGTCTTTATTTCATTGATAGCCGTTTGTAAGGTGCCAGGTTGAGACCTGTCCATTTGTTTAGCAAAATAGAGTTTGGCTCGGAAGAAATAGCCAATGGGCCAAACCCATTCCTGTAGAAAAGGAAAAGAGAATTGAAAAACAAATTATTAACGGATTTCAGAATCTTTTTTATTAATTTAACTTCAATTATTTTGGTTATTTTTCAATTTCAATACTCAGGCTTATAAAAGCTTGCAGGATGTTCACAGTCTAGCAGTCTGTATGTTGAAAATGGCCTAAACAGCCATAACATGTACATCAGAAGGCATACACCAATACACAAGGCAGAACTACATTAATAAAAATTGTCAATTTTAAGTTTTTTTTTAAATTTTGAAGTTTTAGAATTTTAATATTTTATAATGTCTAGAGTTTAGGAGTTTGCAAAACCATTTTGATGGACAAAGACTCACTTCAAGAGAAGAGGTTGAAAATCAGTTAGTCTCTTATTTCAGGTCAAAATTGAAGGAATTTTACAAATCTGGTATTAAAAAACTTGATAGATGGAATAAGGTTATCAAAAGCGAAGAAGAGTATATTAATGATTAAGTGTATCTTTAACCACCACTATATTTGTGTTTCCAAATAAATTGAGACATCGGACAGCATGCAAGACTATACTTTGATCCCCGATGACAAACATAAAAGTTGAATACAATAATATTATATTTTCTTACAGAAACTCAGAGTTCATTCCTTTACACACACATGCTCAATACATTTGCACACGTTTGTTACCCAATCGGAATAAAGTCACTTACAGGTCCGTTGTGATAGTTAAAGCCCTTGGCAACTTTAGGATCATTGGAATCATTATTATTATCATAGAATCCACAGTAATTCCAATCACTGAAAAAGAAAAGAAAAACACATGTAAAACTAGCATTCCAAGGGAGATTATGAATCACTGCAACCCATATATGCTGTGTTGGGGGTGATCAATTAAAAATTTAGGCTGTGATCACTAAGAAATGTCTGAATTTTCAAAAACCAACCGGGCACAATCTAGTGACCAATTTAGCATAAGCTTACATTGAAAATTGAACCCCACCACTAAAACGCTATTTTGGAGGGGAATTTTCAAAAAACAAAAAAGTATTTTCCCTACTTATTGAGGAGAGTGTGTGTACAAAATTTCAAGTGTCTACTATGAACTGTTAGTGCAGGGCGAAATCCGGATAGATAGATAGATACATATAAATGTGTGAACACATGAATAACCTAAACCTTTGGCAGCAGTGATTAAAACTCTTCAGGATACAAAAACTTTATTAAAAGTTTTAACTCTGCAGATACCAAAGAGTTGTTTATCAGTGTAAAAACAATATTTTTGGATAAATGAAGATAATCAAGCAAAATTCATAAAAATATAAAAAGAAGTTCAGTTGAATTCCAGATACACTGATCTCACAAGCCATTGTTACTAAGTTCAGTCTTTACTGAATACTCCAGAAATGTGACCATATACCAGACTCAGCTCAATCTAAGAAAATCGGTGTAGTTAAAAAAGATCCCACAAAAGGGTCAAATTCTCTTCCACTCTCAAGTATCATGAACAGGCAATGTGCTGATTGCTGAGTCACTGCATTCTCAGCAGTTGTTACTGGGGATGAGAAATGGATGTTTTTTTGATAATTCTGACTTTTTGTTGATTACTTCCCAACAAATGGTGGGAGAAGTAACTATATCTATGACTATGATATCATTTTTTGTTCATCATTCATCATCACTGAGCTTCAAGAGCACTGAAAAACCCATTACGCCAACACTCAAGATCAACCTCAGACAGGTGATGATCAATTAATTAAAAACTACTTTCTTTCTTATTCTCTTAAAAAAGAGAATGATTCCATAGATCTAACAGAAAAAAACTGATACCATTTCCTGAATTAATTCATGTAATCATAAAAACAGCTCATCACAGAATTTTAGACCATTTTTCTTTAAGTGCTGTTTCAAAATCACAAAGCAATTTGTTAAAATACAGGCCTGGTTAGTCACGTGACCAACATCACTTGGCAGCATGCCTTGTTGGGGGTAATCAATTAAAAAATTGGAAAAAGGGGTGATCAATGAATAAGTTACTTCTCTCGCCTTTTGTTGATCACTAAAAAGTCTGAATTTTCAAAAACAAACGAGTGTGAATGCTGAAGGGATCAATTTAGCATAAACTTATATTGTAAATTGAGCCCCTCACTACAAAACTTATTTTGTGGAGGAATTTTTTAAAATTTAATAAAACGTTTTTCCTAGACATAAGGAGTAAATGTTTAAACTTTCAGCTCTCTAGCTCCATTGATGTGGCCAGTATGAGCGATACATACATAGTACGGCAGAATCACTTAAAAACTGAAGAAAGCTATGTTGACTATGTTAACAGTTTTGGTTGAGAGCAAGTCAGGTAAACCTGTTTTATTTTGCTGCAATTGAATAAGGTGACTGCAGTTACTCACGTGGGATCCAGTGTCTTCATGCCCAATGGTCCCTGCAGCACTGTGCCGGCAGTTTTCAGAGCATGCCATGCATTTTCTGGAGTGAACAGCTCAGGAGCCTAAAACAAAGGGGAAAAGAACATTTTTGAAGTGTTTTTATGGCAGATATTGAGAAATGACTAAATAATTCTTATGATGGTTTTACTTTTGCAACAAGAATTTTAAAAATTGAGTAAAAATCCTTTTCTTATCTTATTCTTCCATTAAAGTGTTTATTTGAATATTGTGATAGTAAGGCAGAATCATTCTATCAGCCCCCCTTCAGATGTTTGTGTTGTTTCTTTATTCATATTTGATTATCCGCATCATAGGCCTTAGTATCAAAGGCTGTCCAGAAAGTATTATGCTATTTTGATTATCTTGAGAACCAGTTGCGGGCCATGATGTAATTTGGCAACCAATCAGAAGAGACCTTACTGTACATGCATAAACATACACTCTCCCATGGGGTTACTCAGATGGCAGTGAGATGCTATTGAGTGAGTTTGTGTGCTGTATGATCATCGATGACCGAGCGAGTTATTCATCACGTCTTGTACAAGATTTTTTCGCAAAACATTGCATCACTCAAGTCTGTCAGCTTCAGTTGTTTGTGTTGTTAACACAACGTTTCAGACGAATCCATTCTTTGGCCTTCCTCGGGTGTAATATCCAAATGTGATGAGGTAAACAGAAGTTTTTAATTTCAAAGGAGGTAACCCTTATAGCGTAGGATTCGGGTGTTTCTTTATCTTTGTCTTGTTGGGTTTGGGTTGAGTAGCAGAAGCCACAATGAGTTGAACTCCGCACTTGTCTGACTGACTATGTTGATATGAGCTGCCTCTGAGGAAGGCTGAAGAATGGATCGGCCGAAACATTAACAACACAAACAACAAGGAGTTCAATTGTCTGAAGAATTATTTGAATTATTTTCCTTGTTTGGAATTTTTGTAATAAATCTATTTTTCATCACTATATGCAAGTCACCATTGACTTGTACAAAACGATTTTTTTTCTGTACTCTCTAAGCCTTCTTCAGGTGTCTGTCATATTCAATAAATCTTCAATTTTTCAAACTGAACCCCTTATCCAATTCACAGCCGAAATGTTGTGAATATAAAAACAAACAAGATGAAGAGAACAGTTTGAATAAATCAGTGTATAATAATCCTCATTTTTGTTGTTTTATTAAAATGTTCAGATCAGTTCACTACCCACTCTTTATCAGCTGTTATAATCCACATACCGAAGAGAGATTAGATTAAAATACCCAAGAGGTTCAGTATTAAGAATTCTGATCAAAGTCATCAGAAGATGCAAATAGATTCACGGAATCAGAAAAGTCCCTGCAGTTACTAAGAGCATTGGAAGTCACCCTTTTATAACACTTAAGGCTATAAATTTGCATATGAAGTTGTGATAATTATAAAGACATTTATTAGTTGAGAACCTATATTTGTCATGCGCCAGTGTGAACGACTGCTAAACGAGCAGCCTAAATCGTAAATGTGAATAAAGAAACGAGCTCCATGCGGGGGATCAAACCCGCGTCTACCCTGCAAGCAATGTCATATGCAGGGTCTGCTCTATCAACTGAGCAAACAAAGTTCCCATGGTAGGCAGGAGTCTTTTAATCCTGCTGGTCTCTCTACTCTCACGTTCATATTTAGGCACGGATATAATGTGGTTCTCTATGCCGACAGTATGAAATCAAATGATGGATAATTTTTATATCTGACAGAATATGATAATTATAAAGAGATTTATTAGTTGAGAACCTATATTTACCTAGCACATTATATTTGTGCCTAAATACAAACGTGAGAGTCGAGAGACCAGCACAGTGTAGGATTAAAAGACTACCATGAGAACTTTGTTAGCTCAGTTGGTAGAGCAGAACCTGTGTATAAGGTTGCTTCCAGGGTGGACGCGGGTTCGATCCCCACTCGTTTCTTTATTCATATTTAGGCGGCGCTGGGCTAATTAGGTAGGTAATGGCTAATAAATGTCTTTATAATTATCATATTCTGTTCATATGAAATCAAATGATGGATAATTTTTATATCCATCATTTGATTTCATATGAAGTTATGCAACAACTATATTCATTATTTTGGTATTATAAATGAAAAAAAACAAAACGTTGGTGGGTGGATAATTAGTAAATTCACTTACCACAACCATAGCCATGGGGAAGTTGGGTCGCAACTGATAATCACGCCAGGTTTCAGAAGCGTTGAAGCTATCCTTGTAAATACCACGACGGTTCATGAGCTTATAATCAGGATCCGTGGTTGCGGGATCTCTCTTGACCCAGAAGTGTTTCTCGAAGTTGCTCAGAATCTTATCGGCCCAGTGTTTGTATGTGATGATCTTACCTACAATAGAGATTAACAGTCTTTAAACAAATCTATTATTAAAAAAGTGATTATGAAATTGTATTGTACATATCACACATAGCATTTGTGGAAAGGAAGGACTGTACTTTCTTTGTCAATACCAACATAGACATTTTATTCATTTAATTTTAGCAATATACATTTAGGCTATTGTCAACAGGTGTGTGTAGACATCTTGGAAGTATATTATAATTATAGGAGCATATTTGGCAATATACTTATCATGCCCATCTAACTACACATTCTTTCAAATTTAGATTTTTATAATAATTAAATGTGTTTATGCATATATATATATGTATGCATAGTATCACCCATAAATATATACCCCTACCACATTTTAATAGAAAGTTAACTGTCTTCTAAACCAAACATAGCAGGATTTTATTATTTCAAGTGGAACATTACACAATCAAAACGGATATTATCAGGTATTATTTATGACCAAACTCTGTTGCCAAAAATATTTTTTCGTAGTGGTGTACTCATCTTTAGATGGTAACATATTCATATTTTTGGCAACAGAGTTTCAATGGTGTAGGTTTGGTCATAAATAATACCTGATACTATCTGTTTTGATTGTGTAATATTCCTCAAGAAATAATATTTGGTTTAGAAGAAAATTAAATTACTATAAAATAGTGGTAGGAGTGTATTTATTTATGGGCTATAATATATAATATATATATATATTGTGTAAAGATTTCTGGATGAGTTGTTAATAAAAAAAAATAGGGTATCTTTGCTTTTTTTCCCACAACTTTTGGGTCTTCAGCTATCTTTGAATGAATTTCTCTGATGCAAATTCTTGTTGTTGATACTGTTTTGCTTATAATCGACTATGTGGGCTATGTCATATTGTCATTGCTAGAATTGAATGAGTCAGCAAAAACACTATGACATTATCCACACACTGGACTGTAGGCAGAACAAGACTCACAACAAAACTCTGCATTAGACAACTTCATCCAGCTGAAACATTACTAATTTTTGTATGTACTAATGTAAACATATATAAGAGCAAGTTGGGGGTAGTAACAGCTGTGTGTGGGTATAAACAGTAATATGCATAGTAATATATTAGCAGTAATAATAAATAATATAAGTGAAACAAAAAATGGCTGATTTTTAAAAAAAAACATTTTTGTAGGTAGCAAGAATTTAATTAAGAAAAATATATTTTGATTTAGTATTTTCAATTTTTACAACAAAAACAGTGAAGAAATAGAGAAATGATTTAGAAGAAAGAAAAATAGCATTAAAACAGTTATATTTTTCTTGATTAATGGTCAACAGTTGATTACCTACAAACATGTTTTGCAGGATCACTTTTATCCTTCCTGATGTACATACAATTAGTAATGTTAATTATAGGATATTAAAATGTGTACTAGAATAATTTCTTGAAATATCATTATTGCACAAGATACAATTAGTCACTATCTTTGAGTTAATTTCTTTTGTTCAAATTCTTGTTGTAATCGACTATATGGGCTATGTGATTAGGGTGAGTTAATTCATTCAGTAGAAAGCTTATGAGAGACAAAACTAATATCATTTTGTATATATGTGTATACCAGAAGAACTACTATTAAAAATTGGTGTAGTAGTAGAACTATCTTATTTAGTACACAATTAAGAAACTTTGTCCAAAAGAAGAATAAATTAAAGAATTCACCCTCCCACAAGTAATATATTTAATTTGGACATTTGGAAAACATTTTGATTTGATAGAGGAAGGATATGAGAGAAAACCCTGCAATACATGATACACCAAGTTTCTGCTGAGAAAGATGATGTGTTGACACAACAAGAGAATTCAAAATAAGTAAGGGAAGAGTGCGTAAAATTAAAGAATAAAATAAGGATGACAACAAATAACAACAATGAGAAACAGACAAGACATTACAAAACAAAACTGTAACAGGACACGGTGTGGCATCGTGTGGGTGGCATCAGATAAGGCTGGAGTCTTAGGTGGCCCTAGATTGGGCTGGAATCTTAAGTGGCGAGAATAGGAAATTTAAATTTAATTGACCCTGACAAGACAAAGGAAAGCAAGAGCTATTTATTTAGATGGACCAGCAAGACGGGCAGAAAGGTCCAGGGAGATAATAGAGACAGGCCGCAGATAGAAGGAGGAGCAGATGGGTCCAGGGAGATGGTAGAGTTGAGCCGTGGATAGAAAGAGGAGCGGGGATGGGCTGAAGGGTCCATGAAAAGATAGCAGCAGAAGAAGTGGCAGAGACAGATCCACCCAGGGATTAAGTTGTCGTCCACATATTTTTGCATCTTTTATTCGCCACAACACTGCCACATGTTTTGAAAACAAGGGGTCTCTATCAGTCAATATAAGGAAATAAAATAGGAGATGTTTGTTTTCTACAGAGCATGTTTTGTCTTGTTGCTCCAGCTTCATCGGTTTCACAACGTGTGTGTATTTCCATTCATGGCTCTTCTGTTTCGCAGCAGCACCTATACCCCCAGTAACGATGACAAACGCAACAAAACCAACCTTTGACAACAACAGTAACAAATATATTTTTAATTAGAAATTAAATTGTAATTGAAAAGAAAAGAAAAGAAATCAAAAAACTTTGCAGTAACTTGGAAGTTAGGTCTTTTAGGGTTGAAGCAAAAGATCAAAGATGGCCACTGACTAAAAATGAAAAAGCGACAAGTATTATTACAACAATAACAGTAAAAACAAAACAAAAGTGAAAACAAGTATGAATATGTGTGTGAGAATGTAATTCTGAAAAATATACTTGCATGTAATTGATATTTATTTAACAAGGAGATGTATGATGGATTTTGGTCACACCTTGATCTTTTGAAAATTATGTGAATAATTGTCAATAAAATACCAACAAAATTCATCACATCTTCTGGTTAGTTTATAGAATATCAATAACTTTGCAAGTCCATTCTCAAAATTGATTTGAGTCTTTATATTTTAAAATTGGATATGAGCGAAAAGGAAAAGTGAATGTGAATATGGAAATAGCAAAATAAATGAAGAGAAAAAGCCAGCTACCAACAGACATTAGAGTTTTGGTAGGTAGGGAGAGCAACTCACAGAATAGATAGCTAGGAATTATCAACACCTCGTCTGTGAGCAAATAGGGAAAGTGAATGTGAATACGGATACTTGATAGCAAAATAAATGAAAGAAAAAGCTAGATACCAACAGAAATTAGAGTTTTGGGGAAAGACAACTCACAAAATGGTCAGCTGAAAAGTATCAACACCAGCAGACACAGACCAAAGTCATTTGCAGAACTCATTGCCAAAAAAGATCAGTAGAATTGGTTGACAGTACTTAGAACAGACCCAAAAGATAGATTTCATTCATTTTCACCTTGTGAGACAATAATAACCATCTCTCATTCAAATTAGTGATGTACCAGAATATCAATCCGGTCGGTTATCCGGCGCCAGATGAATCCGGTGCCGGATATCCAACTGGATTGATATTCCAGTACATCACTAATTCAAATAACTGGTTTCAGTTTATCCTGGTCATTATTTCATCACCATTAGAATTGGACCAGAAGGGGAGATAATCCAAGCTTTATCTCAGAGACTTAGCCAACACAGGCATTGGAATAGCATCAAATTTGGAAATTGAGCGAGTCTGGAGGCAGAGGTTCAATTACAGCCTGGACTTGCACGATTTCCAAATTCAATGTTATTTCAATGCCTGTGTCAGAGATAAAACTCAGATTTTCTCCCCTTCTGGCCAAATCTGATCAGAAGGTTGTAAGCCAGAATCAAGTTTGACAGATTTTTTAATTGAAAATCTTATGGTTACACACTAACAATGATCTTTAACCAAAAAATAAACCATTGTCTTCCTCCACTTGGAGGTGTAGTTTAGTGTCAGAGTAATAGACTGGTAGCAGTTAGTTCTAGGCTTCAATCTCTGTGCAGGGTCTCAGTAATTACAAGTAACTAAGTTCAAGAAAATTTCAAATTTCAAGCCCAAACAACACTGTGCAATATATTTTTACTTTTTGTCTGTTCCTGGGTAATATATGTTATTTTCTGATTATGTCTAAAAAGTATTGAAAATGTCAATTATTCCCTTCAAACAGTTCAGTGATCATTTGAAATCCACTTATTTCCAACTAGACAACAGGCACATTCACATGAAGCAAGGAAAACAACAACACATAAATATCACTGTCCTGGTCACAAAAGCAAAATTTGAAGGGAATAACAGCAATCTTCTATACTTTTTACACATAAGAAATTAGAAAATAACATTCACTGCCCAGGAACAAAAATCTGCAAATGGACCTTGGTTTATGTCCAAAGTGAGTTGAAGAGGGGTCTTACTCACTTGGCTCTCCTGGTTCAGCATCTGGGAATGGAAGGGAAGTTTGGTTTAATATCACAGTCAAAACACTGGACCCATTGTTAAGAAGGCAATTGGACAGTTAAGAGAGATCTTTGTTTTCATGGGGTGAGTTGGTGATTGGTTTTTAAATCCTGGTGAATGTTTCTTACTTGTAGAGCAAGGAGATTGACACGAGATACAGGTTAAATTTCCCAAACTCAGCATACTCGGGACCGAGCACCGAGCCAACTTTTGGAATTTGCTGACTTTTAGAAAGCATAAAAAACATAACATTTATTTATTATTCAAATGGTTCTTCAGACGATTGAACTCCTTGTTGTTTTGGCTGTAAACACAACGTTTCGGCCAATCCATTCTTTGGCCTTCTTTAGGTTTACAACACAAACAACAAGAAAGAGTTCAACCGTCCGAAGAGCCATTTGAATATTAATGACCCTTCTCAAAACTATAGAAATTATTTTTTTACTAATTATTCGAAATAGTCTGGATGTGTTCAAAGCGTGACACACAAAACGCAGATGATTGCAAAACAAAACATCATGAGTGCCACCAAAACACAGTGGCAGGAAACTAAGCCCACAAAAACGCAGGCTGCTGCTGAGTATCAGAGTAGTGGAAATTGCTCAATACCTGACAGGTTTTGGAAGTTACCGAATTTTGGATTGCCGAGTTTGGGAAATTCAATCTGTAATGTGATTGTTTGGATACATCCAAAAGAGAAGTAACAGGATGAAGAGTTATCAAATATTTGACAATAAAGTTACTTGGACTCTATACGCGCTCTTAACGCAACTTATTGAATTACCGATATTTGGTGAGATGAGTGCTTGGACTGTGTACTCATCTAAAAGTGAATTCATTGGATGAAGAGTTATTAACATTTTAGAAAGAAAGTTGTTTTAATGATATGTCAATCATGAAGTGAGAGGAATTCTTAGACTTTTGGTCAGATGATTATTCAGAGTGTGCATGAAATGAAATAAAAATTCACAAGATTTAATTCAGCTATCTTGAAGGTGTGGAATGGCGTAGCGGTTACCAGAATAGAAAAAGGGAAATCGTAAGGATCACTAAGCTAACGCATGCAAGGAAAACCGGGACTTTGTCACCAACCTCCATACTCCAATTGAGAGTTGTCTCTTAAGAGAGACGCTTTACTTACTTACTATATCCCACGGTTCTGTTTTGAGGAAGGTGATTGAGGAGCGAATGAGTGATAGAAATTGTGACCTGGAATTGATTGTATGTGTTAACCGAGTAAATAAATGTTTACTTTCAATTAAAGTTAATCACAGTAGCCAATGTTCATTTTTGTGTCTGTATATAGGTAAGTAATATTTGAAGAAGATTAGAAATAATGAGTGTACAATGCAAAATGTACATCTAAAAATTATTTTTATTATTAATTTTGACTAGTTTTTACCTTCATCTTAATATTTAGTTGCTTTTTATCACAACTTTACAGCAATGAGTAATCAGCATAATTGGAAATAAAGAGTAAGCCCATGGTGAGAATTGAACTCACACCCTCTAGCCAGAGGGTGTCCAGTTTACACCTGGCTCCCTTTAACCATTCGGCCATGGAGCTCCATAGTTGACAGAAGCTGATTTTACACCTTTTAAACTTGACTCCTTACAACCTATATTCGATGCCATGTTTGTTTATGACCATCATTCTACAGCAACGAATAAACAGCGCAATCAGAAATAAAGTGTAAGTCCGTGATGATAATTGAACTCGCACCCACTAGCTGTGTTACAATACTTCATCCAATAATAAGAATAGATTAAAAAGATCTAAAAATTAACTCTTAAATTCATGAACTAGATTTATTCACAGTTAAATAATGGAACTCTTTTATGAATAGAATTTTTTAAAAATCTACCTAAAAATCAAAAAGTAACTTTAATCAGTAGTTATTTCCCTTGAAATTCAATTCAAATTTGTTATATGAAGTTAATTATGCTGTCTTGATATATGTGCAAGCACAAAAAAAAAGTGTCATTTTTTGTCATAGAGAATAGAGCAAGGAAAGTGAATAGATTTGAGCCAGTATGCGGTTGATGGAAAAGAAGAAATGTGTAATCCTGTTAGGTTGAAAAGAAGAACATTAAGGGTTAGACAAGAATAAAAATGGAACTGAAAATAGAGAAAAAAGCTAAGAAAGAGAAAACAGTAAATGCTGAAAAGCTTTCAGAGTTGGATTCTTGGCAACTACAGGTATATGTACCTCAAAAAAACATGGTACCTCAAAAGATACAAAGACACTTATTGCTCTATAATATTTTTGAAAATAACATTAAATTCAAAACAGATTGTTGTTTCTTATTCACAAATCTCTTTCTGGAAAACTGTTAACAATTACATTTCTTCATATTCTGTTGCAACTGGGGTAGGGGGGATAACAACACAATTTGTCACATAACTGTTCCTAAAATTTATGAAAATGGCTTTAAGTTCATAAGTTTAGTATTTTATAAGAGGTATCTCATATGTTATAAGAGGTAAATATCTCATCCTTGCTACTTTAAACAGAAAGTCTGTACAGAACTGAATAATTCATACTAATTCAATGGTAAACAGGTACCAAAATAAGTGCTGTCTGCAAGTTTAGTATTTTATAAGAGGTAAATATCTCATCCTTGCTTCTTTAAACTGAAAATCTGAACAGAACCCAATAATTCATACTAATTCAATGGTAAACAAGTACCAATAGGTGCTGTCTTTGTATTTTTTGAGGTATGCAGAAAACCTGTCTATATAAGATTATATATTGTAGTTCAGTGGATATAAAGCTTCACTATAAGTGTTTATGTGTTTGTGAGACAATTTAGTGCAATGAAAAACAAAAACAAATTAGGGTTCTAGGAGTAATAGTTTTTAAATTATGGGTGAATATGTCTGTGTATCTTTTGATGTATGTATTGAAAAAAAAAGGAAAACTTCAACTATTACTAAAAGTATGGTCTCTTGTCTCATAACATTTAAACCCCCTGGGATTTTTTTGTTGTTGTTATAGTGTATGCTCCTACCTAGTGGAATACTAGGTAGGAGCATACACTATAACAAAAAAAGAAAAAAAAAATCTTTTGAGGTACGTATACCTGTAGATTTTCCCAAGAATACCAGAATATGAAAAACGAAAAGAAAACAAATTTGCTTGTACGTCAAACTTAATTACGTAGAGAAGTAGTAAAGCCAAATACAATGTGGTGTATAAATCATTAGCAACTATTTAACCAAGATCAAAGTGTAGTAGATGTTTTATCAAGAAGAAAACATTTAAACCGTAATTTTAAAAAAATAATTACAATGCTAAAATTTTAAAAGAAAATTATTTTAGATGTTTTAATTAGTCCATGTTTAAAAAAATGAAATACATTTCAGATTGATATGCAAGAAGGTAAAATATTAGATAGCAAATACATTTTAAACAATTCTGAAAATGAAGAACAAAATTCCAATATAGATATTATCATCCAAAGTGAATGTAAGAGAAATTTAAATACAGCATCTCATTCAATTCAATAATATATCTTTGTGCTAGCTTACAGTATTTCTTTGTAGAATAAAGCAGTAGAGAAAATAAATTTGTCCCCCATTAGGTGCTTAAAATGTTAATAACGATTATATTATGAATACTTTAGTTATCAAGAAACTTTCCCCTCAGATGTAGTTCTATACAAACCAGGTATATAATTTTTCTTGTAGTGTCAAATATCATTTAAGAAAATATCACTAAACACAGAAACATTGAAGATTCAATATTTTTAGAACCCAACCAATATTTTTGGCCTAACCTGTATTTTCTCCGGTTGATTCCTAGAATCCGCGTGTAAAATGGAGATAACTCTTATTAGCCTTAAAATGAACTAAGGATGTATCTCCCTTCTTCATCAACAGAAAAAAATACTTCATTTCCATTCAAACCTTTTATGTTTCACACACTCACCCACTGAATGTTAAAAACAGTGCACAAATAAAATAAATAAAAACAACTTTATTTCAATACAAACCTTTAAGGTTTCACACGCTCGCCGACTGGATGTTCAAAAACAGCTCAGAAATAAAATAAATAAAAAACGACTTTATTTCCATACAAACCTTTAACTCACCCACTGGATGTTAAAAACAGCACACAAATAAAAACAATTTAACAATTTAATTTATTCAAAGCAATAACAATCTGTTTTTCTGTCTAGGGGGAGATAATCCTTAGTTCCTTTTGAGGCTAACAGGAGTTAGCTCCCTTTTATGCCCGAATTCTGGGAATCTACCAGTTTCTCATCTAAAGTCCCATGCACATTTACTTACTGAAGCAAAGAGATCAATAACAAAAAAAATCAAATTTTATATACCATCTTTGATCTCGACACCCTCGTGTGGGTAGATCTTCTCCTGGTGCAGTTTGTCAAGCCAAGTGACTGCAGATTTACACAAAGCAACAATCTCCACGGCCGATCCATCTCTGTGGTAGACAAAAAAAATGTAAATGATTTAAATATCATTGACTAACAAGTATACCTGGCTTTGCCTGGCTTAAAACAATTTTCAAGGAGATGATCATCATTAATAGTTGCTAGTAATTGTTTGTCTGAATCATCCTGAATATAATATATATATAATAATTATAATAACAAGTCTGGTTATTCACTCAATAGAAACCATCATGTGACCAACATCTTTTGGCAGCATGCCATGTTGGAGGTGATCAATTAAAAAATAGGAAAAAGGGATGATCAACGAAGTTACTTCTCTCGCCTTTTATTGGGCGGTGATCATTAACAAAAGTCTGAATTTTTTAAATATTTGAAAATTCAGGCTTCAGGCTGCAGGACACAAACTAAGGGACCAATTTAGCATAAACTTACATTGTAAACCTATTTGGTGGGATTTTCAAAAAACAAAATGTTTTTTTCTAGACATAATAAGGAGTAAACGTTTAAATTTTCAGCCCTCTAGCTCCATTAGTGTGGCCTGTAGATATATAACCAGCCAGCCAGACCAAGGGCATTAGTGCAAAGTGAATGTAAGTGGCCTCGGCCGGAACTCAAACTCACTGACAGATCTGCATGAGACATGAAGAATGACTCAGTTGGTTATACAGTACGCAAGCTGAATCAATGGCATCTCTCACCGACTGAATAACCCCACGGAAGAGTGTCTGTTCATGCATGCACAGTAAGATCCCCTAATTGGTTACCAGATTAGATCAAGGCCACACGAATGGTTCTCACGATATTCAAAATAACTGGATACTTTCCGGACAGACCTTGTATATTAGCAATACAATTCTGATATTATTTAAGATGAACAGGTTTTTGTTTTTCTCTTATAGTAAAGAGAAAGAGAAGTGTAACTTACCTGGGTGTAGCAGGCTTTCCTCGGGTTCCAGCTCTTTCTGAGCTGCCCATCATATCCATCCAAGTACCACAGTTGTTTTTGTTTCCACCATGCACAAATCCAGTCTTCCAGTCAACACCAAAGCTGACATTAAAACCTGAAATAGGCACATCAAAAATGATGTCAATCATTCTAGTCATACGATTTGTAACAACTGCTTCAATTGAGAAAGCAAAACATATTTCTTTGCCAT
>VCCN01004356.1:5288802-5299161 GCA_006491835.1 Architeuthis dux
AAAAACCTGAACGAGATGTGAAGAATTAACAGGCTCGGCCACTGCGAATACAACGGCCACACAACACACAAACTCACTCAATGGCCTCTCAGTTCCGAGTGAGGGAGAGCGTCTGCTCACATATGAGTAAGGTCCCCTCTGATTGGTTGCCAAGTCACATCAAGGTCACGCAACCGGTTCTCAAGATATTCAAAATGATTGGACAGACCTCGAATATGACATTTTTCATTTATTATTTTTTGTACGTATTTATATTAAATAAAAAATACGTAATAGATACCAAGGAAACATATTGAAAAGGCAAATGGTTAAAATAATAACAATTTAATAATTTCTAACTTTCTTGTTATCTACTAAACTAACCATAACATGCTGAGATGCAGACCATGATGAATAAATGGATATAAAATGGAGTGGAAATATTATTAGGAAGTGCATACTGGCTTAAAATACGTTTGCAAGCAGACGGTAGCGGACAAGATAGCTCCACCTTTCAATGTGAAGAATCTTATCACATACGTAAAATCATGGTGGCAAAAGTACAGTTTATTTTTGGTTTTATCTAATGTAGGAGTATTCAACCTTTTTTCGCTTACCGCCATCTTTGACATATTTTAAAGAGATTAAAACATGCTACCGCTCACCTAACATAAAGATTAGTTTTCTTCAAGACAAACTACCTCCACCTTTAGATAGATAGATAGATAGATAGATAGATAGATAGATAGATAGATATATGGATAGATGTGGACATACTAATAAATATATAGAGATATTTACCTACTAATAAAGTTATATAGATATTGACATACTAACAGAGATTAAATCTTTCAGTCCGCAGACATCAATCATGTCGTAATCGAAGTAATTCTGGATGACAAAAATTGACATTAAAATGGTCTAAAACCTGCTTTAAATATGAAAAGGTAATTTTATGTTATTTAAAGTTAAAACTTCAAAGAAGATATTTTAATTATTGTAATACGTTTTAAAATCTTTTATAAAAATGTCCGTGATCATTGCTACAATTTGTAATGTTTTTAGTGCCTACCTAGTTGAAATGAGCGACATATCAATTATACCATCTTATGCGGATATAGTTTGGGGTTATATATGCAAAATATGAAAGGTGTATGTAGTCTACCTCCTAAGATATGAACTAAAACATAGCGTGACGTGCTTTCTGCATTACAAAGCAATAGACACCGGCTTTTTTATAGATAAGAATAACTTAGCGTTCTACTCTTAATTTACAAAGATGCATTGTAGAATTTACATGTAGTCTGCAAGTCTAGAGTTAACTGTTTGATAAATATTTCAGTCCTTGAGCTAAGTAGTTTTAGCTGCTGCCTTTGAGATGGACTCTACAGTCGTACTGAGCGATATATCAGGAACAGTACAAGTAACCCAGTCGAAAGAAGTGTATTCAGAAGTGGGTGTTATTGGCCTGGTAGCTACCTGCTTGTTAGACTGACTCAAGTTGGTAAAACTCCCAACTGACACGCTGAAATGATATGGTAGGGAATTTATTTTAAAACAGATGAGTAAAAAGTCCGTAATTATACGTGAATATCCAAAGCATTTGATAAACAGTTCTCTTGCTTATCTGAAGGTACTAGCTGCACTTTAAAATTTTAGGGTGGTTTACTTTGATTTGTCCAGGTCTGGTACAAGGCCACAGTTACATAGCACTTTGTTAATATTAATCTCGTTATTAAATACTGAGCTTTGATTCCCATAGACCAGAGTTTCCCAACCTTTTCGAGTCATTACCCACCTTTGTCAATAAGATTACTAGTATCCTCCCTTCCATTTATTAAGTTGCAACACATGATAATTTCAAATAATAACTTTATTTTACGTATAATTAGACAGCTTTATCCTAAGAATTAGTTTAATTTTATAATCGTACATCTGCTGCTGTGTATTTGTTGCTCAAAGAAAGCAACAAAAATAATTAGAACATATTATTTGATATTCCAATTTATTACAAAAAGAATAATAATTCTGCTATCGTAACTGATATACACATCAATGTGCTCTTTGTTCTTGTTTTTTTTTGCTACTAGTTCTTCGATATGTAGGCCTATTAGTGAGAGAGCACATCTTAAATCATTCCCAACTTGGAGCTTATTTTGAGCCTTCGACTTGATAGATAGAAGTGCAGAAAACCCTATCTCTAGACTGGATTTTTACCTAATAGCCTTATTCCACAGGGGAGATTTCCCCCTGATTGGGGACCACTGCCATAGACAATGCCAAGTATGGGACAAGGCCACAATATCGGAGTTCAAAGTGTAGTGAACTTCATTTTAAGACTAGGGTTGGTCTCAAATTTGCTAAGTACTTTTTTGTATTTTAATATGTGCTGTGAGAGGATGCAGCCAACCAGTTATATTTTAATTATGTGGTATACATTTACTTCTATTAATAATAATAATATTTTAACTTTACCTCGATGCACGTATCAAATTGGAGGGGCAGGTGGCCTAACGGTTAGCAACACGGAAAATGGAATTGGCAAACTGAGTTCGAACTCCGGTTGAGACAGTTTGCGTTCACTATGCACTAATGCTCTTGGGAAAGTCATGAAACCATCTTTTCTCCACACCAGCTATGGGTAAATAGCAGGACAGAATAGGCTCTTCAGTCTTGGTTGGCAGCCAGTCTAGGAGAAGACAATTCTGATTCCACACCAAGAAAGTCTAACCCTCCGTCCAGCGTCGTGAGAGGCAAGCAACGGACAGAGTGGAGAAAGTGTTCCAGAAAATGTATGGTTAACGGGCCTCTGATGAAGCTTCGACGAGCCTAGCAAGCCGGAAGTGGATTGCAATGAATTTTTCAAGTAAAATAATTAATTAATCCTCTTCATCCTTGCTGGGACATACCATTGAACCTTGTCTTGAGCTTTGGTTAGTGCTTCACTCCATGTGAGACCCATCTCTTCCAAGTCTACCATCACTGTCTTCCGCTAGGTGGTCTTTGGTCTGTCCATCTTTCTCTCCCCAGTTGGATTCCATCTTAAGGCAACTTTAGGTATTCTTTCAATGGGTATCCACAGGACATGACCAAGCCATCTCAACCTACGTTTCTTAATCTCAAGAGACATATTTCTACTGTCTGTCCTCGTATGAAGTTCCTATGAAAATCTTGCAAGGCCAGTAAATATTACAGATCTTTCCTAGACAGCTATTGTGGAAGACGTTGACCTTTTTCATATCTTTAATCGTAACTCTCCAGCACTTAAAGCCATACAAAAGGACGGCCTTAATATTGCTGTAGTAAGCCTAATCTTAGTTTTAAAGCTGTATTGCTTTGACTTTCAGATATTACGGAGTCGACTAAAAGCACCTTTGGCTTTGTTAAGACGGACCATGATGTCTTTTGAGGTGCCGTTGTCACTGCTCATGAG
Source organism: Architeuthis dux (assembly GCA_006491835.1). Lineage (NCBI taxonomy): Eukaryota > Metazoa > Mollusca > Cephalopoda > Oegopsida > Architeuthidae > Architeuthis > Architeuthis dux. Next base: position 5,292,215 of record VCCN01004356.1, read on the forward strand.
GCTTCCGAGATATATGAAATCTTCAACGTACTCCAACGCCTCTCTATCGATGGTGATTGGGGATACTGTTGGAGCATTGATGTGCAGACCTGTCCCGTTTGCATAATTGCTTAGCCGGTTAGACTTTTCCTGGGGATGGGTACGATTGGATGATATGATTGCCAGATCGTCGGCAAAATCGAGGTCTTCCAGGTATGTGAACAAGGTCCATTGGATTCCACGGGGACGGTCTGATGTCGTTTGACGCATCACCTAGTCGATGGCGACTAGAAACATGTTTGGGGAGAGAATGAATCCCTGCCTTACTCAAGACTTGACTGGGAATGACCCCATTAGAGTGTTCTCTGGGATGAAACCGCGTTCGCAATGTTTATAGAATTTCCCTACAAGGGTAATAATTTTCAGTGGTATTCCGTATGCTCTTAAGATCTACAATGGCTTTCACGGTGGACACTGTCAAATGCTTCCTTGAAGTCGATGAAGTTAATAAGCAAGTAAAGGAGAATAAAAACAGACGGACGAAATAACGCGACCGTAGTCTCCACCTCACTTGGCACTAGGTAAATTAAGTAGTTCCCTTACGCTGGCTACTGCTTCAGCCGTACATGCTTAGGCGCCACATTACTCGGCCCGTTTGCGATATGTGAAATAGACTTAGAGGTGACAAGCACCCGAATTGGCGCCACTCAATTCAACATACGCTACTTTAAGACATTTGTTTCTAGACATAATAGGGTGTAAATGTTTTCAGGTAAGCAATGTACCTCAGGTAGAAGCGGAAGATTAATAAAAAGAATTGTTCGACCAAGTATAAAGATACTAACGATACAAGGTTCAATGGCGTGATAAAGTCCGAATTTTCATAAAACAAGCGTGAACGCTGCCGGACACAAATTAAGGGACCAATTTAGCATAAACTTACATTGCAAATTGAACCCCCCCCCTCAATAAAGTGAAAATTGAACTCACTACACAAGCCGTACATTGCCAGATTAGCTTGCTTATCATTTCTGTAAAGTGGGCGTCTTTTAGAAATTAGAAACCGTCAACCAAAACTGTCAATATAGGTTTCTTCAGTTTTAAAGTGATTCTTGCTGGCTGACTAGGTATGTATGTGTCACGCGTACAGAGCGCATCAATGGAGCTAGAGGACTGAAAACATTTACTCCCTATTATGTCTAGAAACAAATGTCTTAAAGTAGCGTATGCTGAATTGAGTGGTGCCAATTCGGGTGCTTGTCACCTCTAGGTCTATTTCACATATCGCAAACGGGTCGAGTAATGTGATATGTGGAGCCTAAGCATGGGCGGCTGAAGCCGTAGCTAGCGCAAGGGCACTACTTACTTTACCTAGCGCCAAGAACCTCCAACAAGGTATCAACGATTCCCCAACACAGAATCACTAATTAATTGAAAGCATGTTAAATGCTTTCAATTAATTTGATCGTTTCTGTCAAAATTTATTGAATCAATCGCTTGATTTAAATCGACACGATTAAATGTGGAATTGCGAAGAAGGATTTTGTTTGGAGAACCGAATTTGGCAGCTTTGTCTTGGATATGAACTAAAAGAAATCTAACAATAATGTTTTTCTCTGGTGCGAAAAAGCTCGTAGGCTTGTCATTAACCTACGCTAATTGTAAGAGGTCTCTTCCGGAGTAACACGTATAAAGACTGTAATTTACCAATTCTTGGGATCGTCAATGGTGTAACCTTTGTAAAATTGTAGAATTATAGTGTTAGAAACCGTCAACGAAAACTGTCAACAAAGTCAATGTCGTGAATAAGAACGAAATCTTTACCATAAATAATAGTTTTATTCAACTTGAAATAAGACGTACAAACATTACACTATCTATCTATCTATCTATCTATCTATCTATGTGTCACGCGCCAATGGAACTAGGGAACTAAAAGTTTAAACATTTACTCCTTATTGTGTCTAGAAAAAACTATTTTTTTAAAATGTTGGACACCCGCCTCCAAAAATAAATAAAATGGGTTGCAAGGTTCAATTTACAATATAATTTCATGCTAAATTGGTCCGGCAGAGTTCACGCTTGTTTTTTTGTTGTTGATAATTCGGACTTTTTAAGTATTAAAAAAGTATATTTATTCATTGATCACCCCCTTTATCCATTTTTTAATTGACCCCCACCAACACGGCATACTGCCAAAAGATGTTGGTCACGTAACGGTTTCTATTAAGAGACTAACAAGAACTGTTCCTAAGTCTTTATATGCCTGGCGAATGGTATAATTTTATTTTAAACATTTAAACCAAACCTCTGGGCATTCAGGCGAGTATCCTTTCCATTTTCTGGCTTTTCTCAAGAAACTCAAAGCTTAGCAAATACGTAGTTTTTGTCTTCAAAGAGTTTTCCCGGACAATAGAGTTCCAAAGTGCTGACATCATCAGCGTACATCCGGCTCCAGAGTGTACTAAAATTACATAGGAAAAATCACGCTTTTTTTCTTTCTTCGCCGATTATTTCATTATTTCGACTGCAATTCTCCTATATAATTTTAGTACACCCTGGAGCCGGATTTACGCTGATGATGTCAGACTTAAGCATTCTATTGAATTCATTCTTTTTGTTATTTTTGTTGTTCCGGCCGATCCAGAGAGATGGATTCGCCAAGTAAAAACAAATATGTTCAACCTCTTTCTTTGTTAAACAAAGAATTCCATACCGTGTCCCCGTCGGGCAGCGAAAACCACACCCCTTGTTGAAGTCCAGATTGGTCTGACTTATACATTTAATGTATACTTAATGTATGCCGATTCTTTCAGTTTTCACACTCTCCATCGGCTTTCGCTGCTCAATGGGGACACGGAACACGGTATGGAATTCTTGGTTTAACAAAGAAAGAGGTTGAACATATTTGAAACTTACGTTACAAGCGTTGCCGTTAACGAAAAGAAATCTGTTTGCTACCGTTTTTACTTGGCGCTACCGGAAAAAGAATCCATCTCTTTATATAAAGATAGTTTACATGTCCGTGGAATAGATCGGCCGAAACGTCGTGAGAACAACAAAAATGGCAAAAAGAATGAATTCAATAGAGTGCCAAAGTCTGACGTATTTTAAGTAAGTCTGTTCAGAGATTAGATGTAAATATTTACAATAGTGGTGAGGATCAAAATCACGAGTCATGGCTTGCGAGACTAGTTTGGTTACCATGTTTCCACTGTAGGTGTCCTTAATAGACATCGCTCAGCTTAGCCTGGTCTTGTGCCAGGTCAAATGGCTATAGGAAGATTTTATTGGTTCAATTTTCCAAAGTGTGTGGACGTACCTTGAAAATTAGCATTCGAAATTCTGGATTTTTACTTGGGTTTGAAAATCGATCACTGGTGTCAATTTTAATTATTTATTAAACTTTGCTTATTACATTTGGTTGGTTCGGGCTAATATCCTCGTCTTTGTTGTTTTTGCTTTTTCACAACGTTTTGGCCGTGTACTCTCCGGCCTTCCACGGTTGTGGTCTTGAACATGCACGCCCTTTCTGATGCACGCCATGTCCAGTGCCTGCGTCTGTGTGTTCTTGGGATTATCTCCTCCAAACCTCTGCGCGGAACTTTGCCCGCGCTTCCATATTTCGAGGCATACGTATGGAATCCTGGGTTCATCGCTTGTTCTTTTCTAATTAATGCCCCCTAATACACACACACGCGCGCGCGCTAATTAATACCTATGCTCGGTCTGCTGATCTAGTTATCTGAGCATAGTATATGTGCTAATTCTTTCAACCTTCTTATTCTCCAATGATGCTCTCTGTCTATTATTTTGACCGAACCAAACGCATACAATGGCTGAAAACAGCTCGTCTAACAAAATCCAGACATAAACATTGCTTAGTTTGACACAAGAACACAATAGTGAAAATCGAAACGAAAACCTCTAATTAATGTTCAATATCAGTGACAACCGTGTAGCAAAATGACTTAGTAGTGAGACGAATTGAGATACGGACAAAATGGCTGCATCATATTACACAAAGTCCCCAATTAACGTCGCGGTTCGGTTTCTGAAAACAACGACTTTAACTGAAACAACGTTAAGCGAAACCAATTTTACCATAGACACAATTATATAAATAGGTGTTATTTAATTTATTGCAGTGTAAGAACTTTACGACTAACCTGTGTCGAGTCAGACACATCAGAGGGAACATTGATAATAAATATCACGCGGCCTGCTTGGTGGGTTAGATAGATGCATATTTTGCCACCAGTGCTAGTTGTCAGTGTTCGAGCCCAGGTAAAAACCAGGATCTCAATTGCTGATTTTTAAAGTAAGCAATCCCTCCAGACTGGAAATATTGCCGTAATGCAATCCTCCTAATCTTTAGTTTAATAAATATCATCGGCTGGGAATACTGGCGCAATACAATCTTCTTACTCCCATTTAGCCTTGTCCGATACTAAGCTAAACTTAGTATATATCATCTACTTTGAAGACATGCACGACACCATCTCCCTAACCCCATTTGGCCTTGAGCCGTACTAAGTTAAGCTGAGTATCATTTACATAGAAGACTGGATTTTCTCTCAATTTGGCATTGTGCCATAAGCATCTATCATCTACTTTGAAGACTGGCGCAACATAATCTTCCTAGCCTCATTTCCTTTCATTTCGCCTTGTGCCGTACAAATTTAAGCTAAGTAGAATGATACTGATCAAGTCTTTGATCAGTTTTAACGTGGATCCCCAGAAATCATATGCAAAATTGGGGCCGGCCAAAAAATAAGATAGCTTGACGATTTAGACAAATTCGGAAGATTAGGGCAGTGCCCGTTCCAAAGGTGAATGATTGGAAGGGGCCAGACTTAATGGTGTGTTTAGCAGCCTGCCATAATACTCATGTAAAATAATTTTCCGTCCGTCGTACGAAACTACGGCTTCGAAATATTTCGGTTACGTCTCTTCAGTGTTGCCAATTTAAATATTTTATATCTAAATTTAGATATAACATTTTTTGATAAAATATCTATAATCTGTAATTTTTTATTTATTTTTATTAGATTTCTCGAGAACAAAAAACAACAATTTAAACTCGACACTGCACTGCCTTGTGTGCGGACTAATATATCTGGCGACGATCAACTTCGTATAATAACCAGTTGTCGAGTGTGCGCGGTGTATACACACTGACAGAGATTTATTTAATTGTAGTTAGATATTTTTTTAAAAACGGTGTTGCCGTTCTTCGTCGAAACATAATTAAAATGTGTAAAAGATTTATCAGTAGGCTATTTTCTTTCTGCAAATTGTATTCTAACAAAGATCGAAGCGAAAGTCAAGGTAAATCATCCATAGAAACTCATGACGAAATATCTGTTATCTTTATTAGATTTCTCGAGAACCGCTGATCCAAACAACTTCGACTATGCAATGTCTTGTGTGCTGATCGAGAGGTGTGACGAATCTTGGGGAAAGTGTCCACCGACAAAAGTCAAAACTGTTGGGCGAGCCATTTGGATGGTTAAAAAAAGATTTTTCTAAGCCTCTTTGTGGTCGCCACAAGGCCAACATGTTCGGCCCATTAGGGGCGGAGGAAATTTAAATACAGAAGTTTCGCTGCGATCTTGATCAAAAGTGTTGCTGCACTTGGGCGTTGCAGTTCAACGCAGTTAATGCCTCTTTTATTTTCTCCTTGGAAACTTTTTTTTCCTCTCCCAAATCTAACCTGTAATTTGTTAATTGGTCTTAAATTGCTGTTCACATGTCTTCCCTTAATTAGCAACCTGTCTGTCGTTTAATAAACTACTTGTTGCAGGTTAGCAGTTGTGAGGTCAGAGGAGATAATAGCATCATTTTGCTAATTTTCTGGACACTTTTAGTTAAACGTCCCGGCAATTTAGAGAAAATCTAGTCAAAAAGCAAATTCGTTAAGCCTGTGCTAATTCGTAAAAAGACATTTTAAATTAAGTTCCAATCAGCATTTGGAACAAACCGCAATTTCAAAACTAGAAAGCACTCCAAGAGCGCTTATCTACGCCAAGGCCGTTCACTTAAATCTGAACAATCAGGTTACAGACCCCAGACTATGCCGTGCCAAAAGCTTGTAATAATCATTCATTAGAGACATATCATAAATAGTTTGAAATACAACTATAATGCATTTTATTATATTTATTTATATATTTATTTATGATGATGTCACCCTAATATCATTACTGTGTTATTACATCCGAAAAGTCGAAAAATTGTCCTATCTCGCAATGTTAACAAAATCGAAAAAAGAACACCCAAAAAATGTAATCAATTGTTCCTTGTCCCATAAAATGTCATTGAAATTCATTGAACTTTTGGAGATACTGTGTAAACAAATAGATGGGAAAGAGAAGCCATACAAAGTTAACAAAATCGAGAAAAAAATACCCCAAAATGTAATCAATTGTTCCTTGTCCCAGAGAACTTTTGGAGATATTATGTAAGCAGGAACTAAGACAGAAAAAGAGGGATAGACAGAAAGGAGAGAGAAGGAAACTAAACTAGTGAAAAGAAGTAGAAAAGAAGCAAATATATATATATATTCTTTTTTAAATCTTTAAAATCTTCCCCTAGGTCCATTGATTATGCATGCAAAAATGGTTGGGCGAATCAGACTTTAAGTGTTATATAGAAATAGATGGAAATCAGATCATTATTACCAGGGTTGGAGCGAACGCAGACCCATACATTTTTTTCTTTGTGAAATAGGAAACCATATTTGAATTTTGCACACATATACAGTCTAATTGGGGCCTACTAGAACAGTTTTCGGTACTGGGTAAAGTAAAAAAATTCAAAAAAGAAGTGGTTCAACCGGAAATCGACCATTGTAAAATAATAATATAATAGATAGATTATGTCATGAATATAAACGAGGAGAATGAAGAGGGGAATTTTAGTGTGAAAAAGTATACAATTTGCATAAAAAGTATACAATTTGTATA
>VCCN01004358.1:6026-20004 GCA_006491835.1 Architeuthis dux
TTATAAATATTAAAATTCTAAAACTTCAAAATTTAAAAAAGACTTAAGATTTTACAATTCCGTTTTTACTTTTCATGGATTATTTTATATTTTATGTTCTTTATTTGAAGAATTATAAGTTGAATAATAAAGACCCTGCTTTAGAAGTGTATCAATTTATATCTATTAAATATAATTTCGTTTTTACTTTTCATTGATTGTTTCATATTTTATATCCTATCTGTTAAGAATTATAAGTGGAATAATAAAGACCCTGATTTAGAAGTGTATCAAGTTAGATCTATTAAATACAATTCCGTTCTCTACTTTTCATTGAATATTTTATATTTTATGTTCTATATTTGAAGAATTATAAGTGGAATAATAAAAACCCTGCTTTAGAAGTGTATCAAGTTATATCTATTAAATACAATTTCGTTTTTATTTTTCGTTGATTTTTTTCATATTTTATATCCTATATTTTAAGAATTGTGAGTGGAATAATAAAGACCCTGCTTTAGAAGTGTATCAAGTTATATCTATTAAATACAATTCTGTTCTCTACTTTCCATTGAATATTTTATATTTTATGTTCTATATCTGAATAATTATAAGTGGAATAATAAAGACCCTGCTTTAGAAGTGTATCAAGTTATATCTATTAAATACAATTTCGTTTTTATTTTTCATTGATTTTTTTCATGTTTTATATCCTATATTTTAAGAATTATGAGTGGAATAATAAAGACCCTGCTTTAGAAGTGTATCAGGTTGTATCTATTAAATACAATGTCGTTCGTACTTTTCATTGATTGTTTCATATTTTATATCCTGTCTTTTAAAAATTATATGTGGAATAATGAAGACCCTGCTTTAGAAGTGTATCAGGTTGTATCTATTAAATACAATTTCGTTCTTACTTTTCATTGATTATTTTACATTTTATATTTGAAGAATTATAAGTGGAATAATAAACACCCTGCTTTAGAAATGTATCAATTTATATCTATTAAATATAATTTCGTTTTTACTTTTCATTGATTGTTTCATATTTTATATCCTATCTGTTAAGAATTATAAGTGGAATAATAAAGACCCTGCTTTAGAAGTGTATCAGCTTGTATCTATTAAATACAATTTCGTTCTTACTTTTCATTGATTATTTTACATTTTATATTTAAGAATTATAAGTGGAATAATAAACACCCTGCTTTAGAAATGTATCACGTTAAATCTATTAAATACAATTTCGTTTTTACTTTTTAAGAATTATGAGTGGAATAATAAAGACCCAGCTTTAGAAGTCTATCAAGTTATATCTATTAAATACCATTTCGTTTTTACTCTTCATTGATTATTTTATATTTCATATTTTATATTTTAAGGATTATAAGTGTATTAATAAAGATCAAACTGTCCCTGCTTTAGAAGTGGATTGGATATGTTAAATATAATTTGTTTCTTTACTTTTCATTGTTTCTTTTATATTGTCCCTGGCTGGAAAAAAAGTCGCCGGGGATAATCATTTGCTATGGAAAATTGGATAACTTAGTTATTCCTTCATATGTTTCAATGAAATTGTGCATGTCGGCTTGTGGGGCGATTCTATCTGGATTATGACTGATCCGATTGTTTGTTTACATTTAGCCGGATGCTACTATAGTGTCCGGTCTACTGAAATGTGCACGCTCTACCGACCTAAGCCTGTGGTCTAATGGATTCAATCTTAATTACTTAATTTTAAAAAAAGGAAAAAATCTCAATCTAAACTGATTGGAAGAAATTAGCCCCAATGCCTGTTCAACTCCTTAATAAGGCGAAAAGTCTCCCTTTACTAATGACCCCTTATTTGGGAGGAAAATAATAATAGCCTGCGTTTATTTTAGCCAATCGACATTTTACAGAGCACACGTACGGAACGAAGCATCAATTACTTAAATTATTTTTGCATCAAAAATACATCTGGACTTTATACCCATTTAAGGATGTGATTGTAAATAGAAGAAATCCGATGTCACTGACCTATTTTACCTAACCTCTGTGTACAAGTCTGTTGATATTTAAGAATGTGATTGTAAATAGAAGAAATCTGATGTCACTGACCTACTTTACGTAACCTCTATGTACAAGCCTGTTGATATTTAATGTAAGTTTAACATGTAACTAGTTCTACACAAAAACTTATTCGCACGGTACTTATTGTATTAAATGTCCATAGCTATCCTTAAGCTGTTCAGTAAAAAATGTTATATTTAAAGCTATCATTTCCGACGGCACAATTATCGTTTTATGATCAAATGAGACTAACTAAGTTGATGTTATTTGAGTTACATTTTCCTGTAAAAGAGTTTTGTAAAAAATGTTTTTTATTCTTTGATCCATCATTTTCGACTGGTGGTATGCACTATCACCTTTACGAATTATTGCAGGTAATATTCTACTATTAAATATTCTACTATTAAATATTCTACTATTAAATACAAAGTGCGGAGTTTTTAGGTAAGACATTTATCAATATCAAACCCGCCGTTTTGAACGGGTGCGCCATTTTCTATAATTAATAAAATGGCTGTCATTTTTTACGACAGGGGGGAAACTAGTTATATATAAACATATAAAACAAGATATGTATATGTATATATGGAATTCTAAGAATGAATAATTTTATATCCGATGGAATATGATAATTATAAAGACATTTTAAATTCGGAACCTATATTTGCTCGGCATCGGTGTGAGCCGATTGCGAAAAGAGCGGATTCGATTCCCACACGGCGCTCGTTTCTTTATTTATGTAATTACGCGATTTAGGCCGCTCGTTTCACAATCGGCTAATACCGATGCCAAGCAAATATTGATTCCCAATTAAACATGTCTTCATAACTATCATATGTATATATAACTGGAAAAGAGGGTCCAGTTTAACATTATATTTACATTGTAAATAGAAATCCCCCTCTAAAATCCTTTTAAAAAATGGTCTATTGAGTATGCATGCCAAATTTGATTGGGCTGCGCCCATGTTTAAGCAGTTTTTCTAGCGTGACAGACAAACAGACAGACGTACGGTGTGACACCTCTCACTTATATATATATACAGATTGATCAACGATCATTTCATCTCTTGTCTTTTGTTCAAACGACGATGTTTTTAACATGTTCTACTCATTATTTTTAAAGCATATACATGTATTCAAAAAGGTCATATAGAGGGAGAAACGCTAGAAGAGGGTGATAAATACATCTACCTAGGACAGGTAATAAAGCTAGAGAAAGACCATGACTGCGAAATAAAGCGACGGATAACGATAGGTTGGAAAGAATTTGGTATGAATAGAGACATTCTGAAGAGCACCTTGCCAATGTGCCTAAAGCGCAAAGTATACAGCGGCTGCATAATACCAGCCATGTCCTACAGATGCGAAACGTGGAAATTAACAAAACGAGCTGAAAACCAACTCAGAATAGCACAGAGAGCCAGGGAAAGAGCAATGCTAGGGATAACTCTAAGAGATAGAAAAAGATCAACATGGATCAGAGGGAGGACTAGAGTGAAGGATATTATACAAATAATTAAGTAGCAAAAATGAAGATGGGCTGGCCACCTAGCAAGAAGAAATGACAATAAATGGGGGGGAAAGACTAACCGACTGGTGCCCATGGGACAGTAAATGCAGTAGAAAAAGACCAGACACAAGATGGAGGGATGAGATACTAAAGTTTGCCGGTAAGACGTGGCAGAGGTTAGCACAATCTAGGTCGTCATGGATGGAGATAGGAAAGGCATTTGTCCAGCAGTGGACCTATAACGGCTGATGATGATGATGATGATGATGATGATGATGATGATGTGTATTCACTCATGTATGTCTGTCTGTCTGTTTGTCCACACAATACCTCCGAAAATTCTCAATGAACTTTAATGAAATTTTATAGATGCGTGTGCCATGGTCCAAGATGGGATTGATCAATTTTGGGGCGGATCCAACAAATATCTTTATGGGGAGATATGTGTATAATACTGCAGCAGAAAAACAGTCATGAAAAGTGGGCAGTTAAAACAGCAGCCTTTGAATTATAAGGGAGGTAACTCAATATAACTTTGTACATTTAAAGTCTTCTCCCATGTCATATATTCAAGTTGCCAGAATTTATTAGAATGAAGTTATCTTCATTATTATTGTTTTTACTAGTTGTTATCTCTGCCAACGAAATTGGGCAGAGGTTCTGTATTCACACATGTTTATTTGTGTTATGATATACTACCACGAGAAGGTCATTTTTCAGGCCAACACCTGTGTGGACGTGGAAGTGACCCGGTCACCTTATTATATGCGTGGGTGTCCAAAAAAAACAGGATGTGGAAACCGGAAATGACACAAGCGTGGGGGTTCGAAACACATAAAGATCAGAGCCGAGAGGAAGCTCAAGACAGAAAAACTCGGAAATCAGTTATAATTCAAATGTACGATAATCCCACAAGTATATTTACGGGTGGTTCCAATCCATCAATTGGGCTATTCATTTCAATTCATACATCTATATTATATTTGCTAACAATCTGTAGGCCACATACTACGATAGAAACCTAATGGTACACCGCACACTACTTCAGAAACTTTACGGTACACCGCCCACTACACTATAAACTTAACGGTAGACCTCATACTACATTATAAACTTAACGGTAGACCTCATACTACATTATAAACTTAACGGTAGACCTCATACTACATATATTAAACTTAACGGTACACCGAATACTACATTATAAACTTAACGGTAGACTTCATACTACATTATAAACTTAACTGTAGACCTCATATTACATTATAAACTTAACGGTAGACCTCATACTACATATATTAAACTTAACGGTACACCGAATACTACACTATAAACTTAACGGTAGACCTCATACTACATATATTAAACTTAACGGTACGCCGAATACTACATTAAAAACTTAACGGTAGACCTCATACTACATTATAAACTTAACTGTAGACCTCATACTACATTAAAAACTTAACTGTAGACCTCATACTACATTATAAACTTAACGGTACACCGAATACTACACTATAAACTTAACTGTAGACCGCACACTACAGTAGACACCAAATGACGATAACCCCCACAAGTATATTTACGGGTGGTTTCAATCCATCAATTGGGCTATGCTTGATGTCGGAGGTGAACGCGTATATTGAATGATTGCAAATTATAATGTGTTATCTGGTCTACGATAATTAATTCACTGTCATTAAAAGTATGGCATATCTCACTACTGCTAAATGTGCAAACGCCCCCATAGTCTCAATTGATGCACTACGTAAATATCTACTTCACAGGTTCAAAATTTCCAGACTACGAATTGAAATTAGGGGCCTGAGCTGGGACCATATTCGCAAGGCGTTACCTATGTTTCCCGTAACTGTGAATGAACACACAATGTAGTGCAGTGGCAAACTGGAGTTGTTTCGATCAGCGGTTCTCGAGAAATCTAATAATAAAAAAAATAATTATAGATTACAGATCTTTCTTTATTCTATAAATTATCTTGATTGGCTTCCGCTCTTTAGAATTATCTAAATTTAGATGTGAAATATCTAAATTGGCAACACTTAAGAGAAGTAACCCAAATACTTCGAAGCCGTAGTTTCGTACTTCATTTACTTCATTTTTAGTGTATCTCGGGAACGGATATGGATTTCTGAATACATTCATTGTGTAAACGAGGGATCATTCATACAACAGAACTTTCAATCAACCTTTGAACTTATTTGCATTACTCAATCTCGTGTTGTTTTTTCTTAAAATAAATACAATCTGATGTTATAACTTCAGTCTTTCTTTCCTTTCAATTCATACATCTATATTTCCCAGTGAAACAACCATTCAAACCTCATTGACCTCATGTCTTACCACATCTGAATTCTATATTTCATCCTTGTTTTGATTGAATTACATTAACTTTTGATTACGGTGTGATCTGAAAACTTGCGCTTTTGACTTGAATCAATTCTGGGGACTGGATTCTACATTTGATCCGAAAACATGTTCCAAAGAACAGTACATAACTACCAGTATCCTTTCCAACAGTAAACCGACAGTTACTGGTGCCTCTTTGTCGCCTGACTATCTTTGAAGTTATTTCCAGGACACGATTTTGTAATGTCACGCTAAACAAGTTCCTCTTGCAAGACCATTTGAAACGTATACAGTAAAACAAAAGGTAATCACTAAAGACTGACCTTATTTTTTAACAAACTGGTGACCCCAAGTAGGATATTATATTTGCTAACAAACTATAGGTCACATACTATGGTAGAAACTTAACGGTACACCGCACACTACACTAGAAACTTAACGGTAGACCTCATACTACATTATAAACTTCACGGTAGACCGCACACTACAGTAGAAACTTGATACAGACTGCCGGAGAAACATTTTTTTAATTATTCAAATGGTTCTTCGGACAATTGAACTCCTTCTTGTTATTTGTGTTGTAAGAAGATATGTTTAAAGGAGATAACCCTTATAGCACATGGCCCGGGTGTTTCTGCGTCTTTTTCTTGTCCTGTTTAGGTTTGTTGAGAAGTGGAAGCCACATCGGGTTGAAATCCGCACTTGTCTGGCTAATGCATTTAGTCGATATTTTGATGTGAGCTGCCTCTTTGATTTTTCTCTGCTTCCAACATCGTTCTCTGTCAATAATCGTGACTTCCTCCCAGAGAGGAAGATGCTCGCCTAACTTCTGTTTAACCTATTACACTCGGATTTTACACCTGAACAAGGCCGAAGAATGGATCGGCCGAAACGTCGTGTTTACAACACAAATAACAAGGAGGAGTTCAATCGTCCGAAGAACCATTTGAATATTAATGACCCTTCTCAAAACTATAGAAAATATCTTAATTGGTGTTGATTTTTTGTATGTGAGCTGCCTCTTTGGTTTTCCTCTGCTTCCAGCATCGTTCTCTGTCAATAATGTGGACTTCCCCCCAGAGAGGAAGATGGTCGCCGTTCTATCTCCAGATGTGGTCGGCCATAGCCGATTTTTCCATCTCGCCCTTGATTATGGCTTTTTTGTGTTCATCAAGTCTGACCTTGAGGGGGCGGCCCGTTTCTCCAGTTGAATTGTTCTACTATGAAATTAATATCCCAATATATAATAACAAAATTTATTATTAGTTGAAAAAAATAATCAAAGCAGAGATTTTAAACGTTAAAGAGGCGGCTCTTTTGTTAAAATGTAATAAAGATTCAAAGAAAATCATAAATTTAGTTTTCTTTGTTTTAAATGAGTTTGCTACAACAATTTTATTTGAAAACGAAAATAAAAATAAGTGACTAATTCAAATAATTACAAACATTAAAATAACCTCATTGTTATATAGGCAGGGGAAGATTTGTTGGATCCAGGAAAGAAAGAAGACTGGAACTCGGTGTTTATAAAAATATCATATATATTTTTATTCAGTTACATACACCACTGGTAAAATGCGCAGAGTCGGAGAGCGATAACGAGAGATGATGCAGGGCACACGGTCTGGACTTCGTGCTTTCTTTGCTCGGCTCTGTCTGTTTTCGACCTCACCGTCCGTTCCTTTTATGGCTTCGACACACCCACGCCTGGTGTTTTATTTCCGGATTTCGTCACCAGCGGCCTCTGGGGTTCTGTCAACATCCTGTTTTACTTTGACCCCAACACCTGTTGTGTTTGAATCCAATACCATGTTGTTTGGAGTTCTTGCCGTTATGAGTCATCATATCGGTTTTAATGAGATAATCCCTCACTCTTGCAGATGCTGTCCTCAAAGTGTTATATAGGCAGGGGAAATTTCGTTGGCTCCAGGAAAGAAAGAAGACTGGAACTCGGTGTTTATACAAATATCATATATATTTTTATTCGGCTACATACACCACTGGTGAAATGCGCGGAGTCGGAGAGAGATAACGAGAGATGATGCAGGGCACACAGTCAGGGGTAACAGAGAAAACTCGGCTATGTCTGTTCTGAGTTCCGAGTTTCTCTCCGTCTCTGAGCTTCCACTCAGGGTGTCCGGTGTCTTGCTTTTATCAAGTTTGAAAGCCCACGCTTGTGTATTCAACATCCTGTTTTCGGACACCCACGCATATGCATATTTCCTAAAGTGACTGGAATCACTTCCACTTCCGCACAGGTGTTGGCCCTGAAATGACCTCCCGTGGCAGTATATCATAACACTCCTAATTTAGTATTTCAAAGTTAATTCCAACCCATATTTAAGCAATAGAAAGGTGGCCTAACGGATATGTCCAGGTCGGATGTTTGAATCACGGCAGGATTCCCCGGCAGGTTCTCAGTCATAACGGTCGTACATACAAACAAGCAGAATAATATTATAGACTAGCTGGACCCGTGGAAATTTCACGGGTGTTGACAACTAAAATATCATCATTACTCTCGCATATATATTTCTGCAATAAAAGCATACTAGCCGTTCCAAATTCGCATGTTTGGAAGGGGCCGGACTTCATGGTGTATGGAGCAGCCTGTCATAATTGTCATGTAAAATAATTTTCCGACCGTCGTACGAATCTACGGCTTCGAAGTATTTTGGTTACTTCTCTTAAGTGTAGCCAATTTAGATATTTTACATCTAAATTTAGATAATTCTAAAGAGCGAAAGTCAAGCGAGATAATTTATAGAAACTATGAAGAAAAGATCTATAGATTTCTCGAGAACCGCTGATCCAAACAACTCCAGCTTGACATTGCACTACCTTGTGTGCTGACTAATATATCTGTTAAATGACAACCTCGTACACTTGGCAGTTGTTGAGTAATCGCGGTGCGCGTATACACACAAGCATGCACACACAAAGAGATTTCTTCAGTTGTAGTTAGGTAATAATTACTTTAGCAAAATTATCTATGGAATGTATCTATATTAACTATAATTACATTGTTTTTTGAAAACTCCCCCCAATAGGTTTTTAGAGGGGGGTTCAACTTTATCTATCTATCCATCTGGACTTGGCACAAACCTAACCGTTCATAGTAGAAACTTGAAACTTTGCACGCACACTCCCCTCAATGAGTAGGGAAAATGCTTTTGTTGTTTTTTGAAAATTCACCCCAATACGTTTTTAGAGGGGGGTGCAATTTTATCTATCTATCCTTCTGGACATTGCACAGCCCTAACCGTTCATAGTAGAAACTTGAAATTTTGTACACACACTCCCCTCAATGAAATGAGGAAATACTTTTTTTGTTTTTTGAAAATTCACCTCCAAAGTAGGGTTTGGGGGAGGGGTGGTCAATTTTATTTATCTATGTAGCCTTACTTCACCCAGCCCTAAACGTTCATAGTAGAAACTTGAAGTTTTGTACACACACTCCACTCAATGAGTAGGGAAAATGCGTTTTTTTTGTTTTTTGAAAACTCCCCCTGTCCCAAATAGGTTTTTAGAAGGGGGTTCAACTTTATCAATCTATCCATCCATTTAGACTTCGCGCAGCCCTAACTGTTCATAATAGAAACTTGAAATCTTTCACACACACTCCCCTCAATGAGTAGGGAAATGCGTTTTTTTGTTTTTTCAACCCCCCCGCCCCACCCAATAGGTTTTAAGAGGGGGGGTTCAATTTTACCTATCTATCCATCTGGACTTGGCACAGCCCTAACCGTTCATAGTAGAAACTTGAAATTTTGTAGACACACCCCCCTCAATGAATAGGGAAAACTCCCAAGTAGAGAAAAATCTTTTTGAAAATTCCCCCTCAAAATATGGTTTTAATGGGGGGTTCAATTTTCAATGTAAGCTTATGCTAAATTGGTCACTAGTTTGTGCCCGCTTGTTTTTTGAAAATTCAGACAGTTTTAGTGATCACAGCCCAACCTTTTAATTGATCATCCCCAACACAGCATATATGGGTGGCGGTGATTCATAATTTCCCTTTGAATGCTAGTATCTGTTATTACTATTATTGATTACCTTTGCTATCTGTCTATGTATATTTTTGTGTCTACTACTACTATAACCAAATGCTTGGACTAGTGATGGGGAGTAATGAATTAATGAAAGTTATAGTGAATGTTGAATCTCTTTTTCTCCCATTCAAGCATAAGCACCCTCTTCCATTTTTACCCTTGTTCATTACATTGCGGGGTGGGGCAGTTATACTAAATGTTGAGTCCATTTTTCTCCCATTCAAGCGTAAGCACCCTCTTCCATTATTACCATTTTTCTTTACAAAATTGGGTGGATGGGGATGGAGAAAAAAAAGGATGAAGGATATGAGGAGAAGGATTTATAATCAGAAAGCGTAACGGACGTACATACAAACAAGCAGGATATTAGTATAATTGTTAATTTATTATCGTCTTCGTCTTAATATTTTTCTGATTTTACTTGCCTGAAGTAAAATACCTTCCGTGATGAAAACGACTTCACCACAAGAGCAGACACACTTTCTCTGTTGACTGTTAAGCAGGGTCGACAACACGGGCAATCACCGGGGGCGCCAAGTGCTAGGGGCGCCTGTCGTGTGTCTGAGACTACAAATGGAAAATACTTTCTGTTGTGGTGAAACTAAGAGAAACAATTGGCAAAGGATATTTTCATGACCGACGACAAGGGCGCCGGAGTGCAGCTTGCCCGGGGCGCCAGGAACCAAGAACACAAATACTGCAGACCTGGGCGAGAGGAAAACAGAAAGTGATACCTCTGGGCGTCAAACCGTAAGGGGGCCTCACTGACCGTTTTTTGAATCAGGGTTGTCCTTCTCCTAGACTTCCAAGACACTAGACACTGCTCTTTTATCCCTGAGGGATAATATAAATAAAAAGAGTTTTCCTCTCTTCACTCGTACCGGGTATCGAACCCGCGACCTTCTGCCCTGACGTGCTAACCATTACACCATCCAAGCGGACTATAGTGGAGCAATATACTCTCTAATAAATCTGGATCCTCTCGAAAATTCAATCACTTCTTCTTTAGCCCATGACCCACTCTTCTACACAATTTAATTGAAATTGAGAACTTTTGGTGATATCGTGTGGACAGATATGATCGAATAAATGTATGAACAAAAATGGGAAAACATCTCTCAATCGGAAAATTATTTCTGAAATGTAGTAACTTCTTCCTTACCCCATGCCCGACCCTAATAAAGCTGACTTCAGTCACCGCGGCTACTGAATAATCGGTGATCCGAGAAAGCAAATCCCGTCGCCTCGGCAGTATCTTTGCTTTACCGTAGCCGATCAGGATTTACTGAGGCTTGGTATTTGCTAAGAACAAAGGTCCAGGGTTCGTCCTGTGGCCTCGAGAAAGAAAAGAATTACCTTGCTCAGTTTAGGGAATCACTAAGCCCCGGAGCAGCACAGTCACACCCCATTGCACTAAAAGGGGAGGGTCGGGCTCTCCCTGACACCTTTGCGACAATATTTGCGGGGACTAGAGCGATTTTTAGAACTGGCCGCATTCAGGATACCACGTTAAAGCAACCTTCTGTCACATCCTGCCCGCGTAGGGAAGGTGGGTAAATAAATACTAATACAGAGAAAATTTTGAACATTTTATTTTAGTGTGAAAAAAAAGTATACAATTTGTATAAAAAGTATACAATTCGTATAAAAAGTATATAATTCGTATAAAAAATATACAATTTGTATATACAAGCACACATCATAATTACACAATGTTTAGGGCCTTAAACCTTTTGCGGTGGTGTAATAAACATCATAATTCTTCTTAAAATCAGTATGCTTAATCAGTACTAGCACCCTGTTCGCCTTAGCAGCAGCAGCACTGGCAATATATTTGGAGAATGATAGTTTATCAGTTACTATAATACCAAGATCTTTTTCATCATTTACAATATCTAGTATATTTCCGTTCATACAGTAATCGTAACACGAATTCCTATTTCCTACGCGTAAGACCTTACATTTATATTCGTTAAAAGCTAATAACCATTCTCTTGACCATAGCATTAATTTATCTAGGTCCTACTGTACTCTTACTTGGTCAACCGGCGACAAGTCTGGGTAGTACAATTTGGTATTATCTGCAAAGATTTGACATTTTATAGATATTGTATCTGGTAGATCATTAATAAATATTAAAAATAGTACTGGTCCAAGCACTGACCCCTGTGGCACACCACTACTTACACACCTCCACTCAGATTTAGAACCATTCACACAGACTCTCTGTTTCCTACTCCACAGGAAGTCTTCCAGCCAACAAATTAGTTTGCCAACTATGCCACATCTTTTTAGTTTATAGATCAGTCTACAATGAGGAACTGTCGAAGGCCTTCTTGAAATCTAGGTATAACGCATCAAAAGGAACATCCTCATTAGACAATTTTGTCGGCTCTTCGAGTAGATTCGTTAGACAGGACCCCCCCCCACCTCTAAAGTCATGTTGTTCATCACACAATATACCCTTATTCTAGATGAATTTAACTATTCCTCTCTTCACAAGTGTCTCACAGGTCTTACACACTTGCGAGGTCAAACTCACCGGTCTATAATTACCAGTTACAGCTTCATCACCCTTTTTAAATATAGGTGTGACATTCGCCATTTTGCATATTTCTGGAAGTTCACACTGGTCTAAAGATGGCATCAGAATGCAGTACAGTAGGAGATTCAAAACATCCGCAGATTCTTTGAGCACTCCTGGATGAATCTCATCAGGTCTCATTGCCGTATTTCTTTTTTTACGCCTTTAGGTGTGAAGAAAATATTTTCGAGGATAGAATCTCCTACTCGTCCATTACATTCAAACAAAGCTTTCCAAACTTGTTGCATTGGTTCAAGTGACTCAGGAAATATATCTTTTAAAAGATATACAAAATTATACTTAATTTCGCGACACACCTAGAGATTATCGGTGACACACTTAAGTGTCGTAACACACAGTTTGGAAATCACTGCTCTAATAACTTCAGTCACCACCACAGCCACTAATTGGTGACCCGAGAAAACCAGTCGCGATAAGCATCTTGGGTTTGCCTCGCTACTGAGATTATCGCGTAGTTCCCACTGACGCCAGCGATCAGTGTTCGAGTCCGGGTGAAAGAACCAGGATTTTGAATGCTGAGTTTTAAAGCTTGTTGAAATGTTAGCGCTACACAATCTTCCTATCCCGAATTCCTTTCTTAAGACTAATCTTCGGATCTGTAACGTTCTTTTTGCGTTTAGTACCTCTGTTCGCTTTGTTAGTCTTTCTATTCTAGCTGTGTGAGATTAGAATGTGTTTGATTCGTAACCGTGTTTAAGCTTGTTAAGAAAAGAAAATGGAACGAAAGACACGTGTTGATCAAGGCTATTGCCTGTGTGGAACTGAGCCTTCCCCGTTCCTACTTCCTGTCCGCGCTTTTTGGGACCGGAAACGGAATGGGGGCTGCTGGGAGCTTGCTTCGTCATGTTTATTGATTTAACATAACATACATATATATAAACATTACAGGATCCATGGGTAAATGAGGCTTCGCATGTAACTGAGTTGCGTTACAATGTTTGTATCTCTGTAACAGTCGCTTGTTACCTCGGCCAACCAAGTTGCAGAGGTAGATATAGAGTATCCCCCATAAATAAGTACACCCCTACCACTTTTTAATAGAAAGTTAATTGTCTTCTAAACCAAACATACAGTATCACCCATAAATAAGTACACCCCTACCACTTTTTAATCGAAAGTTAATTGTCTTCTAAACCAAACATTCTATGGCAACGAATAACAGCGCAATTGGAAATATTAGGATGAAGGTAAAAACTAGACAAATTTAATTAAAAAAATAATGTGTTACAATACTTCATCCAATAATAATATAGATTAAAATAAATTTTGTTTTCAAGATTAATTTATGATTACTTGGGATTATCTGGGTTTTTTTTTATTTATAAAATGTCTTTATCTAGATCAGCGGTCTTCAAACTTTAATTACTTTTCAATAATTCAATTTTCTAGGGAACCTCTTCAAAAAACA
>VCCN01004358.1:120603-131803 GCA_006491835.1 Architeuthis dux
TTTTTTGAGAAGGTGGCAGTCGATTTACAATGTAACTTCATGCTAAAATGGATACATTTTTTTGGTTGCCTGCTTGTTCAGCTTAACGGCCCGCATGCTGCTGAAAATAAGCACTAGGTAGTTTGTATCGTTCATAGAGAGGATGGGAGGGTAACAGGGAGAATGAATGTTTGCTGATTGGAGTTGGGTCTTTGTATTGTTCACAGAGAGGAGGGAATAGTAAGGAGAATGAATACTGACCAGGTGCTGATTTTTTGGTATCATTCTTAGAGAGGGGCTAGAGTAAAAAGGAAGAATGTTTATTTTAAGTGGTGTGTATGTACATTTTAAACTTTTCCAAGATCGTTAAAAAAATCTCTAAAAGTCACAAATATCACTTTTTAAAAATAAGTTTAATTAAACAGTATCTGATTTCCGTCTATCTATTTTATCAATTCTTTTGTTTTTTTACAGCAATTAACCCCGCCCATTAGGTGGATATTTAGTCTAATTACTTTAAAATTGTCAATATAAAAGGTGTCCATAAAGTCTATTTCTGTTTCATTACACTGTTTAAACAAAAACAGACAGGGATTTCATGGACACCCTGTATTACTGTAACAGAAGTTACATCTCTTACCCTTTGTTGGGCTGTGATCACTAAAAAAGTCTGAAATTTAAAAAAAAACAAGCGTGAATGCTGCCGGACACAAACTAAGGGTTCAATTTAGCAGAAACTTACATTGCAAATTGAATCCCCCACTAAAAACCTATTTAGGGGGAATTTTAAAAAAAAAGTTTTTTCTAGACATAATCAGGAGTAAATGTTTAAATGTTCAGCCTTCTAAGCTCCATTGGTGCAGCCTGTATGCATAATACATACAGACATACATAACCAGCCAGACAGACCAGCTTAAAAACTGAAGAAACTTATGTTGAGAGTTTTGATTGATGGTTTCTAATAATATGCTTAACTTTGGTGATCGTATGAAAACCGGTGTGTCCTAATTATGAGTAAATGGAAAAAAAACCAATGGGAATTTTTGAGAAATATTTAATAACTGAACTGCGTATTTGTTCGTAGAGTCCTCTCACCTGTGACCAGCAACTGTTAAGTTTGTGGTAAAATTTATGAGTTGTTGTCATGGTGACATTGGCTTTCCCTTTCAATTAATTCTTGCAAGTGACACTGAGTGGAATGAAAAAATGTTGCAGCCTATAGAGGAAAAGTTTGAAAGTAGCTACAAGGAGTGGAAAGAAAATGTCGTCATTGGTAATTTATAATTTACTAGTCTACGCTTGCCGTCCAAAAATGACAGAATTATTCAAATAATTTTGCAATTGCATTGTACTTATAGAATATCACAAACTTGACTGCTGCAGGGTCAATCTCCACTCCAACTTCTATTCCGACTGAAGATGATTACTGTAACTTTTGTATTGTATATATGATAAATAATTTTGCAAAAATCGGACAAATTATGTCAACCCTACTCCAAATCTGTCAAATTCGGACAGAAAAAAATTGATCGCTAAATATAGCTAATAGCGGCTAAAAGTTGCTAGATTAGTATCAGAAGAATGAAACTAAATAGCTAAAAGTAGCTAAATCATTATCACAATAATTAAAATAAATAGCCCATAGTGGCTAAGAGTAGCTATATTATTATTATAAATAGCTAAAAGTGGCTAGAACTGATATCTGATATCTAAAAACAACAAAAAATATCTAAATTTAGATATAAAATATCAAAGTTGGCAACGCTGAAATCGGACAATTTTGGATGTTCGATTCTTAAAATATTTAATCGAACATACAGGGCAAAAAACAGACACGATGTCCAAATACGGACATATCTGGCAACCCTGACTATGTATATAATAAATAAAAAAAATTATAAAAATATGTTTTTTTGTATAAATGTATTTATTTAGTTGAGTGAAATAAGCCCTTGCGAATAAGAGAGCCGCCTACCCATCATTTGGTCTTGATTTCAAATCACACTATGGAAATGTTAAGATACACTGAAGAGTTTACTCTCCTTAATTAGGCGAGGATTGTTCTTGTTCTTGTTACAGTGAAAAAACAAAGTCAACTCCAGAGTAGCAATAGCGCTATGGGTTTAACTGCTATGAGAAATATAGATAAAGTAATAGCTTTACTGACTGTGTATTAAGGTGCTGATGATAGTGTTAGGTGGAAAGGCTATGTTCCGCGATGAGCATGAAGAAGAATTCTTCTGTCTTTCTTTCTCTGTTTCTTCCTGCAGTAGTAAAAGAAATAATACATGTAGGATGCAAGCTTATTAATGAAAATGAACCGAATGCTGTTGCATGCAGGAAATGATGAACACCAAATACAAGAAAAAAACTTATCAATATGTTTAGTTCTCATCTATAGAGAAGAAGAATGTGCTTTTAAAAGTTTGGTTTACTACTTTCTTAATATAATAAAAAGTCCTTCATTTGTTGAAGATGTTATTGTGTATGTAAGAAAGAGGGTGCATATGTATGAATGCGTATGTACATAATTTGAAATGGAGGAGAGGTGCGTGTCTCTTTCGTAAATGTTGGAATAACCTTAGTTCTGTTGGAGCAACAGAACTAAGAGTGGATACTAGTTGAAAGGAGTTTGTCTTATAGGAGAAGGTATATGAAAGATGTAAGGCTGGTCGAATTGTTAGCTTTTCAGTGTGGTTCTTATTATCTTCGTAAAGTTAAATAGGATAGACAAGGTATAAGTCTTGTAGACAGTTAATCTGCAATGCTTATCATATTACAACTCTTGATGGGTCATTTAATGCCGAAATCAGTTATTTTAAATAGAGTCTTGCGACTTTGGTGAAATGTTTTTTTGTTTTTTTTTAAAAAGGTCATTTTTTTTTCTAACTATTGTCTTGCGACTTTGGTCAAAGGTTCTTTTTTTAACTAGAGTCTTGCGACTTTGATGAAAGAACAGGTGGCCCTTGGTTGGGGGGGTCCTACCCCTCTGCAGGGGATGCAGTCGGCGCATTCTAGGCCCCAGCCGACAGGGCCGGGAGTGTTTGTGTCTAAAATACATGTGTGTGTTATGTGTTCATTACACTACATCAATTTTTTATAAATATATTTTAATTTGATAAACAACTCACTAGAAGCTAGCACGAAAAGAAACATTATACAGAATGTTGATTTTTAAAAATTCCAAACAAAATTGTCTATGAAATCCAAAGGAACTTGCAATGCTGAGGCATTCCAACAGACTGTGATATCTATGCATTTTGCTGCCCTCTGAAGAAATGCACTCATTTCTAATAAGTATTAAATAGAGAAATGAGATATGCCAAACCAAATGTTTGCTGTTGCATGAAATAAGATGGAAAGCAAAAGAGACAAAAGGATGAAAATCATATAGAGATAAAGAAAGATTGAGAAAGACGTAAAAAGTGTAACAGAAGACAACAGGGGCGAGATGGAAAAATCGGCTATGGCCGACCACATCTGGAGAGAGAATGGCAACCATCTTCCTCTCTGGGAAGAAGTCCAGATTATTGACAGAGAACGATGTTGGAAGCAAAGAAAAATCAAAGAGGCAGCACACATCAAAATGTTGGCTAAATGCATTAGCCAGACAAGTGCGGATTTCAACCTGATGTGGCTTCCACTTCTCAATAAACCTAAACCTGACAAGACAAAGACACAGAAACACCCGTGCCCTGTGCTATAAGGGTTATCCCCTTTAAACATGACTTCTGTTTAACCCATCACACATTTGGATTTTACACCTGAAGAATGCCGAAGAATGGATTGGCGGAAAGAAGTTTGATCGTCCAAAGAGCCATTTGAATATTAATGACCCTTCTCAAAACTATAGAAAATAACCATTTGAATATTAATGACTCTTCTCAAAATTATAGAAAATAACCATTTGAATATCAATGACCCTTCTCTAAATGTGGAGCTTATTCACTTAATCAGCAAACTGAGGCCTGCTGGCCAAATCCGACCTGCAGCCTCATTTCATCCAGTTGTATCAAAAGATTCTTGCTTTTCCTCATGTATCTTTAGTTTTTGCAGACGATAAAATTTGGTATCCAAAAATGAAGCAAAAATCTAATTTTTGGTGTGGCCTCAAATGAACCAATGTTTTAGAGCTACGCATTCCTGCTCCTCTAACAAAATACTCTGCTAACTTGGGCACTAGATGCTATATCTCATCATGCAAGTGACATTGTCTCTTTTACCCAGTAAAAACATTATTAGAATCCGTTAACCAAAACTGTCACCGTAGGTTTCTTCATTTTTTAAGCTGGTCTGGCTGGCTGTGTATGTATCATGCATACAGGCCACACCAATGGAGTTAGATGGATGAACATTTCAACATTTGCTCCTTATTATGTCTTCCTCCGCAAAATAGGTTTTTAGTGGAGGGGGGGGTTTCAATTTACAATGTAAGTTTATGCTAAATTGATATCTAGTTTGTGTCTGGCTGCATTCACCCTTTTTTTTTAATTTTCTGACTTTTTAGTTTCTACCAAAAGGCGAGAGAGAAGTAACTTATTCATTGATCACCCCTTTTTCCAAATTTGAATTGATCTCCCTAACATGGCATAGTTTCTATTGAGTGACTAATTGTATATTCAACTTTTTAATGTTTCAACTTTCTTCTGAAGATGTTGCTCGCTGCAACGAAATGCATAAAGATTTATCCTCGTGATAATAAACATGTTTGAGATGTAACAAGCTTTTCTCACTCTTTTTCCTTTTCCATATTGTCTACCATTCTGTCGGATTCCCTCACATCCACACAACAAACATATATATATAACTTCCCTGAAACAGGTCCATGGAAAGACAGCTCATGATCCCCTATATAAATTGTGATCTATAGCAGTTAATTATATTAGAACATTTACAGAAATAGTAGTAAATTCGAAATGAACAAATCAAAAGTTTTTCTTTTTTTACATACATATATGTATATATATATATAGACAATGCATTGATGAGGGGTGGATCGGGGCTGGTATATTGCACGTGTGATTACGGACGTTTTTAAACATATACGGGAAAACAAAAAGTTTCTACAGATATATATATATGGTGCTGTCCCACATATAACAGTTGTTCATTACAGTGTTCATTTCCATATTATTCCATTTATCATCCAACTTGGCCGACCAGATATAAAAACATTTCTCACCGACCCCCCCTCCCAAAAAGTTTCCCCGACCCCCCACTTAATCAACCAGAAGACAAAAAGAAAGAAAAAAAGATTTCTGAGATGGTGTGAAATTTTAATACCCAGTGGCTATTTACACAGAGTGGGTGAGAATTAACTCCCTATTAGTAATTATATGTAACTTTTGTAAATATCGCTCTATTTTCGTGGACAATTTTATTTTGGTCCATATAGTGGTAGAATTAACATTGTATGGTCTAAAGTGAAGCTAGTTTGACTACAATTGACCAATAATTAATAAAGTTATTACCAATTTCCAATAGGGAGTTTCTTTTCACCCATCCTGTATAGTTTTGTAAGGGTGGGTGAGAATTAACTCCCATTAGAAATAATATGTAACATATTGCTCTATTTTCATGAAGCAAATTTGAAACTGTGATCTAAAACTGTCAACATAGGTTTCTTCAGTTTTTAAGTTGAGCTGGATGGCTGGCTACATATGTATGTATCACATGTACAGGCAGCACCAATGGAGCTAGAGGGCTGAAAATCTCAACATTTACTCTTTATTATGTCAGGAAAAACATTGTTTTTGTTTTTTCAAAATTCCTCTCGAAAATAGGTTTTTTAGGGGGGGGGGGTCAATTTGCAATGTAAGTTTATGCTAAATTGATCCCTTAGTTTGTGTGTGGCAGCATTCACGCTTGTTTTTTGAAAATTTGGACTTTTTTAGTGATCACTGCCCCCAACACGGCATGCTGCCAAAAGACATTGGTCACATGATGGTTTCTATTGAGTGACTAACCAGACCTGGTAATCACAACTACCCACAACACTGGTTTATTGCTGGGTTTAGATTATTCATGTGTTCTGACATTTATATGTATCTATGTATCCAGACTTCATCCAAACCTAACCGTTCATTGTCGAAACTTGAAATTTTGCACACACACCCCTCAATGTTGTTTTTTTTGTTTTTTGATAATTCTCCGTCTAGGTTTTTAGAGGGGGGTTCAATATGCAATGCTAAATTGGTCACTAGTTTGTGCCTGCTTACTTTTTAAAATTCAGACCTTTTTTTAGCGATCACAGCCCAACTTTTTAATTGATCACACCAAACACAGCATATATGGCAGTGATTCATAATTTTATTTTCGTCCTCAGATTGATAGAAATTAATTAAATGTCCAATTTAAAGCTGGTTTGGTTACAATCGACCAATAAATAATAAGGCTATCACCAATTTCCAATAGGACATTTCTTTTCACCCACCATGTAGATGATCTATATGAACATATGGTAATGAGGTTCACCGATCAAGCAGCTAATTTATTATTCACTTAATGAAGCACAAAAGAAAATAGATTTCTGAGACGATGGGAAGTTTTTAGGTCAAGTGGCTATTTATAGATGACCTTGATTTAGAAAGTCTGCTCGGATAGTATAATGGTTAGCATGTCTGCCTCACATGCAGAAGGTCATGGGTTCGATTCCGAATGAAGAGTGTAGAAAACTCTTCATTAGGACAAATTTCCCTGTGCACTGAGCAGCTAATTGAGTACACTCTAAGCCAGTGAGGGGTAAACTGCAGACCTTTTGACTTTCTGAGTGGCACGTTTAATTTCATGAGGAAAATAAGGACTTTTTAAAGTTTTTTGTTTGTTTCGTTCTTTATATTATATTTTAATTCTTGATAAACACAACTCATGACATCTTTTTAAAATAATTAAGCTTTTTTAAGAATTGAGAAAATCCCAGAATAAGTGGACAAATGATTACTTCTTTGTTGAAGTAAAAAACAGACCAAGGTGTCTAATATGTTCTGAATCCCCCTAAGCATTTAAAGAATTTAACGTTAAGCGTCAATACACGACTAAACATTCTGGATATGATACATTTAAAGGTGATATCAGAAAGCTTAAAATTGAAACACTAAAAAAACAGATTGGTAGATGATTTAACATCATGGGTGTGTCAAGAGTGAGATCTTTTGGTTTTGGAATCAGAGTTGTCCATATCCTAGACTGGTTGCCAACCATGGCTAAAGAGCCTAGTCTTCTCTACTATTTATTATAGCTGGGGTGGCGTGGGGGAGGGTAGAAGGGAAGAATCCATGCCTTTTCCAAGGACATTAGTATAAAGAGAACAACAAACTGTGTCCGTCAGAGTTTAAACTCGGCTTGCCGATTCCATTATCCATGCCACTAACAGCTTGGCCACTCCACACCTCCAAAATTCATTCTTCATTCACTTCAAATCCTTTTTTTTTTGTTTTCTTTTTTCAGGGAATTCATTGAAAAGGAAGATAAGAGACAAACAGGGTTCATGGCTTGGAAGAAACAACAAAAACAGGTAAGAAACAGTTTTTGACAAGGGGTCACGAGTGTTGCAGAATGGGGAGGGATATTGCGGATTTTAGGAGTAGAATAATTTTTGAAGGTTTGCCAGACTAGAAAAATTAAGAATCGGCTGATTAGAGAATTGAGAAGGGTCATTAATATTCAAATGGTTATTTTCTATAGTTTTGAGAAGGGTCATTAATATTCAAATGGTTATTTTCTATAGATTTGAGAAGGGTCATTAATATTCAAATGGTTCTTCGGACGATTGAACTCCTTCTTGTTATTTGTGTTGTAAACATGACGTTTCGGCTGATCCATTCTTCGGCCATCTTCAGGTGTAAAATCCGAGTGTGTGATGGGTTAAACAGAAGTTATGTTTAAAGGGGATAATCCTTATAGCACAGGGCCCAGGTGTTTCTGTGTCTTTGTCTTTGTCTTGTCAGGTTTAGGTTTGTTGCGAAGTGGAAGCCACATCAGATTTTACACCTGAAGAAGGCTGAAGAATGGATCAGCCGAAACGTCGTGTTTACAACACAAATAACAAGGAGTTCAATCGCCCTAAAAAGCATTTGAATATTAATGACCCTTCTCAAAACTATAGAAAATAAAGTTTGATCGTCCGAATGTATCTTTGGTTTTTGCAGACAATAAAATTTGGTATCCAAAAATGAAGCAAAAGTCTCATTTTTGGTGTGGCCTCAAATGAACCAATGTTTTAGAGCTAAAAATGTTTTAACCCTACGCATTCCTGCTCTTCTAACAAAATACTCTGCTAACTTGGGCACTAGATGTTATATTTGAATAAAGTTTATTTCTTTTTCTTCTAGCGCTGGGATCGGTTCAAAGCTGAAAGTAAAAGTCAAGCAAGGTTCTGGGGTCCTTGGTCAGTAACGATCAATGTTATCGAAGGTAAGTCTTCAAATCAATCATTGAAGGTGGCACTGGGCACGATTACCAACAGAACTTTAAAATTGTCTAGAATTTTGAGAAATGTGGTGCGAAGTGGCATAATGGTTATCGGCACGGAAAATGGAATTAACGAATCAAGTTCAGGTTTTGGCCAGAGCTGCTTATGTTCATTTCTCACTAATGCCTTTTGGAAAGGCATGAAACCACTTCTCCCCCCAGCTATGGGTAAATAGGAGGGCATGTGGAGCCCTTTAGCCCTGTAAGACAGTCCATCTAACAGAAGTTTACTCTGAGAGAAGAAAAACCTACAGCTTAGCAGTCCGCCATAACAGGTCCCAAGCCCGAGTAAAGGAGGAGGGTTGGGTGTGATGCTAACCACTCCATAAAACTTACTTGCTAATGAAACCACAGTTCGCTCAGATAGTGTAATGGTTTGCACGTCTGCCTACACACAGAAGGTCCCGGGTTCGATCCCTGGTATAAGCGAATAATGTGGAAAACTCTTCATTGGGACAAATTTCCCTGTGCAGTCAGCAGCTAATTGAGTACACTCTAAGATGTGTGATTAGGGTGGAGGTATCCCTTTGGTGGACTTGTGGCATCCATTTGAATATTGTAATTACAATCTTTTTTTCTAGCACTCCAGGTACAGGAAAATCAGTGTTTCACCTGTGCTCACAGCAGAAAGTAGAATCATTTATAGAGTGCAAACTGATGCCAACATTATACAATAACTAGAAGCTGTATAAAAAATCAGTTTGTATATAGCTGCGATGCAGGGGAGGTCACTGTGTAAGTGATTTCCATATTTCGCAGAAACAGACAAACATGAGTGATTTCCATATTTGGACAAACAGACAAACATGAATGATTTCCATATTTGGACAAACAGACAAACATGAGTGATTTCCGTATTTCGGAGAAACAGACAAACATGAGTGATTTCCATATTTAAGACAAACAAACATGAGTGATTTCCATATTTCGGACTATTGTCTTAAGAGCAAATGGATATGAATAATGCTTGGATTACCTCCCTTGGCATTGGCGCCTCGAATTCGACTGACATTTTCCTGCCTTAGCAAACAATTAGAAAGCATTCAGATAGTGCATACCTCTGCCAACCCAATACACTAAATAAAATCAGAATGAAAATCAGTTTAAATATAGCGACAATACAATTGAGGTGACTGTGTATGTTTCGATTTTCCATATTTCTGATTATTGTCTTGATATATGAAAAAATATCTCTCAATCAAAAAAAGATTTCCTTTATCCGCCTCGAAATTTAATCAATTCTCCCTGTGCTCATGGTCGACCCTTAGGAATTCTTTGAGAACTTCTGGAGAAAGTAGTTGTTGTGTTGACACCAGCATCTGACCCAACACATTGTGGTCATCATGAATTTTGAGATAGAAGGAAGCTTCTGTGCAAATCTAAAGTTCCAATTTCGAATTCTGCATCATAAAAAATGTATGATTTGACACCGATATCATCCATATAAGACTTGGTTACGTAACTTTATTGCAATTACAATGTCCATACCAGTCATGGCGGCCATCTTGAATTCTCAACAACTTGCATGTATTATCCAAATGGTAATTCCCCTATGTATGATAAATAAATTCATCTAATTATGTCCTCAATATCATATTATATCCATTGCTGATAGGAAAATTGATCTAAAAACAGCTGTCACTGGCAGACATTTTGAAATGGCTGCTATGGGCGATTTATTGAAAATTCATGATGGATCCATATCCAATTTTGGGGGGAATGCCTTTGGCTATAAGTTGTGCATCACAAAATGCACAATTATTTGGCTAGGCAGCCCCACTATGGTAAATAAATTTATTTAATTATGTCCTCAATATCATATTATATCTATTGCTGATAGGAAAATTGATCTAAAAACAGTTGTCACTGGCAGATGTTTTGAAATGGCTGCCATGGGCGATTTATTGAAAATTCATGATGGCTCCATATCCAAATTTTTGGGGAATGCCTTTGGCTATAAGTGTACCAAATTTTATGCTTTTATTACAAAATGCACAATTATTTGGCTAAGCAGCCCCACTATTGCCTAAATCACTTTATTTTTTTGTATCTACAGGTCGGTTTGGAATTGGAATTGCTTCCTACTTTAGATTCCTCCGTTGGCTTTTCTACCTCGATTTGGCCCTGGCAGTTATTATCCTCTCAGTGACAACCCTACCGTATGTTATTCTGGAAAATTCCTTGAATTTTGAAAATTATACAAACGTCATCCAGAAAGACTGGATGGTTAACAACACATTTGTGGCTGACGCTAAAAACTGTTCATTGAATTATAAGAATCATTTGGAAGACAAAATGAAAAATAAGACTGTGTCAGATCACGTTACAGATGCCTTGCAAGGAACGGTGAGAAGCTTTATTTTATTAATTAATCTTTGTCTTTAAATCTATGGTTATGAACAATGTTCACTCTAATTTTTAGTTGTCAGTGTTCATAAATATCTAATGGTGTGCATTTCTTTTGCTGGGGCAAAAGTATGTGTGCACTGAATGCTTGTGAAAATGTAAACTTTAAATTGTTTCAAAATGAATTTTGCACATTCTTCATGGCTAATAAATTGTTGCATGTAGGTATCATTTCACTATGAAATTTCATAACCATAACATATGATAAACTCCAGATGTTTGAGAGATGCAAGAAATAAACAAAATTTATATATGTTTTTATTGTTACATACATATTTTGTGACAAAGATTTCATATAAATATTAGTATGGTTAGACAATGTGGAAAAGGAAAAAGAGTGAGAAAA
>VCCN01004358.1:164994-177474 GCA_006491835.1 Architeuthis dux
ATATATATATATATATATATATATCCACTGCTTCATGTCATTTGTAAGCAGAAGTTTGATTTCAACTTTTATTTTCATAAACCACTTGTAACCGCTTGTTATTGAGAGTGGAACACTTCAGTGAATAGCATAAAAAACAATGGAACTCTTCTGTGAATTGATTAAAAGAATAATTTTTAAATTCACTTAAGGGAAATAATTTTAATCAGGAGATTTTCCCCTTGATATTGACATTCAGTTTTTCTTATATGAATTTAAGAGTTAAGCAATGACCCCACCCTCTTGCCATCATTGTTATTTATTCCTGGGGATTTGTTTTGGACCATATAGGGAACAGGCACCCCAGAATTGACCGAATTGAAACGGACACATTTTGCCTCGTCACCGTTGGTGATGTCAGCTCGAACGTCAGCAGTCTTACCAACATAAATACCAGGTGTTATTTTACTGCTTTCAATCCAACTACATCAAGACTTTTTTTTTTACAAAATTCTGTCAATTCTGGGTGTGCCTGATCCCTATGTGGTCCTTTGTTTTATTTCAGGTATCAATGTATATTATATATATATATTTGTTATATACTGAATCTTGCCACCCTTTAACCCTTTTCTATCATAACTGTAAATAATAAATGACTGCCATTTACAAATAGAAATTTTTTATATTTTCATATGTATGTCTCTGAAATAAAAACTAAACTTTTGGATTGAATGCTTTGACTACTTCTCTCTCTCTCTCTCTCTCTCTCTCTCCCTCCCCTCTCTCTCCCTCCCCCTCTCTCATTGATGTACACTACCAGCAGTTTTGCCGATTTAGCGCATTTTGTGCTAGATTCAGTGTGTTTCTTATTTTAGCAGTGTAAAAAGCGCTAAAATAGTGTGTTTGTACCTAAAACACTTTGGCCGTTTTTTTCCCATTTTCTGGCTATTTATGGTGTATTTTGGCCATTTTGGTTATTTAAAAAAAAGATTTAGTGCCTTTTTAGCACGTTGGCAACAGAATACCAGACCATTTTTCTGGCAAGCTTGGGACCGGAGGTGACCTGGATTTTCCAGATTTCTGGACGAAAGGCTTAATATATAGTTAAAATATTTTTTTTTTTAAAAACAATGAAAAGTAAAATACAAAATCATATTTAACAGATCCAAATTAATCCCCTTCTAAAGCCAGTCCATTTGGTCTTTATTAATCCACTTAAAATTCTTAAAATATACAAAGAAAAGTAAAGTAAACGAAACTGTTTTATAGCATACAAATTAATCCACTTCAAAAACAGGGTCTGTTTAATCACTAGTAATCCAAATCCACTAATCTTATCTGAAGATAATATTACTATGCCATGAAAATTAAAACAACTAGGCGAACTTTGGACTTAAATCTAGCATCAAATCAATTTTCACTAAATCATACATCTAAATCCATATATCTATATCTAATTCTTATGATTTTTTTTTCTCGTCTAATATATTCTTCATTGACAAACTCTGCCTTACTCTTTTGTAACCACTCTTTCCCACAATGTGACTTTGAAGAAAACTCAGACAAATATTTTCTAATTGAACAAATGAAAAACTAAGGTAATACTCCTAGATCAGAATACTGCACGAGCATCACCTCCCCCAAACTCAAAAACTAAATGTAATGCTCCTAGATCAGAATACTGCACTCCCTCAAAATGAAGAAAAAACAAATAAATAAAGGGGGAAAGCATAACATTTCAACAATTTTACTACAAAACCTCCTGTTTCAAAAACAGACGGTTTTTTTTTCGTTTTTCTTTTGTAATTCCGTTTTTCTGAAAATGGTCAGGTACGGTATAATGAGAGAGTGAGAGAGAGAAGAGATGAGAAATCTGTCTGATGAATATTGAGGTTCAATTGTATCAGATCAAATGTATTGATTGATTTAAAATCCAAACAATTGTCGCCATGTTAAATTTTCTTTTCATTTGTTGATTGTTATATTTTCTCTTGGGTTTTTCGGTTGATTCGTAGAATGCGTCCGTAAAATGGAGATAACTCTTGTTTGCCTTAAAATCAACTAAGGATTATCTCCCCTTTTTCAACAACAGTTAAAACAGAAAAACACTCGATGTTAAAAACTGCGCACAAATAAAATAAATCAAAACAACTTCATTCCCGTACAAACCATTAACGTTTCACACACTCGCCAACTGAATATTAAAAAAGGCGCACAAATAAAATAAAAACAACTCTATTTCCATACTAACATTTAACGTTTCGCACACTCGTTGTTAAATTTATCATAAAAGTATTTATCAGAAAAAGAGTACCAACTGAAGATCCATCTAACAGATGTAATAGGGGTTGGCATTTAATGTGTGAGTATTTTTAGAAATGTTTATATTTGTGTGGTAAGCTAGTTTCTTTTGATAGGTTGTTTTTGAACATGTTAACACAAACAGGGTTTATTGTTTCGTCTGAAAGGGATTTTGATGTCATAAATCTGTCTCTAATACCAGGATGGTGGTACTGGTGTATCTGGTATTTGTGGCAGTGATCTCTGTTTGTTGTTCTTAGTGTTCTCTGTAGCATGAATTTGCTCTGTATGCACATCTTTACAGTGTGTATCTGTGTTCATCTATACCATGCGGTGTGTTCTTTTTGTAGATGTGTATCAGGTCACTTCTGAATCTTCTGTATTGTAGAGTGGGAAGCTGTAGTATTCTGAGTCTGTCTTCATATGTCAGGTCTTTTATTTGTGGCGTAAAATGGCGTACACATAAAATCAATTTAACAATTAAATTTATTCAAAGCCATTACAATCTTTTTCTTTCAAAGGGGAGATAATCATTCATTTTAAAAACAGGAGTTCTCTCCATTTTAGGCGCCTATGCCAGGATTTTCTTTCAATCATGAGCAGATAATTCTTTTGTCCAAGATGAGGCAAATCTCCCTTATTCCCCCAATTACATTTGCAAGAAACAAGTATTTTATTTCTAACTGAATTTACAAACGCCAATTAGTCTTTCATACAGAAATTCTTTAAACATTAATCTTATTCAAATAGTTCTTCGGATGATTGAACACCTTCTTGTTGTTTGTGTTGTTAACACAATGTTTCAGCCGATCCATGTCGATTGAATGCATTAGTCAGACAAGTACAGAGTTCAACCCGATGTGGCTTCCGTTGCTCAACAGGCCCAAACCCGACAAAGCAAGGATAAAGAAACACCCGAATCCTACTTATAAGGGTTACCTCCTTTGAAATTAAAAACTTCTGTTTACCCCCTCACATTCGGATATTACACCTGAAGAGGGCCGAAGAATGGATTGTCTGAAATGTTGTGTTAACAACACAAACAACAAGGAGTTCTATGGATTTTTTTTTTTATTTAATAAAAGAAAAATTTAATATTAAATAAAAATTAACATTCAAATAGTTCTTCAGACGATTGAACTCCTTCTTGTTGTTTGTGTTGTTAACACAACGTTTTGGCCAATCCATTCTTTAGCCTTCCTCAGGTGTAATATTCGAATGTGTTAACAACACAAACAAGGAGTTCAATCATTCAAAGGACTATTTGAATGTTAATGACCCTTCTCAAAACTATAAAAAATATCATTAATCTTATTATTTTTATTTTTATAACATATTCTGCCTTACTCTTTCATAACCACTCCCCTTTCCCACAATGTGACTTTGAAGAAAGTTCTGACAAATACTTTCTAATTAAATGAAAAAATGAAAAACTAAAAGGTAATGCTCCCAAATCAGAAGACTGCACAAGCATCACCTCTCCCAAACTGAAAATATTTTTAAAGAATAAAGGGAGAAAGCATAACATTTGAACATAATTATCTTTGTTATAAGAGATAGTAAGCTCGGCTACATTGTCGACAGAAAATCCAAATAAGCCTTTGTGCTTGGATTCTGTTCATACCTGCCAAGTCTCATGCATTTTAATACATTCTCACACTCACACGCATTAAAGGAAAATTCTCACACAATTTATCAAAAGTGTTAGATTTATTAAATTGGTTTAGATTTCTGATAAAAAAAAAACTATTTTTATCGAACTTTAGAACTCACATTATTTTAAAAGATCACATACAAAACCTTTTGAAACATATTTTAAATAGACTTCTAGACAACACTTAATTTCAGTAGTAGCAATTTTAGCCAATGTTGGATACATAATTTTCAGACACCAAGTGCAAATCAGATTCCGGTCAAATAACACTACGGTAGGATTCAAAATTCGTCCGTCTGTGAAGGCAAAGTAGAAGCGTGTAGCAACCATTTTCACTTTCCGAAGATCAGAAGTCAAATGAATAAGATAGTTTTATAAACAGATAGTATCGAAACAGCAAGTTCTCGTAGCTAATAAAAATCGGTCGTAAAACATTATAAATATTTTCCATTCAATCAGAAGTGCTGCTAAAGACTATTTAAACATTCTAGATAACACTTAATTTCAGTAGTTGATATGCCCTGAAACGCAATTTTAGCCCATCTCAATACATCATTTTCATTGGAAGGGTTCCACACGATTCTCACTCATTCTTAACATTGAAACTTGACAGGTATGTTCTGTTACATTTGCCATTTATTCATAAGGACTCTTGGGGAGCTGTCATACCATAAAGATTGAGAACCACTGTTGTGCGCTAAATATTGGGTTTTACAGACAAAAAATAAATATACAAATACACGTGGTATATAGCAATAGCAGTATTATAACAAATTGATTTGACACCACAACAGGGGAGATAACTCGTTTGGTTTAATAAAAAATTGATTTGATACTATTAGAAAAGAAGAAAATGTCCCCTTCGTCGTCACAGCTAGCATTTAAAATGGAAATCGGAAACAGAATTGAAAAGTGACAGCAGAAGGAGGGAGGGGACGCTATTAGAACCCCCCTTAAAGGCCCACCTCCAACATTTGTCAGTAGAAATGCATTTATTTATAAAGATTTGTTTGGCCTGCCCTCCAGGGGGGGCAGGCCAAACAAATCTTCAGGGGGGGCAGGCCAAACAAATCTTTATAAATAAATGCATTTCTACTGACAAATGTTGGAGGTGGGCCTTTAAGGAGCCAATTTAATTTGTATTATTTCTTGAATTGAAGTCTCTAAATCCAAAACAGCTGCTTAGTTTGCTTATACCTCAGAGTGGCTCTGAGGCAGAGGTTCAATACCACAGCCTCATGAGGCAAATATGTTTTGTATGTGTTTAGATAAAGCTTGGGTTATCTCCCCTTCTGGCCACCCTGACAAGATGTGAAAATAATCTATATTTTTTGCTACTTTCTTTATCACTGGTTGCCTCTACAAAGCAAAGTAAAATTTTATCCCCTTGTCTGATTTGAATGAGAATAATATTCTGATATGTTCATTGAATGAACTCTTTCCAGCATTTTACAGGCTGCCCTGATTTTATGCTGTGAATGCATTCATAGAGGAGGCAGTGTAAACAAAATCGATGCATGATCAACCCACCAGTTACCTTAACACTATGACTGACTCATTAAAAAAGGTATCCCCACCTTGTCTATAAGAGTATTTTAGACAAACAAAAGAAATTCATTTATTAAAGTACAAAAGGCTCCAAACTGGGATGCCTTTATGTTCCATCTTGCATAACAACTAGATATGGATTAAATTCAATCACCAAAAAATGCATTACTGATTGGAATAATTTTACAAGAAAACTTAAGATTGATCTACTTAGCCTATCACGATTTGGACTTAAATCTAGCATCAAATCAATTTTTATTAAATCCTACATCTAAATATAAAAACAACCATATATCTATATCTAATTTTTCTTATGATTTTTTTTTATTCAAATATATTCTTCATTGACAAACTCTGCCTTGCTCTTTTGTAACCACATTTTCCCACAATGTGACTTTGAAGAAAAATTGGACAAATATTTTCTAATTGAACAAATGAAAAACTAAAGGTAATGCTCCTAGATCAGAATACTGCACGAGCATCACCTCTCCCAAAATGAAAAAAACAACAAATAAACAAAGGGAGAAAGCATAACATCTGACACCTTGTGCGACTCTTATAGCTTTAGATTTCTGCAGATTGCACCAGTGGCACCACTCGCAGTGAAAATATGAACTACAACCGTGTTCACAAAATTAAAACTTTTTGGAGAAATATACTTACACTTTCATACTTATATGAACTCAGTAAATAGATACATTTTGTAACTGTAGTTCCTCCTGCTGCCCTGTGTTATGTAAATAACTTTATTAACAAGTCGCATTTTCTTTAAATATTGACGCTTCATTGATACTCTTCTTTCCAGTGGGGACTTGAGTATTGGGGTTCCCGAGAAAGGGCGCTTGGTATAAATGTATATATTAATCACTGCTACCCACAACATTGGTTTAAATACTGTTGCTGCGTTTAGGTCATTTATGGGTTCTGACCTTTATATTTTGTGCAAACCAACATTATTGTCAATGGGCGTAAAACAAACTGGTGTAGAATCATGGCGGCCAGTATTTCCATCAACTGCCAAAGAAATAAAATTAAGAAATTTTTTACAATCATTTCTTATTAAATTTTACATGTAAATGGTTTGGTCAGACTATTTGCCCTGTCTATGTTGCTCATTTTTTCACAACGTTTCGGCCATGTATCCTCCGGCCTTTTTTGGGTGTCCCTTGTTCTGGAATGTGGAAACTAGTTCTGGCAACACATGTTCAGGAATAAAAAAAAAATGATTCATTAGTTTCAGGGGATTCCATATAAAAACTAACAGAAGTATTAAAGCATTTATGAAAACTAGCTGAACTCGTGGAAATTCCACGATGGTTGACAACTAAGGTTATCCATTACTTCATACGTCTGCTCTTCTCTCACTCTTTGCCTGTATCTTCTCATTCTCTCCCTTATCCCTTCCAATCTCTATTGCCCTTCAATGTTTTTATCTATATCTTATACAAATATGGATTACTTCCATATGCAAAAGTCTTCCTAACCTCTTATCAAACTACTTAACTTTCTTTGCTGCCCTCTCTCTCTCCCTAACCTCTTATCAAACTACCTAACCATTCCCCTATGTTACTACTGAAAGCGTAACATTCAAACGCATGTAGGAACAAGCAGAATAATATTATAAATAATCTTGTTATTTTACAAAGAACCAATTTTTCTTTGGTTCTTTTCTTGTTTCAGATTCTATTGAATCTAACGTAATAAATGTGGCATCTTTTTTATTTAGTCAAACATTCACAAATTCATTCAATTTGTAAAATATATTGCTGTTGTACAGTTTCCAAATGTAAACCTTGTTTTATGCCTCAATAATTTATAAATTATAATAAAATATTTTAATTCAAAATGTTGTCTTTTTGTTTTCTTTTACTTTATATGTTTGTTGCAAAGTCTACAGTGTATGTGTGTGTGTGTGTGTATATATATCAATGCTACCCACAACACTGGTTTAAATACAGTTGCTGGGTTTAGGTTATTCATGTGCTCAGACATTAATATGTATCTATGTATGAAAATACATAGTGCTGCAGATTTTAGTAAATAAATCAATAAAATAGAGCTTATGATTTTTTTATATTTATTATGAGACTTGCTACAATCGGTCAAACTGTTTCAATGCTTTTACATCTTTTCAAGTGAAAAAAGATGTGAAAACATTGAAACAGATTGTAGTGGAATGGGGGCTGCTGGGAGCTTGCTTCGGCATGTCTATTGATTTAACATATACATACATTACTTATTGATTTAACATACATATATATAAACATTACATATATATATACACACATCATTCAAACCGGCTCCCCAACTCCAGTTTAGTAACCCAAAAATACACTAGGTAAATCACATTAATATATATGTTTGTCTAACACAAAT
Organism: Architeuthis dux; assembly: GCA_006491835.1. Lineage (NCBI taxonomy): Eukaryota > Metazoa > Mollusca > Cephalopoda > Oegopsida > Architeuthidae > Architeuthis > Architeuthis dux. The sequence goes on from VCCN01004358.1 coordinate 172,853, forward strand.
TGTTATTTTTCCTGCCATTTATTATTACTAAAAGTAATCTTGTTGCTGTATTTATAAATGTACTATCATTTTAAATCGAATTTGTCCACCAATTCAAATGTTGAATTTACCTAACCTACTTTGAATCAATGTGTATAATCCTTAATTTCCAGTAGTTAGATTCACGAAGAATTAAGGAAGAAAAAAAGAAAGATTTCCAAGTATTTAGTTGAGGAGTTATCTTTAAACGTCTGCCAAGACAGGAAGAAAGAAAAAAAGAAATGGATCTGAAAACTTATACTAAGTTAAGACTTAAAAAACTAAAGGAGAGTTAAGACTAAACCAACAACACCCAACTTTGGGGAGAGGATCTGCGGAGTAAGCTTAATAAGTGGGCATCATTTTTGTTTTTTCTTCAGGGGTGCAACTCTGGGCTCCAGTGTGCTCAGTCCGCTATACTGTTGAGTTACCCCTCTGAGGGGGTAGTCGACCTCCACAGTCAGCGCACTTCTGCTTGTGATGGAGTGTCCAGGAAGTGTGCTTAAAGTTACAGACTGCCGTGCTGTCCTGAAAAGGATCTGTGCTTAAAGTCGCAGACAGCCGTTACTGTACAAATTCTCTTTCAAAGGGTCAGTAGAACCCTATATCCTACTCCAGCATCTATCATCTACAAGATGTTCACGTCCGGTGGTTTAACCACCCAGGTTAGCCATACTATCAGAATATTCCCACAAAGAGGCGGCAGACCCTCATAGTTAGCTCACATCTGCCAGGAGAAGGAAACCTTTCAAACCTACGACCTTGGAGTCTTGCTGCTATCTGCGCCACCTCGGTGGACCATAGCACACAAACCCTTGGTTTAAAGGGTGGTGTCAGCCGTGCGCATGTTGCACTTCACCTTAAAACTCCATTGCGCAGACATGGGGCTATTCACATCCAGGCCCTGCTGACTTAGGACCTAAAAAGACATGGAAAACCCTTCCCAGTCTCCGTTCCCGGAGCCAAGTCATTCATTCATTGATACACACACACACACACACACACACACACTAGATAATGGGGGTATTTTTCAAGACCAAAATTGAGCAAATTTGGTACTGAACAAAGCTATTTGGTTCCAAAAATAAAGATTTGGTACTGAAGGCAAAAAAAGGGCTGAATGAATGACCCTAAATCATTGAGCTGCAGTCACAGGCTTGCAATGATATCAAGATAAAAACAAATCGGCAAAGTAGGACAACTTAATCGTCAAAAATAGATTGCATCATAAGGACAGATTTGACCGATCACTGCTAAAGAAGCAAACTTTATTTTTACTATCATACTAAGCTAGTACAGCAATGACTGTTTGAGTTTTAGTAAAAGAACGATTATTTTATTTTATTTTTTTTATTAAATCAAGTATTGTAAACCATTTTTATTAATTTTTGACTGCTATTTACATTTATCCTAATTTTTCATCAGAATTTCACTAAGGCCGGCAAGGCAGTGTTATTGTTATTGTTTTGGTTTTAGTAATAAAAAACAAAAACGATCGATTATTTTATTATTTAATTTTTATTAAGACAAAATACTGTAAATCATTTTTATTAATTTTTAACTACTATTAACCCTCATTTTAACTTTTAGTTGTTTTTTAAATTACAATTTCAACTTGGTTTTAGTAAAAAAAGTTATTATTCGTTAATTTTACACATTGTGATTTTTTTTAAAATACTAAAAATTAAGATGAGGGTAAATAGCAGTCAAAAATTAATAAAAATGGTTTACAATACTTGATTTAATAAAAAAAAATAATCGTTTTTTACTAAAACTCAAACAGTCATTGCCAGCTTAGAACGAAAGTAAAAAAAAATGTTAGCTTCTTTAGCAGTGATCGGTCAAATCAGTCCTTATGAGGTGATCCATTTTTGAAGGTTAAGTCATCCTACTTTGCTCAAATCTGGCATCCAAATCCATTTTCACAGAAATCTCTCCATGCGTGTGTGTATGCACTGAGATAACTTGGTAACTGATCATTATATGAAGTTGACATTCACCAGATATATTGGTCAGCACACAAGGCAGCCCAGTGTCGAGTTTGAAGTTGTTTTGATCAGTGGTTCTCAAGAAATCTAATAAAAAATAAATAAAAAACTACAGATGGCAGGATCTTTTATCTAAAATTATAGATCTAAATCTAGATATAAGATATCTAAATTGGCAATAGATCTACATTTAGATATAAAATATCTAAATTGGCAACAATGAAAAGAAGTAACTGAAATACCTTGAAGCCATAGTTTCATATGATGGATGGAAATTTATTTTACATGACAATTATGTCAGGCTGCCATGCACCATAAAGTCTGGTCCCTTCCAAACATGCACCTTTGGAACAGGCACTGCTCTAGTCAGGTCTAATTATCAACATATGATAGGGATTTTTATAACACTTTTATAACACCAACGGCCATAAAAAAATGTCACCTGTTTTAGTTAGCCTATTTAATCCTCAAGTGGAGAATTCAACATTTAATAGTTTGCATGTTAGTCGTGCAGAGTGGTGTTCCAGTGTGGAAAATGAAATCAGCGAACTGAGTTCTAGTTTTGGCCAAGGCTGCTTACATTCACTTTGCACGAGCTTAACTTATGTGGAATCCACACATCAAAGCAACTAACATAACCAAGCTGATGCAAATGATTTTCAACACTTCATCTGGATATTCTGTATATGTTATCTTCTGTGTTGTGTGCAATGTTGATTATTCTCAAATAATGTCCTGACTGGATTGCTATCAACCTGTACTGGTCTACCAGACCATGGAGCATCATTCAGCAAGAAATCTCCAGCATGAAACTTTGCAAACCACTTTTGACATGATCAGCCATTCAAAGTACCTTCTCCATAGACAACACAAATCTTTTTTTATATTTCAGAAAATGGTTTACCTTTCTTCAAATAAAAAGCAAAATATGCCAAAAATGTTGTTTATTTTCTTTCATTTTCAATGTTAAAATCAATAAACAAAAATGTGCAAACCACTTTTGACATGTTCAGTCATTCACAGTACCTTCTCCATAAACAGCACAAATCTTTTTTGTATTTCAGATTTTTTACCTTTCTTCAATAAAAAGTAAACAATGCCAAAAATGTTGTTTATTTTCTTCCATTTTCAACATTAAAATCAATAAACAAAAATCCACCAATTTTGACAAATGTTTTTCAAAATACACACTGATATGGCAGCTATCACAATACAATCTCAACATTTTTAAATCCAGAGTGAACAAGTGCCTTACCCAATGTTAACCTTTTTTAAATTCTCTTATTGCTCTTCATTTTTAGTGTTTCTAACTGTAATTATTCAATGGTGAATTTAATGTTATTTGTAAATCTTTAGGAGCCAAACATTTTTTAATCTGAGAAACCGACATGTGTTTATCAAGATATATATGTGTATATATATATATATATATATATATATGAATTAAAACACAAATAACTATTTGTAAGCTTGGTTTAATGACAGATATTAACAGATTAAAAATGCAACAAAAGATTATGTACTTTTATTCAAATAATGACTGCAGTCCCGATACACACATATCCTGGAGCTCTCTCATCTACTAATAACACAATGCAATAATGGCTGCTTGTTGACCAGAACGTAAAACAGCGGAAGTCTTCTGCCTAGGGGGAATAACTCATGATACTTACTTAACACTATTGACCCATACAAGGTTGTACAATTTTGTTTTGTTCACGAATGAACTCTTCAGTGGGTGTAAAATAGTCTTATTATATGTTTATGTAATAGTGATTATGTGTTTTTGGGATGTCTAAGACTTTTAAATATTTATAAGCACACATAAAAAAAAACAATGTGATTATCGTCAATTCGCCCACCTCTTTTGTTTGGACTCTTCCAAATCTTCTTTTGTATCTTATCTTAATTCTACCTTTTATTCAGGGGAATATAACACTGAACATAAATAAGAAAATGATTTGCAATATAATGTTTTCGATATTTTATACAAGTACAATGCAATTGTTAGTATTTTTGTTCTAACTCTTAGAAGTCATTTTAACTCTCTTATTGCTTTCTTAGTCTTTCTTAGTCTTCATTTTAAACATGTCATGTTTTAATGTTTCAAACTTTACAAATTTAACATCAATAATCTATTTTAACTGGTCTTTTTACTGGTCGTTATTCTGTGGCATAAATAACTCCCTTCTTACTATCCCCCTGATATAAGAAGTGGCTGAAAGGCATGGCTTAGGATAACCAAAAGTAAAGAAAAAAAACAATTCATCAATGACAACAAACATAAATACTGAATTAAATTAACTTTTTAATAAATATTTTAATTTTATATGTGTATTGCATAACTGCTAAGAAATAATTCATGATGGTAGAAATAAAATAAAAATATCAGCAATCTTTGGATTTGGGTGCGTGCAAATTTTAATCATTAAATCAACTACGGATGCACAAAACAGACAAAAACAAACTCAGATAGGGAACAGAGTTGATTGTATAGAGTTGGGGTAACTACAAGGTTGTAATTTGTAAGGATGTAATGATGTTAAGAAGGGAGAAGTTAATTGAGTTGTAAGTGAATGTAGATCGTTTCTCCATTCGAAATTAGCGGTAAAAAGG
>VCCN01004358.1:266718-278701 GCA_006491835.1 Architeuthis dux
GGTGGTATGCTTAATTTGTAGGCGTTCACATTTTCATAGTTTTCTTCTGTTACTTTTGTCAATTTATCCCTATAAAATGGGGATAAATTGACAAAAGTGACATAATTTTGCCATTTTTATCCTTTAGTGCAAGCATCTGGTTCGGGCGTGTTTAAACACTTTCTCTTTCTGATAGCCTCTACTATCCTTTTCGTGTTTTTCTGTCTTCTTTCTTTTCTCGTTCTTTTATTTATTAATCAGTTAAGTTTTGCTTTTTTGTTTTCGTCTTATAAAGACAGTTGGAATTACAGATTCATACATACACTCTTTATCAGTCGCGATAATTGACGAACGAGACAAGACGATTTTGAAGCCGTCAGAGAAGAGAAAATGGTATCTGTAAGTCATCAAAAATTCCTTAATTCTTCAGTCTACTAACAGAATTTAATCCAATTTATTCGTTCTAAAAAATATATGTAAAACTTTGTTGTACTTGCTTAAAAAATGATTCCATGTCGCATTATTTAAAAAAATAAATAAATAACCCTATAGTTGAAAACAAAGTGGAAACGAAGTAACTATCTACCCCCACTTCACCGCCCCCCTCTATAAAGACAGTTGGAATTACAGATTCATGCATACACTCTTTATCAGTCGCGACAATTAAACTGAGAATAAATATGGAGATAGAAACTAAAGAAGAAGCTTATATAATTATCTCTATATGGTATGTTTCGATGATCCAATCTCTTCTGAAAGCTTTTCGTGTGTTGGTGGTCAGGTTCTCCCCTACCTTGCTTTTTAAACCATCATAATCGACAACTGATTGTCGTCCACTTCTAGGCTTTATTCCAAGGGACAAGTCACCATCCTTAAAACGATGAAACCAGTTTTGGTCAGTACGGTCAGATATTGTTTCATTTCCTTCCATTTCCCGAATTCTGCGAGCAGCTTCAACAGCTTTGATGCCAAGTTTGAAATAATGCCTCAAAATTAACAGAATCTCAATTCTTGTATCCGCCATTATAACAACTAAAGCAAAGGGTACATCTGATTAGTATTGATAATGATATGATATATATAATAATAATTTTAATTATATAGTGGAGTTATAGATAGTCTTTAGTAGTGTACATGGAATAAGCTTTGGAGGAAAAACGGAAACACTTTTGATACACCCTTATAGTTCTTGTGCAATGTTTCGTTCCCGCATATGCTAGACGCGAAGTTCGGCCCAGTCTATTGGGGCCTAGAATACGCCGACTGCATCCCCTGCAGAAGGGTAAGACTCACCCCCACAACACAGGGGCCACCTGTTCTTGCACCAAAGTCGCAACAAATCAATCAATCAATCATAGACGCAAAGTTTAACTAGAAAGCACCCACTCCACTGTTTGTATACATCGTTTCTGTTTGGTCTTCCTTAAAACAGGGACATTCATGATGGCACCTGCATAACATGTGACATGCTCGCAAACTCATAAAAACAATGTCCTGTTAATAGAAAACAGATGCCTTTATTGGATAAGGCATAAATCAATTCTGCTCTCATTGTGGAAATCAAATAAGAGCAAACCCGTTTTTGAAACTGTCGAAAAGTTTCGCATCGATGGATGTTTACTTTTCCCATCTATGAAATTTAATTGTGAATTATCAGATCATGGAATCTCTATGTGTCCCGATCCGGAGTCGGAGATGCTCGTCAAAATCATACTAAACATCACATGGAAACGAATCACAAAACAGCCCAATATATTAGAGAGAAAAAACTCCCAGGTTTCGGAGAAACTCTTAGGAAGCCTAAATGGCAATGGACAGGCCATGTTGCAAGGGTATCAGATAAACCACTGGATAATGCGATTCACAACATGGATTCCCAGAGATCATAAGCAAAATTGTGGCCGGCAAAAAATAAGATGATTTTGACAAGTTTAGAATGTTTGCCACCATGACGCTCGGAAAAGAACTGGCAGACCCTGGGGAAGGTCTGTGTCTAACAGAGGACTAAGAGGATGATGATGATGACGATAATGATGATGATGAACAATTTCAACATTCATGAATATTAGATAGAAACTATAGTCATGAGCGAATATCAAAGACACGTATATGCATGTACTTGTAAAATCTAAACGAGCAATTATCAACTCGTCTCACTTGGTTGATTGATGTTTTCGGGTTAAAAATTACCAGGACGGATCTCCGGATATTCTGGTTAAACCTATTTTGGATTTATGAGTTTCTCACCGAAATGGCAAATTGATAATCTGCTCCACTTGAAATAAATAAATGGATTAGTTTTGGATAATCCCACGGAAAGATTATCCTGTTTTATTCATGCGTTGTTTGCGCTAAGATAAGTAAATTGAGATGGAGACGAAAATAATGTCTTATTTTGAACGAAATTCAATTTAAATTCACTCTCATTGGACACTGAACTTAATAACGTTGTAGCAATAGATGCATACATAAGCGTCCATTTCTTATATAAATAGAAACTAAATTCCATTTTCTCAGTTACGAGGAAAATTCTAAATGCCGCAAGGAATAACCAATTTTAGATTTCAGAAACTGAACGCTCCAATCTGTATTATAATGGAGCTACGGTAAATATATGTAACCAAAACTGCTCATGATATGTAATAGTTGCTGCCGATATATGATGGATGCTGCTGATATGTGAAAGCTGCTGTCGATAGGTGATGAAACCGTGTCAGGACGTTTCGTCGACAAACGTTTCGTCTACGCGAACGGACGTTTCGTCGAAAAGCTTTTTGTCGAATGTTCTTAAATACGGGCATTTGGGTTTTATTTATGTATATTTATTATCCCAAAATATTTATATTTCATATTGCCAAAAAATAAAACTTAAAAAGAAATTTTAATTTTATTTGAAACTATCTGGGAAAATCCCGCCCGTTGGACGGGGATTCTGCTAGTTCTTTTTTCTGCTAGTTCTTTTCAAAGTGAATTGAAAATAATAATGTCAATTTCAACAGCAGATTAATAATGTAATTGGCACCTTGAAATATATTAGAAGAACAATATAATACGTTTGATGTTAGTAGCAAGAACCTGCAGCAACTGTGTCGTAAGGATAAATTCCACTCCTTGCAGAAGAAAGAGGGGGGATTCCTTTTGTAAATAAAGAAATCTCTTGAGGAACCCGAATTAAGGGACCGAGAATGACTGGACGGGCGTTTTCTTTTCTCGGAATAGAACAAATCCCATGAAAATAATTTCCGGTAATACCCTGGGGTGGGGTCAGGGTGGGGGGAGGTCGACATTGACAGAAATGTTATTTTTCTATTGAGAACCCCCCCTCGCCACCACTCTCTCTCTGCCATCGCCACCATGAACTGTCTCAATAGAGAAATAACATTTCGACCAAGAAGACTTGAGATTTTGATCCATTATCAATAATGGATCAAGATCTCTATTCTTCTTCTTCTTCTTCTTCTTCTTCTTCTTCTTCTTCCTCTTCTTCTTCTTCTTCTTCTTCTTCTTCTTCTTCTTCTTCTCTCCTACCTCCTCCCTGTGCGTTCGAATGTTACGCTTTAATTTTAATAATAGGGCAGGAAGAAAGAGAGGAGAGAAGATAGATAGTTTACTGAAAGGGCAAGGACATTTTCACATATGAAACTGATCCATGTTTGTATAACATTTAGATAAAAACATGGACGTACAACAAAGATTGGAAGGGATAGGGGAAAGATAACGGATAATTTTAGTTGTTAACGTCCGTCGATTTTACACGGGTTCACCTAGTACCATATCAAAAGATAAAAACGTTAGATACATGTTATAGATACATTTTTATCCCCAAATCTATTTAAAAAAAAAAGAAAGTTAGGTAGTTTAATAAGAGGGTTTAAAGGGAGAGGGCAGAAAAGAAAGGTAGTTTAATAAAAAGGTATACAGGGAGAGGGAAGGAAAGAAAGGTAGTTTAATAAGGGGGATAATGGAGAGAATAAGAAGATACAGGCAGAGGTTGAAGAGAAGTGGAGAGAGGCATGAGATAACGGATACTCTTAGTTGTCAACACCCGTGGAATTTCCATGGAGTTTCATCTAGTTACAATTATCAAGCGAGATAAAGTTTTCTTCTGCCCAAGTTCATTAATGAGACAATTTATCATGTGCTTCGGTTGATCGATTATTGATCATCCAGCGACTCAATTATCCGGACTATTTGGATTTGCTGAGATCCTTTCCGCCTTCGTAGACGTAGTGCATAATCGTTAGAATCGATCATATGATTGTTGCGATCGAGCCGTAGGCGATGTCGCTTTTATCAAATGTATTGGTCAAAGAACTACCACATATCTCGGAAACTATTAAAGATTGAAGCATGCAGTTTTCACCATTCGATAACACGTGTTTTGAAGATTCAGTTAGATCTAAAAGAAACGGCCTGACCCGTTCGTCACGTGTTACGTTATGGAGGTATGCCGATGTTGTTGTTCTCTCCGGAACTGCGTAACTGGTAAATGTTTGCTGGGACTTGATGCATAGATGATTCATTGGGTGTCGTAACTTCACAGGTCTGTCATTACAGTGTGTAACTGAATTGTGTATCTGCCCTGCTGGGTTTTGTTGATGCTGCAAGGAACTTGGTGATCAAACACCTTACTATAGTGTTGGCTGGGTTAACCGTTCTTTTCAAAAGAATCATTTTGTAAAAGAACATTTGTAACTATGGATAACTGCTTAATTCCTTAACTCATGAGAACCCACTGTGATACCGGTGTGACATACAATTCAATTGATCTGCACAGACTCTTATATAATATTATATTTTACCCTTGAGTTTAACTCATGAAGTGTACTAAATGACAGCTAATGAACATCCTTATTATGGTGTGCCAATTTTTCTACCCCCTCCTAAGGGCCGGCCTAGAATACGCCGACTGCACCACCTGCAGAGGGGTAAGACCCCCCCCCCACCAAAGAAAAGGGGCCACCTGTTTTTGAACCAAAGTCACAAGACTCTATTAAAAAAAAACTTTCACCAAAGTCGCAAGACTCTATTTTTGGGAATTTTAAACTGATTTCGGCATTAAATGACCCATCACGGGTTGATATGCCGCTAAACAAATCAAGCAATCAATCAAACCCTTCCTAAGGGGTACTATGTTACACACGCTCTTTGAAGCTTAATAACTCAGACACTAATGAAGATAGAAAGATAGGGTTTTCACTAATCGATAGGCCATTATTTTAAGATTTATTACGCATGCTGCAAGTACGGTGGGTTTTAGTAGTTGGGTGTTTTTTCTGAAGCAAGTCATTTTTCGTAATCCTGGCTTCTGCAGATGTAAAATCCGGTAGCTAAACACAGCGTTCAAATAACGTTATTTTATATCCGCATAAGCAGGGATAATCCTATTTTAAGTGAGTTTCGGGAACGGATTAACATTTTCGGAATATGTTTTTCGCTAAACGATAGAGCACCAAAAACATTCATTGTGTAAGCGAACGAGCATTATATCCTCAATCACTAGCGAGGGTTTGTTACTAGAATTAGTCTTAGCTGGAGGTGCGAGTGGCACAACGGTTAACGGCACGGACAATGGAATCAGCGTGCCGAGTTCGAATCTGGCCGAGGCTGTTTACATTCACTTTGAACTAATACCCTTTGAAAGGCATGAATCCGTTTTTCCCTTGCAGCTAGAGAGTAAAATAGTAAGACAGACTGGGCTCTCTGGCCTTCGGAGGCAACCAGTCTAGGAGTAGGACAACTCTGAATTCAAAAGAAGGTATGCAAAATGCAAAATGCAGGTATGTAAAAATACCCCAGGAAGCCCCTGCTTTTCGCAGTTCCAGAACACCATTGGGCAAGGTGTAGCACCTGTTAACCTCTTTCCTGACACCTCAAGGGGTTGCAACACAAAAAACGATCGGACGGGAGAGGATTCAGATGTCATTGCGCTACAAATAACCCCCACTCATCATTGCCCCCCTCAGATGGAGCGGTGGGGCCGGCGCAAAGTTGGTCCTTGCCTTGAGATAAAGATGAGGCTAAAAAAATATTTCCTCTTATTCCATTGCTTTTAATCGCAACTCCCATGTTGTTTTTACATTGGAAGACATCGGGCGGGGGGATACAGGGCATTTGCACCCCCTGGATCAGGCCATCTCACCGAGGGCTTCGGGGGTTTTAAAAGTTGGAATCTTATAATGGTGCAGTACAATTATATTTATGTAATCCCAACCTAATCGTCAGGTCATGCGTCTCCGTCAACGGTCAAGTGTACGATCTGACATCTGGATCATACGGTGAGTCGTACTTACACTACGAATGGCGGCGAGTGTACGCGTGGAATGCCTATCGTGTAACTGAGTTGCCATTGATATATATTCCGAATATATCCTTTTGCCACCCCTTTTTGTTTTGCAGCGAGCCATTGTAGAAGCAGCGCACATCCGCTTCCTCTCCCTTCTATACCGTCACAGAGTTGATGTTTTCAACTTTTGGACAATACTCTGGATGATCCATTAGAAACCGTCAACCAAAACTGTCACTAAAACTAAAATAGGTTTCTTCAGTTTTCAAGTTGGTCCGGCTGGCTGGCTGGCTGGGTGACTATGTATATATCACGCGTACAGTCCATACCAATGGAGCTAGAGGGCTGACATTTTCAACATTTATTCCTTATTATGTCTATAAAAAAATGTTTGCTTTACCCCCCCTCCCCATATAAGCTTTGGGGAGGGGGTCAATTTGTTATGTAAGTTTATGCTAAATTGGTTCCTAGTTTGTGTCCAGCAGCATTCACGCTTGTTTTTTGCAAATTCAGACCTTTTAGTGCTCACCGCTCAACAACATGAAAGGGAAGTAACTTATTCATTGATCACGCCTGTTTTACAATATTTTAATTGATCACCCTCAACACGGCATACTGCCAAAAAACGTTGGTCATGTGACGCTTTCAATTGAGTGAGTAACCATACCTGTCTAGTTTAGAGACAACCGGAAGCAAGAAACTGGAACCATTTTTGACGTTAATGAAAAGGCAAACACAATACAGAGGGAAATAATAGAATATGAAAGTAATTCAAGCAAATATATTTGTAGTTAATAGTTAAATCACAAACAAGAGCGATATGATGGATTATTTTAATATTTCGAAGATTATTTTCATCATCTTCAGAAAATACTGTATGTATGTATTTTATTGATTATCTGCTGTGACCACTTCTTGGAGATCCCCCAGAGTATTGTTACCTTCCTATCTAGTAGATGATTTGGGATATATGATCTAAGCGTGTCCGGTCGTTTCGTCGAACGACGTGTCAGCCGACAGCAGTTTCGTCCTGCAGACAACCTGTTTGACGAACATCAGTTTTGCCGACTAGGCTTTTCGCCGACTGCCTTTTCGTCGAATACTTTATTTTTACCAGTGACATTTCTGAAAAATTCATTTCATAATATAGTATGTTTTTATCATCCTGTTCTTCCAATGTTGTTATTTAAGATGTAAAATAAAATTATTTTTTTAGAAATTTCACTGTTTTTTTTTTGTTTTTTTTTTTCGTTTCGAAAAAAAAAAAACCCAAGTGAAATTTCTAAAAAAATAATTTTATTTTACATCTTAAATAACAACATTGGAAGAACAGGATGATGAAAAAATTATTTTATTATGAAATGAATTTTCAGAAATTTCACTGTTTTTTTCGTTTTTAACCTCTAAACTTGTCGATGTCGAGGAAGAGAAATTTAAAAATCTGGCAAAAAATATTATTATTCAAATTTAATAACATGTTCGATATCTATTTATTAAAGGACGAATTTAAAAAAAAAAAAATTGTCATATGATTCCTAGCACATCTTTTATTAATTTGATGATTTCGTTGATTTTTACACATTTTACACATTTATACTTCAAGATACTAATTAAGTTTACCTTTTTTAGAATAATATCCAGGAACTGCTGGAACGGAACTCTTACTTTGGGATTAAATCAACAGGAAAATTAAGTAAAATATTTTTTTTTCCGACAAACTTAGTTTTATTCCATTAATTATAATTCAGTCTTTTGATTTGTGAAAAATCTTTTTTTCACTCAATATTTAAAAAAATAGTTTTTTCATCATTTTAATCAATTATTCCGATATTTTTTAAATGTATATTTCTTATTCTTTCTATATCGCGTTTCGACCGAAACTTATATAAAAATATAATAACAAAGATGAATAATTAAATATAGCGAAATGATGAAAAAATATTTACCGGCTGTATTTTTCATATATTTTATTCTGGTTTTTGTTTATGTAAATTTGACCGCTCTTTCAAATTATGGGACCTTTTTTTTTCGCGGCGCAGCTGTTTTGCATTTTGATATTGCTTATTTTTTCCACTCAAATATATGTGTAGTGCATTGTCTATCATACATTTTTAAAATCAGGTGTCGCTTACACGCTTGACATCTTTTTTTCAATTTTGTTCATTTTGTACATACACACTATAGGGAAATCTTGAATCGTATCGAAAATAGTTGTTCTCATATCGTGCGCCAAGTGAAATCGAAGTCTCTTCATAAATTTGGTCCCCGTGTTTATTTGATTTCTTTTTTGAATGTTTTCATTTTCGTTTACAGGTGTGACTTAAACGAAGCTATTCACTAATTAATCAAGGTTAATTAGTGCATCTACAATAACTCTTTTTTGTTGTTGTTGCGGAATTTCATAATTTGCTCGTGAAATTAATGAGAAAAAGGTCTGGTTAATCACTCGATAGAAACCTTCACGTGACCGACGTATGTTGGCAGCATGCTGTGTTGGGGGATGATCAATTAAAAACATTGTAAAAAAGGTTGTGATCAATGTGATCAATAAGTCACTTCTCTCGCCTTATGTTAGGCAGTGATCACTAAAAAAAAAGTATGAATTTTCAAGTGTGAATGCTGCCGGACACTAAGGGATCAATTTAGCATAAACTTACATTTCAAATTGAACCCCTACTAAAAACCTATTATGTTTTTTTCTAGACATTATACGGAGTACATGTCTGAATTTTCAGCACTCTAGCTCCATTGGTTCGGCATGTACGCGTGATACATACATAGCCAGCTGGACCAACTTAAAAACTGAATAAACCTATATTGACATTTTTGGTGACAGTTTTGGCTGACGGTTTCTAATACAGAAAGCACTCAGAGAGCTCATACCTCTGCCAACGTCATTTTCACTAAAAATTAAAAATAATTCCTGGATTCGCTCCAAAATTTAATCAATTATTCCTTCATTCTAAAAATAAATTCAGGTAACCCAAATTTATGAAATGGGAGAAAACCGTAAATGTACAAATATTGAGTTACCTCCCTTGAATAATACAAACATCTGTCAATCGGAAAAAGAATCCTGGATCTACCACAAAATTTGAATCAATTCTTCCTTAGTCATGACCCACATTTACACAAAAATGTCATTGAAATTGATAACTTTGTGAATAGATATGGGTGGCTGCGCATGATAAGCGCCCAACGCACCATTTTTAAAGTTGATATTTTCGTTATTTTTAGAGCTACAATGCTCAGTTTCCTTTAGCTTGAACACTCTGTAGAGTGTTCAAGCTTAAAAAACTGAGCACTGTAGCTCTAAAAATAACGAAAATATCAACGTTTAAAATGGTGCGTTGGACACTTATCATATACCTCTTCCAACTTGGCAAGGGTAAAAAAATAATGAGTGAAACTTAGAGAAGAAGAATTCGTTTCAAAAGAAGGCAAAAGCGAAACACAAAAGAATCTGTTTAGTTACGGTCGATCAGATTATTTGTTTACATTTTAGATGTAAATAACCATATGTCAACATACAAAAAATATTGAACTTTGGAAATTTTTTTACTGGTTTATTATTTGGAAAAAGGCGTACGTCGGAAGCACCCCAGAAAGCGCATTCCTCTGCGAACGCCATTGTCACTAAAAACTGAATGAAAATAAGAAGAGAGAAAACTTTAAATATACGGAGTTACCCCTCTTCAAATGTTACGCTAGCTTTTTTTTTTATCAACTGTTCGTTTTCTTTTACCTCTTTTGCTGAAGAATTAAAAACAAATTCCTGGATCCGCACCAAATTTTGACCGATTCTTTCACAACATGTCGTTGAAATTCATTGAGACTTTTGAAGACATTGTATGGACGGACGGACATTCAGACGGACGGACGGACAGACGGACGGACGGACGGACGGACGAGTGAATACATATCTTCCAACTTTGTTGGCAAAGGTAAAAAATAAAGAGCAAAATGTTGAGAAGCCAAAGTAAAAGTCACCCAATAGAAACCGTCACGTGACCAATGTCTTTTGGCAGCATGCCGTGTTGGGGGTGATCAATTAAAAAGAAATTCGAAAAAGGAGTGATCAATGAATAAGTTACTTCTCTCGTCTTTTGTAGGGCAGTGTTCATTAGAAAAGGCTGAATTTTCAAAAGGACAAGCGTGAATGCTGCCGGACACAAACTAAGGGAATCAATTGAGCATAAACATACATTGCAAATTGACCCAACCTGAAAACCTATTTAGAGGAAATTCTCAAAAAAACAAAATTAAAACGTTTTTTCTAGACATGATAAGGAGTAAATGATGATATTTTCAGCCCTCTATCTCCATTTGTGCGGCCTGTGCGCGTGATACATACATACATAATACATACATATATAGTCAGCCCGTAAGACCAGCTTAAAAACTGAAGAAACCTATGTTGACACACAAGCAAGAATATTTTCCTTTTCGCAAATAACCAAATAATTGTGCATTTTGTGATAAAAGCATACAATTTGGTACATTTATAGTCATACAGATATTATATCCATTGCTGATAGGAAAATTGATCTTAAAACAGTCGTCAATTTTGAAATGGCTGCCATGGGCCACAAATTCAAAATTCATGATTTGGAATGCCTTCAGCTTTAAAAGTGTACCACATTTTATGCTTTTATCACAACATGCACAATTGGCTTGAAATCTTCAGTTAAGCGGTCCCACTAACGGCCCAATTTCAAGAAATGTTGTTGGTATTTGCGTTTCTTTACTGCTTTATTATTTGGGAAAGGCTCAAGCTTTTCTTTAAGTAAGGAAGCACTCAGGGAGCGCATGCATACCTCTGCCAACGCCATATACATACTAAAACTGAATGAAAATCAGTTCATATATAGCTACGATGCGGGGGAAGTAACTGTAGATTCCGATTTTTCAATTTTTAGTATATTGTCTTAATATATGAAAAAGTCTCTCTCTGTATATATATCGAAAAGATTATTGGATCCACCTCAAAATTTAACCATTTCTTCCTTTCTCCATGGCCTAACCTTCAAGAACCTTTCATTGAAATTCATTGAGACATTTTGGGAGATAGTGTGGGGTAAAATATGTGGAAAAGGATTGTTTTTTAAACAAGCGAAAAACAATAGATTTTGCAAATAAATCAACTGCAAAATTTCAAGAACAGTTGGTATTTGCGGTATTATTTTTCTTTTACTGAATTGACAGAAGACTTTATTTTAACAAAGACGTTTCACTTATGTGGCTTATTATAGTATGTCGAAATATAAATCTATCTCAGTACTATTTTTGACATTGTGACTCCCCAGACACTGGCAGTGATGAGCCTTACCCCGTCGTGTAGAACCCCCCCCCCTGCCAAGACGTTTCTAAACAAAGCCATAGTGAAAAATAAGCAAACAGATTGTTTTTTCTCTTCGCTAAGAAATCAATTGATGAATCTCTGGAAGTGTTTTTACTGGTTTTGAAAAGATACAAGACGTTCTTTCAACTTTTGTAGCTTTTTATAAAATCAAAAAGTACAAAAAAGGTTTCGTTAGGCGGACGGCTGACCTGATGCAACAACCAACAGAATTTTAATGAGTTTCAGAGAAGAATTGTGCTTTATGAAATATTGTCTCTACTCAAGGTTGGCAGCTGTATTTTGCAACACAACACCAAATTTGTATGGTCTTGGACCCAAATTAAGTAGCTTCAATACCAAAATAATCAAATAACTTA